>OX392454.1:15546048-15998042 GCA_947623535.1 Coelioxys conoideus | reverse complement strand
ACCACGTATGAGTCCACGTATGTGACAATGTATATGACAACGTATGCGACCATATATATGACCACGAATGCGACTACATGTGTGACCACGTATGTAACTACATTTATGACTAAGTATGCGGTCACCTATGTGACAACGTATGTAACCACGTATTGAACTACATATATGACCACGTACGTAACCACACATCCAGCCACCTATGTAACCACACATACAGCCACGTAGGTAACAATACATATAGTCACGTATGTGACCAGGTATATGGCCACGTATTTGACCACGTATGTGACAACGTATGTTGATCAACTTAAAAGCAAACTAAATATACACGTATGTACATGTAAGGGAGCCTGAAAAAATTTAAATAATGTCACTTTCGTTACAAATCGGTGTTCAGGAAAATATTTAGAAGAAACCGAAAGAAGCAACGTTTGAGACCAAGAGATCGATCAAAGTTAGCAAAATGCTTGATTTTGGTATCTCATTGTCAGAGTCCTAGCGATCTTACTACAGAAATTTCTGTGCATCATTATCTTGTAGGATCACGCCGATTCCGGAACACCGACGTTACAGCCGACGTCTTCGAATATAATATCACGGATAATCGATCAATCGTACTCGCTGCGAGGCGTAGTTTGCAAGTTTCGCTGTAGCCGGTAGCGAGATAACTCGTCCTGAGCATCTTGCGCAGCCGGGCTGCTCTTAAGAGGCTTAATCTACCAGAAAATATGCAATCTAGATAATAACAGAGCTCGGCTCGGAGCACGAGGTCATTATGGTTGTTATTAAACTTAAAATAACAATTTAGCGTTTAATTAGATTCGTTCGTGCGCGGTTGCCAGCGGAGTGCTCGCATGAGAAAACTGACCGGGTCAGAATGGCAGCTTCTGCTAAGCCTCCGCTTCCGGCAAAATCTTATTAACAATATTATGTCTGTCCTACATCGTCCGTGTAATGCTTGAAAAACTTCCCGGGCCCGGCCTCCTCGTTCCGTTTACCTTTGAACTTGGGGAATTCTCGAGTGCCGGCACTCGAAAGTTTGCTCGAGTGGAATTTACTTGGATCGTAAACGATTCCGAACGAGAAGGGAATACTGTTTATGTTGCAGAAGTGCACTGTGGAAAAAATGACTATGGTGCTCCGGTCGCTGCAATAAGCAGAGTTCTAAGACCGCCTATATTTCTTGTATCAAAAATCAAAACCTTAATTATGAATTAATATTGAGTTTTTATTTCGAACACATGTAATATCAGAAATTATGATCGAGGGCTTTGGAAGATTAATTTTTTAGAGTTGACTGAATTTTTTTCAATTCGAATTAAAAATTATTGTGTGGCAAATAGTTCCATGTTAGATAAATAACTGTCAAATAATGGGCTATTGGATAATTACCTATCAAATAATTTTTGGCAGATAATTATCTGAAAAATAATTACTTGTTAAATAATCAGCTGCTTAATAATTACTCGTCTGATAATTGTCTTTCCAATTGCTTTTTTTAAAACACGAATTATTATAAATTTTTGTATAGGATTTTGGAGAAGTGCGTTTTTGACGTGTAACTTTTCTTGCTCGTGAAAAATTTTATCACTTGATTATCGTGACATTTTAATTATAATAAAAATTCTTGTAAGGCAATCACACGTTGAATGATTACTTGCTATACAATTAGCAGCCAAATAATTACTTGTTCGACAATCACCTGTTAAATGATTACTTGTCATATAACTGACTGTCAAATAATTGCTTGTTCGACAATCACCTGTTAAATGATTACTCGCCATACAATTAGTTGCCAAATAATTTCCTATCAGTTTTCAGTTAAGTAAAGATTTGGATCAGCCAGAGATCAATTTATTTCAACTACAACTTAGGAACACCTCTTTCAAACTTCCAAATTTCTACGATTATAAGGTGATAATCTTGAGAATTTGAAAATTCCTGAATTCGTGCGTTACCTCCCTAAATGCAAGCTACCCAGGGCAATAAATCGAGTAACAATGAAACAACCTAACTTCGAGCTCCATAAAATACCGCTACGAAATACATCGACGAACTGAACCGAAATCTTCGTCTAAGGGTAAAGGATAAATCGAGAAAATGCAACGCGTGCAATCGAGAAAAGCTGTCGACGTCACGTTCCGTCGATAATTTCCAGCGTTAGCCCGGTTCCCGAAGGTGCCTGCAGGTATGCTGGATCCAGCCAGGTATACGAACTACCATACCTCGTATCGGTTTACCATTGTCAGAGCGACGTTGCCGAATTTCGGTGTAACAATGGGTCTTTGTTTAGCGTGCAGGTAGCGAGCGGAGCCCCGGTTCCTCTCCATGGAGATCCGGCCGAGTCAACCACGCCGCGAAAACGAAGAAGAAGGCCCGAACCACGAGGAACACGGAGCCCCGACACGAAACAACAGGGATTTCGTTACGCGTTTACCACGTTGTTTGCATTGGCACGCAATGAACGGGCTTGCGGAACTCACACGAAGCCCGTTATGTGCCGCACGTAAGGAGCAACTTGATCCACGGACCAATTTCTTTTTCCTCTTTTTTTTCCACCATGTTCGTTTTTCTCGTTTCCGTCTTTCGCATATGCATATTGGATCCCTGCACCTTTGCGCTCGAGACTCTTCAATAAATTATGTTCGTGCCACTTTCATACTCGTTCATCGATACCTAGTTGTTCTCGGACTCATTCATTGCCATTTTTATTTATCAAGAAATATAATTTGTTGTAGGTGAATTGATCATTTTTAATGGTTTGAGCACGATACAATGTTGTTGTAGTATAGGGTAGCTCATAGTGTTGTTTTAGTTTAGTGTAGCATATAGTGTTGTTACAGCTAAGCACAATACAGTTCGTCGAGATTACGAACTCCTTTTTAGCAATTTATTCAAATATCTTTCATCTGTTTTTACGTAAGAATAATCTTTTCATTCTTTGCATTTCTTGTATTTCAAATTCCTTACTTATTTATTTATTTTTTTAACACTAAAACTACCGAAGGAGTCAAATGACCATTTTACTAATTTCCTAATTCAATTACAAAATTTGTTGAGACGATTTTTTTGAAATGTATGTTGATTTTCATGAACGTAAAGAATTAATATTGTACATTGATTTATGTTTCATTTTTTTAACAATAAAACTACCAAAGGAGACAAATGACCATTTTACAAATTTCCTATTTCAATTACAATTTTTGTTAAGACGATTTTCTTGAAATGTATATTGATTCTCATGAAAATAAAGAATCAATATGTGTATTGATTTATGTTTCATCGTTCATTCATTCATTGTTCAACTTCATTTTTAACTACAAAATAATTGTGCAATGTACGATAGTTTTAGTGTTAACGAACAAAGAATTTTTCATTCGACAAAGAACATAGTACTTACTGTTTCATTTTATTTCGTCGAGGATCAACACTATTCACCGAATGAATCAATATCATTTTTTATAATTTATACAATTTTATTCGAAAAATCAAATAGATACTATTCGAAGATGATTTTTATTTCTGTAGCGTTCTTATCTCGTTATCATCGTGTACCTCGCGAAAGGTTACTATACATTTCCTTTCGCGTCATCTACTTTGAGTGTTATCTGATTTTTTCGAAGATTACGTGGTAATATTTGTAAGCTACCGTAGCTCTCACGCGATACCAACAGCGCATTACAATGTGTTAACCCGCGATAGATTGAATACCGATTAAATTAAATAGAACGTGAGACAATGAGCGGTATTCAACAAAATGATTCTTTTTAATAACCTTTATAATGTGATAACGTAACTTCGCAAGCGGTTATCTTCCTTACAATCATGAAGAATTATTCAAGAGGATTATGAGAACTTCGATGCGCCATAAATATGCAATAAAAACGGATCTTAATTATTGTCGGTATAATTCTCTTAATAATACGTGCAGATGAATCGCGCTGAGAAATTAACAGAAAATAACTGGAAACTATCTTTTCTAGAAATAAAATACCGCGTAAAAATTTTCTTTGCTTCACGAAGATAAAGTTCATTCTGTTATATATGTTTTATTAATATCTGCAATGTTTATTGCTCTTTTAAAAATAGGTGTTTACTAGTACAATTTTATACAATATAAACGTACACCGGTATATAATATTTGTAAAAAGTGAAGATGTTAGATAGACATTTTAAAATTAAAATAGACTATCAAATATTTATCGCGTTTAATTATCATATAACGCAAGTGATATTGTGATAATCATTTTGCTTTAAAAATGTAAGGATATTATATGAATGTATATGAATGAATTATATGAATGTATTATATGAATGCATATGAATGTACATGAATGTATTATATGAGTGTATATAAATGTACATGAATGTATTATATGAATGCATATGAATGTACATGAATGTATTATATGTGTGTATATGAATGCATATGAATGTACATATATGATTATTATATGAATGTAGTGGTATTACATGTTTGCTACAATCTGACACAAAATACGTGGCAACTTTTTCGAACATTCACGATTGAAGAATTAAGAGTCCTCATTTCAAGTCAGGATATACGAAACAAGAATTCCAGACACACTTTTACCAATAGGTGGATGATATGTGGAACAAAATTCGTGTCCACCAAGGAGCAAAAACAGCTCGTGGAATCTGGTCCGCGGGTAAAAATTTTCATCGAAACTGGATGACTTCATTCGCGAACGAGCCTTTACACAATTACACGAGATTAACACGTTGACTGCCATATGGGAGCAATTGAAAATTGCATTAGCATTTTCATTTTTAACAAATTTTACAAAATATTTTCACGATAGTTATACTTTCCATAGTTCCCAGTAACTGATGCGAGTATCTCAGGTTAGAAATATGGGTGACACGGCGATTAAAGTGTTAATTAATTTACAAAATAGATCAAGAAGCGGGTTTACAATAAAATCTGTTCCAATAATGCTGGGTGCGTAACAAACATATTTTTAATTTTCCACAAGTGGCTAAAAAATGGAAACGTCTTCAATCAACCTATTTATCAGAATTTTTACTATGATTCAAGAGAAACGCCGAGTTCTATTATTTACAAAATAGATCAACAAGCGGGTTTACGATAAAACGTACTCCGATAATTCAGGATGCGTAACAAGCATATTTTTCATTTCTTACGAGTGGCAAAGAAACGAGAACGTCTTCAACCAACCTATTTATCTGAATTGTTTCTATGATTCAAGAAAAACGCCAAGTCGAGCCGCGCTCGACATAGGACCGCAAAAGGTTAAAGGTCGCCGGCGTGGCCCCCCGAGTTATTAATTCAACGCGAAACGAAAGCAAAGCGAAAATCCACGATACGAAACTCCGTCAAGAATTATGACGTCTGGACGATGTCACCTTCGTGGCAGAAGAGAATTTCGTGGGCCGAGGAAAAGATGGCCGGGTCGAGCATGTAATTCAACACCGGCCGAACGACGGTGTTACGGTGGTCCCCGGGGCTGCAAATGGACCGACGTTTTCAAGAATTCCAGCGTAAATATTTATAAGCCGCGGGGCACACAGGGACCCGGGGAAAAGTCCTTCCACTTCGCGACTCAACGATCCCCGCCGGACGAATTGCAAGAAACGAGCCGCGGCGAAATAAGACGAGCTTATCTCGGGACGGCCGTCCCTCCTGGGAACAACGACGAATAAATTAACCCGTTCCCTGAAATTAGCCGCTCCGTGGGATGGATCCATGCTTTTCCTTTGTGGGAATCGCGATACGAAAAAACACGCGACCCGAACTACATGCTCGAATGGAAATGTTAGGATTTTCATGAATCGCCTTACTCGGCTGAATAAAATTGCAATCAACGCCGAGGGGGGATATTGATGGGTCTGTTTTGTTTCGGTTTCTGGGGCCGGGATTTCGCAGATTCCCAGACTGGCGTATTTTTATCTGGGTCATTAAGGTAACTGCGAAGGGTGCGAATTGTTAACCCGTTTCTTATCGCCTGGTTCAGTCTCGGACACGCGTTCGCTAACAAACGAGCACTTTCTCGTTGAACACGACGTTTTAACCCCTTAGTTCGAAAGAATTTCGAGTCTTAATTGTAAATATAAGAAGAATAAGAGGAAACTTGTATCGTTAAACCAAGGATAAAAATGATAAAATATCAATGTTGCAACCATGCGCTACTTAAAATCCCGTCTATGCAGTTCACCATACTAAAAAAGAAATATTGAAAGTTATACAAAAGACATGTCCAAAGCTCCATCTTAATTCATTACGTATAAATGAAGCTTATTGAAACTCATGTAGATCGTTTAATCTCCACATTCAATCGTGAACTACAATAATAGTGATGACACGAGATACTTTCTGTGTAAAATGACTGGTCAACAAGGTGTTAATATAATAACCAAATAAATAGCAAATACATATTGGAGTTCATTTGGATCATTTTACCTCCACATTCAATCACGAAACAATAGCCGTTGACTTGAGCTAGTTTCTGTATAAAACAGTCGTTCAGCAACGTGTCAAGAAGATTGTTCGGCTCAAGAGTTTCGAACGAAAGAAACTAGGAAAAGGGGTCGTTGCAGAACCGTAAACGGAAATCCTCGCACGCGAAACGAACAGCATGATTTTCGGGACATTCACTGTACAATTTTATTCGTACCGAAGGTTGACTGACAATTTGTTTTGCAGGACGTAGTTCGTGAACCGGGTAATGCCTCGTTCCGAAACGAAGCCCGCGAGCCATCAAGGAAGACGGGGAACAAGAAGAAAATAAAGGCGAAGAGGCATAGGAAGAATCGTTGCGGTCCCCAGGGGGAAAGAGGCCCTCTTTGAGTAATGTCTTCCTAATTACAATCCTCGCGTTCGAAGCATGACACACGGGTACTGTCTACCGGGCCAAAGGAACGGGTTCTCGAATGGGTCCGCTCGTCCAGAAAAACTCCGATCCTTCATTCATTATGCGGTCATAAAAAAGTTTAACGGCCGAAATCTGGCGCAGAGTAGTCGACCCAACCTGCAGAAACGCTTTCTCTCGTGGTACTATCGCGAAGACTATCCATCCGGTAGCCCGTCAATTTTGTCGAATGAAAAACAACGATGAAAGATCATGATCTTCAGAAATAAAAGTGCTAAAGATTCGACGCTTTTGGTGCGGCCCACGTTGCGTGATACTTGCAAATTCATCGTTCGATGACACGTAGCAATCTGACTATAGGAATTTAACCCTTTGGGCTAGAGAGATGTCTCACATTCGTTATCTGACTTGGTATAACAATCTTAAGCAAACAAATTTTAACAATATTTCTAGTACTATTCACGTGATGTTTGAACATATCATAGGTACCACAATCCTAAGCAAATAACTTTTAACTAAATGTATAATATTATACGCGCGATGTTTGAATATACAGAGGTAAACAATATTGGAAATTAACAATAAAGAAATAATAGTTTCAGAAGGATTCTTCAAACTCTTTAAAGTTGTAAAGTTTTAATTTTTAGAAACATACCTTATAGGTTGAAATGGTGGAAGGTAGATATTAAAATTTTGTTATATGACATGTAATGTTTTTTTGAGATGTTAGGGTGATCAAAGGTAGTCAAAGTGAATTTATATGGAAGAAGATGGTTAAAGGATTGTACACCGGTAAAATAAGTTGCGAATGTTCCTGTTCAGATTATTATCTTTTTAAGAAGAGGATGTGAACGTCGAGGATGTTGAGCATTGGGTAGAGTACATTTTCAGTGTTCTCTAAGTGACATTTTCAAATAATTGTCAAAAACAATGATGAATTCTTAATGTCGACAGTCGAGTGATTTTAAAAGAAGGAAACTTAAAAAGCACAGTAGCCCCACACGAAATCGTTGCGAGTATTAGAAGATTAAAAATGATACTTTCGTATTGGACTGACTGCCATAATCAGCACATGTTCAACAGGAAATGATTGCACAAAGACACAATTCCAAAAAAATGAAACTTGTGAAACGAAGTACTTTTTACAGCAAAAGAGACTCCGGTGTCTCGTACAAATTACCAAGGCCTCAAATTACCTGGTTCCACAATAGTTACTATTCCACTTCATTTTTGATTTCCTTTGCATCCTTTACCATAAATTCAAATGACCTAAATTTTCGTACCGTTAACGACCAACACAGGGATATTTATTATCATTGTCGCGGCAAAGCGTGTCTATTTTCGGCAACCATTAAAACGAAGTACAGTTAGGAAATGTTCCTCGAAGGAAAAGAATCGGTAGAAATTCACCGTTGGTTTTCGCGCAAGTAAAGGGTTATGCAATTAACCGGTGGACAGGCAGTAGTCGCGGTTTAATTAATAGTCCGTCGACGAATTGAGGCCCAGTATGAGGCCCACACACTTCGACGGCTTTCTGCCTCGAAGCGGCCGTTTTATCTCGCCGCATTATCGACCGGAATTCGATTTATGACGTACGAGGAACGTAACAGTGTCGATCTATCCGTTGACGTGGAAATAAATAGAGAAGCTGGCCCTGCTCGATCACCCGTGAACCGCGAAAAATGGTAATGGCCACGGGATAAGGTAACGAGACGATTCACCGTTAACGCAAAACGAAATCGACGCTGTTTCCCGATGCGTTGCATTGCCGATTCATTTTTTTTTTCTGTCGCCGGACGTTCTGTTTTAATGCTAGCGGTTTAGTTCTTACCACGATCGTAATAGAACTGGATAGAAATGGCGTTTAACGTTTTTGCACGGCGCATCATTTTTTCGACAGGATGTACCCGCAACTGTTTCTTTGGAAGAATTGCGTACGTGTTGCTTGCATGTGTTACGTGTTACTTGTAGCCTCTTCGGGTTTAACACGTTCGCCATTCAATTTAATGCAATTTTAAATAAATTCTAACAAAATCTGACAGTTATGATATATATTTATATATATAATAATGAAAGAAATAATAATAAAAGAAATAATAATTTCAAAAAAATTCATCAAATTTTACAACCAGAAAGTTGCACAGTTGTTGTTTGTCAAGAGCGAAAATGATTTCGAGTGCAAAGTCACGGAATCATTAGGTTCACATCTTTCGATAGATTGCATCTGTTGATCGAAGCCGTTGAATGCTTCATTGGATGACATTTACGTGATAGCTTTAGTTTGCAAACTTTGTTAATATGTATAAATAGTCATTTGTACACACATACAGTATGTGTAAACAGCCAATTGTATGCACATACTGTACGTACAAATAGCTAGTTGTATACATAGACTGTATGTATAAATAGACAATTGAATACACATACTGTATGTATAAATAGCCAATTGTATACACGTACAGTATGTATAAATAGCCAATTGTATATACATACCGTATGTATAAATAGCCACATGCTTAAAAAATTATTGAAGGTTTACCCTTACTTTTACAACCCCTTAAAAATGTAACCAGCGTGATACTAAGTATTTCGAAAGCAACGACAGTAAGGAAAATAAATTTCGACCAAACGAAGTGGAGCTGCAACAAAGTAAAATCAGCGAACAAGAAGCAGGAACGAAGTCAGATCGGCTCGTTTAGAAAAGGAAACCGTGAACCATATAAAGCACAATAAGAAGAAGGTAGAGGAAGAATAAGGAGAAGCAGTTGAAAATGCATCTAAGTAAATCCCTTTCATTCGTTGGGTCCGATAATAAATACGCACCGCCTGCCGTAGGTGAACGCGCCGGTTAATACGTTTCGTTTCAGACAAAGACACTTCATTAATAATCGGAAACTCTTCTTTTGTAACCGTACGTGTTCGCATGGTCCCCCTCTTTGAATGCTTGCTTTCTCGCATTAGCGAGCCGCGTTAATCAACCGGCACCGGGGATTAATTGGATTTCGGGGGTGAACACGTTAACAATCATGCTCGTTCGCCTCGCCGAGGGACACTTTATACTCTCGCTATCATTATACTCTCGTTACTCCGGTGCATTAATAACGCGAACGTGGCTAATTAAAGCAATCACCAATCGTATAAGATATTTAAGCATGATTGGTCGATCTTATCTTTTTATCCAATCATGAAACGTCGGTGTTCGGATCCTCGGAGATCCGTGCTTTACCCGTTCTTTGATATATCGCACGAAACCGAAAACATTTTTATTGCGAAAAATTAATTGCGTTTGCTCGTACACCGCTTCACATCCTTCCATTACGAAGCTTTTAATGTTTATTGCATTCGTGATTTTCGAATCGACTGAATTATTGATCATTTAAGTGTGGTGTATTGATTCATTGCGTCTTTTGTTTGGCACGATTTAATTAAAATTTACGGCAGGTAAATTTATGTAGTTTCATGTTAGGTTATTTTTTAGCTTCGTCGTTCAAGGTTTAAAGTAAAAATTGAATGGATATTTTATATACTGATGGTATACAATCTTCATACACTAGTCACATGCAATCTTTATATATTGGTAATATACACTGTTTATAGACCAGTGAAAATTGTGATTAAAAATGGATGAGGCTATTTATATATACAGTATGTACACACAATTAACTATTTATATATACATTGCCTATTCATAAGTGCAGTATGTATACGCAATTATTAAAATGGCACAATAAACGATTCGCTTAACATAACTTAACTAACTCAACTTGCTAATTTGTATACATACTGTATGTATAAATAGACAATTGTGTATACATACTGTATATATAAATAGCCAGAATTAATATTTGCTTAAAAAATTATTGAAAGTTTGCTGTAACTTTTTGGCTGGCTTAATTATTAAGCAATTATCGCGGTTTGTAACAGAGGAAAGAGGAAATTGAAAGGTGGTTGAATGAAACGGTTTCGAGACAACTGTCGATCGATCGATATCGCCGGTCGTTTGAAACAGAAATCCTCGACAGACCATCAATTATACCCAAGGAATTATTAATAATGGTGGCTGTCCTAACAGAGGGACTGGCACCCTTCTAATCGCGAGCTGCGCATCGCAGAATACGACGTGGATGAGGAACAGGGAGAAAGCTTTTACGAATGACAAGTTTGCCTCGGAGCATACGAGAGGGAAATAAGAGAAAGAAAGGAAACGGTGGAGTCCTCGAAGGATACTTATTAAAGTGCACTGCACCCTACAGGTGTTCGCGTGGAATGCTTTGAGAACGAGATCGCGAACGAGCCGAGACACGTATGTTTCAAAAGAACCTGCATGCTCTTCCATATCTTTTCTCTTTCTTTCTTTCGTGAATTTTCGAAGGAATTTTCATTCAAAATATTCCCAAATCTCTGACAAATCCAACTACAATTTATTGGACGAGAATTACGAGAAACATTTAATTTCACATTTAAACACAAAATACATTTTTAATTCCCGTACGACAATTGGGATTTGTTTTCTGCTCAGTAAATTTAGGACAGATTGCATATTTATTTCTGTACGAATTCTAGAAAAGAATATAGCTTCACATATGTTATAAACTAACTCCACATATGTGGTCAAGAGCGTGAAGAGGCTAACGTTTCCTGCATGCTCCTTTTTCTATTTCTTCCACATTTTATATGCCTCTAATTCTTACTCCTTTTATTTTTATATTTCATGTCAATTCTCTGTACGTACTTATTTTTCACTCGTTATTTATTTATTTTTAAAAGACGAGTATAGAGATTGAATGAATACTAATCGAAAGACCAGATTTTATAACGAAACTATCTGAATGAATACTCTGTGCATTTAATGGTTTTCACTATTATTTCCATTTATCTTTGTCAGAAATAAAATGGAACGTAAACATCTCGCGCAACTTCTTTTTTCTTCTCAAGAATATAATAAGTTTGATTAAAGTAGCATATTCATCGGAAGAGAATGAGTGTCGTAATATTCATCGAAACGAACGTTTTCACCCGGCGTCAGAAGTCAATGATTTATTTTGAGCCAAGCACATCGTGTATCAAACTTAACGAGATATTGTGCCCCACGGACGATCTTAATCTCGATCTTTATTCGACTAATCAAAAAGGTTCACGAATATTCGGCTGTGAGATCAAGATCATTGGAACACCATTTCAAGCTTCTAACAACGTTAACGCTTCGAGTGCCATTTCGTAATCACGGGCTATCTTTTCGGTTAAAAATTTTACTGTTATTCGATCTGGAAAACAACCTTTATAATATTTGTTCCCCTTTCAATACAACCAGCTTTTGTATATTTTACAATTTAAGAAATAAAATGATCCTCACTGATATAAGTGGTAGATCTGTATAATAAATCATACAAATCAGTAGTCCAGACATATGAACACATATGACACAACACTCAGAGTATTTAATTAGGTGTTATTGAGTAAATATTTAAAAAGTGATTACAAATACTGAATCAAAATATATAATTCATATATCACCCAGATATGTATAGTATGGCACTCAAAGTGCTAATAGATTATTATTAGATATCAATTGAAAGTATTGAAAATGTATATATATATATTTAAAATAGTCTTGAAAATATATATATGTATATATAAAAATATCGAAAATGTATATATACATAAAATCTTGAAAATATATATCTCTTTAAAGTATTGAAAATGTACAAATATCGATTATTATTAGATATGAATTGAAAGTATTAAAAATGTATGTCCATTTATAGCCTTGAAAATGTATATATATGTATTTACAACCTTGAAAGTATTGTCTATTTAAAGTCTTGAGAATGTATGCCTATTTAAAGTATTGAAAATGTACAGATATTTAAAGTATGAAAAATGTAGTTCTACCTAAAGTGTTGAAAACGTATGTACATTTAAAGTATTGAAAACGTATATGTATTTATAGTATCAAAATATTATAAATTTGTTTTAATGGACGCGATATCGTAGAATGTTCATTTATTATTCTCCAAAGCGTTTTGAAACAGAGACCATCCGGCGGGCGATAAAATCTATCGGGTGAGATGTTGGAGAGATTTTTCTTGCCCGTTCATGCGCGAAATCATCATCGAGCATTTTTAGATCAGACGAATCATTAATAACTGCGCTGGATGAGGCACCGCGAGGCGAGGAGCACTCATTACTTTCGTTTCCGAAGCGAGATTGCTTTCGCAATTTTTCGAGATTACATATTTAGCCGGTTTATCTTTTAGATCAATATTGGCCGTAGACGTATCGCCGAATTAATAACAGCCGCGAACAATATATTTTATTCCCGCTTTATTCGTTCGCGCTAGTCATATTTACTCTTGCAAGAATGATTATCGTACAAGATAATCCATTAAAAAAAATACTAAACTCGTATATCCATGCAAGTTGAAATATGTTAAATCGGTTCATATATTTGCTCGTATTTTTTAGAACTTTTCAAGCGAGGTACATAAAATTTTACTATTTTAGGTGATACATTTTTTACATTGATGATGACTTGCGGGAGTATAATTGTCCTGTGACAATTGTAGTATAGTGACATATAAGGTGCGGTAATTAAATAACGAGACCGTAATTAAATACGAGAAACTTGATTTGTTGCAAATAAAGTTGCATTTTACTTTTATCTCTATGAAAGTACTCAACTCCTCTATTTATACGATTTTCTTGAAATCTATGTTGATTCTCATCAAGATAAAGAATTAATATGTGTATTGATTTATGTATCGTCATTTATGTTATTATTTTTCAACTTCAATTTAAACTATAAAGTAATTATGCATTATCTGTTACTAATTTTAGTGTCAATTGTCACACCTCGTATTTATGTTGGTCGATATGAACGAATTCATGAACCGATTTAACAATGTTAGACGTTTTGAAACACGCGATACCGTAATATTATTTTATCATGAAGGGAAGTGGATATAATGGATGGGATATGTCTAATCGAGTGCTAACGGGGAAATAACTCGATAGGAAATTTGTGCGAGGAATTCGAATATGACAGGTAGAAAATAAAGCAACGAAAGTTGTGCAATTACTCACCTTGCTCGCACTCGTCGATGTCCTCCGAGCAGTCTGCCCCCTTGTACCCGGTGGCACAGGAACAAGTGAACGATCCATTGATGGGACTGGTATCACAAATCGCACCCTCGTGACAAGGATTCGATGTACACGCGTCGTCCAAGTGACACAGCAGTCCTGAAAACCGGAATACAACGATTTATCCTTCGATTGTATACGCACGATAGCGTGTCGTTCACCCTTTGCGCTCAATGAACTCCATTACAACATGCATACACACGATTTACCGTAGAATTTCAAAACACGACATTGAACTTCAATTTGCAACGAGACTGACAGGTTTCTTGAAGATATAAAAATAAATATAGTCAACAAAATTTGTATTTTTCCATTACGAAAATAGAACCTGAATTTTAGCAAAATTTATCCAAATTTTATTATAATTTTATTTTTATTAGTTTCATTGTAATTTCGTTTCGGTTCGATTGAAATTTTATTTCAGGCAATCTGATCGTAATTTTATTGCAACCAATTTGATTGAAATTTCATTTTGGTCGGAATGAAATTTTATTTCCGACAATTTCATTGAAATTTTATTCTTCGAACCAGCTTGATATAAAGTCAGCTAATTTGGGTGAAACTTTATTTCGGTGAATTTGATTGAAATTTGATTGCAACGAATTTGATTGAAATTTGATTGCAATGAATTTGATTGAAATTCGATTGCAGTGGATATTATTGAAATTCGATTGCAGTGGATATTATTGAAATTTTATTGTGGTGAATTTTATTGAAATTTTATTGCAGTGAATTTGGCCGAAATTTTATTTCAGTCAATTTGGTTGGAACTTTATTTTTGAGTCAGTTTAATTGAAATTTTATTTCTGCCAGTGAAATACAAATTTTATTTCAGTAAATTTGATTGAAATTTTATGTCAGTAAATTTGATTGAAATTTTATGTCAGTAAATTTGATTGAAATTTTATTTCAGTAAATTTGATTGAAATTTTATTTCAGTTAGTTTGATACAAATTTTATTTTAGTGAATTATATTGAAATTTTATTTCAGTTAGTTTGACACAAATTTTATTTCAATGAATTTGATTGAAATTTTATTTCAATGAGTTTGATACAAATTTTATTTCAGCTAATTTGGTTGAAATTTCATTTCGGTCAATTTGATTGAAATATTAATTCTACTAGTTTAATACAAATTTTATTTCAGTAAGTATTTATTGTATGTCAGAGAATTCGATTGAAATTTCCTTTCAGTAAGTTGATCAGAATTTTGTTTGACGGAAATTCTACTCCGTTGCAAATGTAGACTGTAGTTAGTATGAAAAAGTACCAAGCGGACTGTACTTAATGATATTAAAAAATGCTTCGAGTACAAAGGGTTAAAAATATACGCAAGAACGGGCGGCCATTTTGAAGGGGGCCTGTTAATGGACCGTTGCGTGCGTTTCTAGGACAAAAGTGTCGATCGTTGAGCACCAAACATGGCGGCAACCACCAAAGATGGACATCATTAAGGTCTGTATTGCTTGGTGGTTCGCATAACCTGGCCAGAAAACTTCTACAAGAGGATCGTTGAACACGAAACGAGTGGAAGAGAGAGAGGTGACAAATCCCAACGGCTCCCGATCGTTCAATACGGATTCTTATTCAGTAAATTGTTGGAAATGCTAGCCAACTTACACGATAAGTCGGCCTAATTGCTTCCTAAGATGTGGAAATCCGAGGAATTCCTATCTGAATTGCGTGGAAGAAGCTTGCCATGGATTCTTAATTTATTTATTGCGTAATGGTACTCGTAGCTTATTGTTAGCGTAAGATTACTGTTACGTGCAATTAGACTTTTTTGGGCAGGTATTCGTGTTCCTGGAAGAATAATAGATACTGGTTGTTTCCAAGTTTGAAAGAGCAGGTAAGTGAATTAGAAGATTTACAAATTTTTACATTTTTGGATTTTTGAAAGTAGCTAAATTTCTAGATTCCTAAATTCTTAAATTTTCATATCAAGAAGTACACGGATTTCGTAATTCACAGATTCCTAAATTTTCAGTTCTCTAAATTTCGAAATTCTCATATTTCCCAATTCACCAAATTCCTAAAATTCCCAATTTCTACATTCTCCAAATTCCTAATTTTCTCGAGGTTCTCAAATTTCCAGATTCCTCAAATCCCTAATTTCTAAATTTTTCAAATTATGGAAATTCCCAATTTCTAAATTCTAAAAATTCCTGAAATTCCTGATATCTAAATTTTCCAAATTCCTCAAACCCAATTCCTAAACTCTGAAAATTCCAAAAATTCCCGATATCTAAATTCACCAAATTCCTCAAACCCCAATTCCTAAATTCTGAAAATTCCGAATTTCTAATTTTAACAAATTCCCAAACTTCTCAATTTCTAAATTCCCCAAATCCCTCAGGGCCCCCGATTTGGAAATTCTCCAAATTCCTCAAGTCACCAATTTTGAAATTGCCAAAGTTTGAAACAACTAGATCCTCAAATTTCCAAATTTTAAAGAACACCACAGGAGTCTTCGATGGCCACCAAGGGAAGGTTCTAATACTCGCTCTTCGCACGCAAAAATTCGGAAACGCAAATGATATACGATCAGCATCCATCTTTAACTATTCAAAGCCGCAAGAAACCGTTTGTTGTTCATCGGTAACAATGCCATCCAAACACGGGCATCTCGATAACGGTATACTACCGTCTAAGATGTTCGCATATAAACCAGAGCGAACAAGATGCACGATTATACGTGCGTATACGCGCTGTAAACCCGTTAGTTTGTACGCGTTGCTTAAACCGTTTCAAAATAATGAGATCGTAAATCGTTGACAACTAGTATGACGTAGCCCGTAACGGGAAGCGATCGATGTTACAGACTGTTTCGACACTTAATACGATCCTGAGATTAAACAAAAATTACAATAACGGCGTTCCTGGTCCTGTTAGCTGGGACTCTTTCTTTCTCGGAAGGGGATTAACGATTTTGGTGTTCATCTTGCAAACAAATTTTTACAAGTGTAATCTTTTCCTAGTTTGCGATTCAACCACCCGACCATTCAGAATTTGAGAAAGAGTATAGCTGATATGTTTATTTGTGAAATGATATAATATATATTTGAGAAGAAGTATAGTACAGAATTTGAGAAAGGGTCCTGAAAGTACTAAGTAAGTAACATACTGATTGTTCAACTGTGAAGCAGAAACTGGAGGTGTATCTATTTCTATAATTTGATTCAATCATCTGATGATTCAGAATTTGAAAAAGAGTCCAGGTCCTAAAAATACTAGATAACAAGGTGACTGTTTATCTATGTAATACAACCTGAAGGTGCATCTATTCTTAATATCCTATTCAATCACCAAATCATTCAGAATTTGAAAAAGAGTCTGAGTTCTAAAAGTACTAGGATAACAAGGCGATTGCTGATCTATATAACAAAAACTGGAAGTACATCTAATTTTAATACCCGATTCAACCACCTGATCATCCAGGAATTAAAAAAGAATCTAGGCCCTGAAAGTGCAGGATAACAAGATGATTGCTCATCTGTATATCAAAAATTGGTGGAGCATCTATTCTTATTATCCGATCTAATCATCTGATGATTCAGAATTTGAAAAAGAGTCCAGGCCCTAAAAATACTAGATAACAAGTTGACTGTTGATCAGTATAACAAATACTGGAAGTGCATGTAATCTTAATACCCGATCCAGCCACCTGATCATCCAGGAATTAAAAAAGAATCTAGCCCCTGAAAGTATAGGATAACAATACGATTGCTCATCTGTATAACAGAAACTGGCGGCGTATCAGTTCCTAGTATCCGATTCAATCACCCGACCATTTAAAACGAACCGACACGTCAGCAGCGCGAGTCTCGATCGACAAAAACATCGAAGAAGAAGAGTTTCGAACGCGTTCGGAAGCCCGCCAGAAGGCTTCCCTTAAACGTCCCTTCGCGCAGGAACGTCGATCGCGCGCGAATTCCTTCATTTAAGATTTCCCGAGGTTGCGTCCGCTAGGGAAAAAGTCGCCGTTCGAGGTATAAGGTCGTGGTTCTATCGCAAGAATCGCAATAATGCCGGGACGAAAGAAGGATGCCTGTATTTGGCGATCGCTGTCGGTACGATCGATCTGAAAACCGTCCTGGGCTCTCGGCCTCGAGGGCAGGCAAGTAAGGACAGAAACTCGTTTTCAGTCCTCAAGGTCGTCGCTCGGTAAGGCTAGCCTGGTGCCTCCGGAATCTTGGGATTCCTCCCTTCAGGGTCCGCGGGGAAGCTGCATCATATTGTTGCACGTGCAGATACACCTGCCCGACGATGCACAACAGCGTCACCTTGCCTCTTGTGAGCCATCTTATCGGAATCGAACTGTTATGCACTCGTCGCAAATATTTTCCTGTATTACTCGTTTCTTGGTCATTCGAAATCTAATCTTCGAGTAGTCACCAACTTTGTTATTAATCATTCCTAATATTTCACCTTCCAAACACTCTTCTCCTCTCCTTCTAGACCATCTTATCCAAAAAATGTATAAAAGAAGATGCACAACAGCGTCGATCGCGCAATTCCAAGTTTACAATATTTTAACCCTTTGCACTTGAAAGCATTTCTACTGGAAACAGATTATAACTAGTTGAAAGGTTTGATCAATTCTCTCGACCTTATTATTTTTCTATTATTGATTGCCATCATTAGCTGCTTCATTAGGTTTATCGTATATGCAACATTATGAATGTAGTTAGAAAATACCTATTCCAAATTGCTGTATTAAACAAAGTGGTGAGCGTGAATCACCTTTCTAGTGCAATGTTAATATTCAATATCGAATATTTCTCGAACCACCAACATTCTAAAAACTCGGGAATCTCAAACTTCCAATATTTCAGATCTATGTTTCCACAGCCAAAAATCTCGACATCTCAAACTAAATATTTTTCAACCCCTTCATCTAACAATATACTCAATCATCTAGAATTATATTTACAACCCTGCACTCTACAACACTTTTCCTCGACTCTCTTTCTTTCTATCGGTGTATGATCATAGGAGATCATATATCTACCTATGTCTACCTATGCTCTCTCTATCTTTTTACGTTCTCTCTCTCGCTCTTTTTCTTCTCTCTGTGTCTCTATTTCTTTTTCACCCTTTCTCTCTCTCCCTCTGTGTGTGCTTCTATTTCTTGTTCACCGTTCCTCACTCTCCCTCTTTGCCTATTTCTGTTCTGCCCTTTCTCTCTCTCTGTGTGCCTATTTCTTTTTTACCCTTTCTCTCTTTTACTCTTTCCCTCTCCATCTGCCTACTTCTATTTCATTCTTTCACTCATCCTCTCTCCATCTGTCCATTTCTTTTTCACTCTTCGACTCTCTTTCTCTGTGTCTATTTCATTTTCATCCTTTCTCCCTCACTCTTTCCCAGTCTACGTCTATTTCTTTTTCACTCTTTCAATCTCTCTCTCTGTGCTCTTTTTCCCGGAGCAACTTTCATGCAAACAGCAGTCGATACTTACCAGTCTTTCCATAGGTGCATTGACAGTAGAAGCTGCCGACGCGGTCGATGCATGTAGCGCCATTAAAACATGCGGCTCCTGCACAATCGTCGATGTTGACGCTGCAATCGGGTCCGGTCCATCCGTTCACGCAAATGCACGAATAACTGCCAGGAGAATTGGTGCACGTGGCACCGTTGTGGCACAAGGATGGCCGGACCGAGCACTCGTCCACATCGAGCTCGCATTGTGTGCCCGTGTACGATGGCGGGCACAGACAGGAGTACTCGTTTATCCTGTCCATGCAGGTTGCACCGTTCTGACAGAGATTCCCTGGACAATCGTCGATGTTCTCCTCGCATTGATCGCCGCGGAATCCTGCAACAAAAGAACAACATAGGGTTAGAAAGATTCATACGCGATCGATAAAAATGGGACTATCTCTCATGCGGTTTTTGTGCGCGAACAGGTGTCGATGCAGCCTGAACAGAGGCCTTTTGTATCATGATATATGTTCGGCACCTTATTTTTAACCCTTTCGTTGGCTGCGGTAACCGATCATTTGCTACTAACATTGATGGTATAACGTTGATAATGTGAACATATTATAAAACATTAATAACTTGATTAGTATGAACAATATTAATAATACGAATATTGTGTAACATTAACATGAGCATAATATAAAGATAATTTAGTATGAACATAATGTGGAACATTAGTAATATGAATATACTGCACAACATTAGTATCATGAACATAATGTACAACATTAGTAACATGAACATATTGTACAACATTAGTATCATGCTCATATTGTATAACATTATTAACATGAACATATTCTACAACATTAGTAACATGAACATATTGTACAACATTAGTATCATGCTCATATTGTATAACATTATTAACATGAACATATTGTACAACATTAGTAACATGAACATACTGCACAGAATTAATATCATCGACATAATGTGTAACATTAATAATATGAAACATTAACAAAATAGCAATAATGACACGAAAACAATGTACAAAATTAGTATTATGCTTATAATATGAAACACCGAAGTGGATCACAAGTTTGAACATGGAACAACGCCATACTTAAAAAATGATGCAGTAATGTGTCTGACTATAAATATAAAATTCCACTGCTGCAGCTAACATGTTCAGGCAACTAATTAAAATTTTAGATTTAGATTCTTTGCTATTTTCAATTACTAGTTTTTCAGGATACTCGGAGTCGCTGTACTTCTTCGGTACATAGAGTGTAGAATTTATGGTAGATTAAAGTAAAGGACGATGTCGAAGGAGGAACACGAGTAGAGCCATCAAGATAAAACGATAAACCTCGATAACCGTGAAATCGATCGATCGATACGGTATCGAACGGTGTGTGTATAAACAGTAAACAGATAGCTATACAATGATGAGCGACTTCGTAGCGGAGATTCTAAGTGTTCGATGCGAGGAGAGGGAGAGGGATCGAAAAAAGGTGATCGATATGATGGTAAGAAACGAACGATGTTTAATTAAAACGAAAATCGATGCGGTGTAAGGCTCGGCAAGTGCAAAAAGCGTTGCATAGAAAGGATCGATAGGATCGACGTAGCATGACGCGCAATTATTTGCGAGCGAACTGAAAACCCCTTTGCTTTTTCAACTAGTCGTCTTTTCTGGATCATTGTCTAGCTGGAAGTAAAATAAATATTCGGTCTATGGTAAATGGATTCGAGGCGGTCTCGCGTAATCGTGCTGGTCATGAACAGTGGCAAAGAAGGATTCGACGACTTGGGAGTCGTATTTGCATATTTTTTTGAAAGCTCGGATCAATGATCTTCGTTTGGATCACAGTGATTCGAAATGGGTGAATCTGATAATTAGCTAATTTCTAGACTTCAGGTTTTATGGGTTTGTAAATTCTAGAATTTGAGGATTTGAAGATTGTGGAATCCGTAAATTTTCAAATCAACGTGTTTCCTGATTTTTTAATTCCTAAATTGCTTAATTACTAGATTATACAATTTCTGAACTTCAGAAGTTTAGAATTTCTAGATTTCTAGATTTCTAGATTCCCAGATCTTCAGATTTGTTGGATTTCTAGGTTTCTAGATTCCTAAATTTCTAGATTTCTGGATATTTTAATTTCACAATTTCAGATTTCTATTTTTCTAAATTTCTAAATTTTTACATTCCTTAGTTGTAATATTCCATAATGATCCAATTTCTAAACGTCTCAACTTCTCAATTTCTGTCATTCAACATTTCAGAATATCTAAATTTCAGATTTCTATGTTCTCAAATTTCTAAAATTTTAAATACCTAATTTGCAAAATTTCTGAATGATCCAATTTCTAAACCTCTGATTTTCTAGATTTCTAAATTTCTACATTTCTAAGTCTCTAAATCTCCGTTTCATCTTTCTCTAAATTTTTACATTAACAAATTTCTACATTTCCATATTCACAAATGTCTAAATTTCTACATGTCCAAATTCCCACATTTTCAATCTCCTCTATACAAAACTCCCCATATTTCTATACCTCAGAATTCTGATCTAACGTCCTGTCAATTAGCAATAAACCACTGGCTTATCAACTATGAAACGCTATACGCTATATTATAAACCCTCCGTTGCCCAACGATCTCGTATAAATAAAAATTATATTGAACAACACACAACACACGTTGTTCTTCCGCGTTTATCTATCCGTATCACTGGTTGTCCGGCGCAGCGATGCAAACTTGGTCATGAACCACGGTTACCGACTCTAATGGCGTGCATAATTTATGCTCGGTAAAGCGGTTAACTAAACTTCCTGTGCATCCGCACCGACACGAGAGCCCATAGTTTCGTTCGAGAGTGAAAAAAATGCCGATCCTATACGTATGTATGGGCCACGACGTTATTATACCAGATTGCAAACAGGGGCGTAACATTAATATTAAAGCGATGCAAAAGTCAATCGGTCGAGGAACTCGCCAACGGGGGTTCGTCGCCCCTTGCAGCTGCAATCTTCTAAAACAATCTATTCCTTACCTCCATTACGAAATTTATTTTGCTATTAACTCATAAACAACGCACCGGGATTATTTAAATCAAAGAAAATAACTCCTCGTTAATTAAGCAAATTCATTCGCAATATTCTGCACACCTATCTCGAATTGAACTCTATATCAGCATTAATGCATAACATTAATTCCGAAAAAATTATGAATCTATTAATTATTCGGTCAGTTTAATATGCTGATATCCAGGTTGAAGTTGAACAATTTTATTAAACGGTATTTCCTTTTACGGACAGATCTTACCAAATATGTCCACGATATTTCGTCATATTTATCTCTCACAGTTTCAAGCAGTTAATACAGGCATTTCCAATTAGGTGAACGAATAAATTGCTAATGATATATGCGATGGATTCGCAAGGTTTTAAGCGTCCATATATGGCCGTGAAGGTAGTTGGAAAATTAAACAGATAGTCGGCCAACGAATGATTTTTTCGCGAATCGAAGGTTGTTCAACCGATCGACGAAGGTCATTTAATCGATCAAAATCGAGTACCAACTTCGAGTAAGTCCCAGCGAGGTAATTTCATGCGTAACGATATAAGTAAAATTCACGTTCCCAGTCGCTATGTTTCAGATATACGATTTCTTTCCTGGATTTTTTCAGTTCGAAATCGCTGCTGTGCAATTCGCCGATGCAACAAATGGCTACGCGGCAGCCAAAGGCTTCCGTCAGTGAATTTCGGCGGTGATTCGAAACTGGAATTTCAAGGAGGTTTCCCTTCTTGAGTTATCGGATTACGGAGGGAGAGCACAGCCCGGTTTATACGCTACCGTGAGACTGTTACACCGTAAAATGCAGATTGTAATATCCCTATCCTGGCCACGAATTTACATGGCAGCGTTACGCGAAACGAACATTTCACCTTTCCTCGTTAAATCGAACTTTTACGAGTTTGCACTCAGGAGGACTGAAGCGTCGTCTTCGTTTTCTCTCGAATTGCGACGCGACAGCGGAATAAAAAAAAGGGCGAATTTTTAAAGAAAGGAAGACGAGGACGACGCATAAAGAAGAAGAACCTACGTCGCGGGTCCAGAACGAATCGATTGCCTCTAATATCGATACGGTCGAGGGCAGACGGGGAGACCCATTGATGCTCGTTGAAAAATGCACGTATTTGCAACGGCTTTCGTTCCCCGTTAATACTCGCGGCCTTTCATTGCTTTCTCTCCCTTTTCTCTATAGTAACCAGGGGGGTATCACGTAAAAAAAACTATCACCCTATGTGGCTTGAAAGTTGGTTTTATTTAGGGTGCACGCGTTAAGCATTACTTTTTTAGTCCTCTGTACGATGCAATACAAGATTTCAACTTTTAATTTATGTAATGTAAAATCACCCTTGTAATATATGTGTACTTCGAAATGACTGACTTTCTTAAATCATTATAATATCAGTATGTATACCACAAAATTACTAATTTCATTAAATCACCCTTATAATATATGTGTATCATAAAAATACTAATTTTGTAAAACCACCCTTATAATGTACGTATGTGTATCACAAAATTAGCAATTTTGTAAAATAACACTTATAATGTATTTGTGCCACTAAATTATTAATTTAAATGTAAAATCACCCTTATGATATATGTGAATCATAAAATTACTAATTTTGTAGAACCACTCTTATAATATACATATGTATGTGTGTCACAAAATTAGCAATTTTGTAAAATAACATTTATAATATATTTGTGCCACGAAATTATTAATTTAAATGTAAAACCACATGCATAATACATGTGTGTCACAAAATTTATAATTTTGTAAAATTATCTGTATAATATATGTGTATCACAGAAGTACTAATTTTGTAAATATATTCCTACAATATACGTATGTATATCACAACATTACTAATGTTGTAAAATCACCTGCATAATATATGTATATGTATTACAAAATTACTAATTCTGTAAAGTCAACCTGATAATATATGTCCATTACAAAATTACTAATTTATATAATAGAAAATCAACGTGTGTGTATATAATCAACGTGTATATGAAATTAACGTATATGCAGTGCAAAATCACGACTTATGTTCAGTGGATGGTAATAAGAAGCATTGTGACTTCTTTTGGGAGACACACTATTTGGATGAAATATGTATGAACATAAATATAAAAATTATAAAATATAAAAATAATACAAAGCATTATACCCGCAATGGTGAGCGCTGAAATTTCATCGAGTTCTCGCAACTCTACCGCGATTTCCCTAGGAAACAGTGTCGTTACATTATACGAATCGGAAGGACACTTCCTAGTTCCGTGCGGAGGAAACAAAATGATGGGTATCCTCGTGGTAAAAGAAGCCACGACGATGCAACGACGCGGGGTCAAAGGGTTTCGAGAAGGCTTTTTCAACGTGAGAACCCTACGATTTCAAGGGAAACGCGACCATCTCGCTACACATACTTTTCACGGGGTTTACGGTGTTCAAGGAACACCAGTCGAAATTCGTAAATTCCTTCGAAACGATTATGGTCGAATAATTCGCTGCTCCGTTTGCTTTCTTCTCTCTCGAAAATCATTGGCGTAAACGGACACCGACCACAGTGGACGTGGAATACTTTATTTATGCTGAATTAGGAATTTGAGCAGCGATAAATTGTTAAATTCTTTTATTTACTAGTTCCTTTATTTTCGGATTTTTTAATTTTTAATACATGCTATCGGAGTTATAAAGTTGTGAATCTTTAAATATTTGTGTTTTTTAAATTTTAACAACTTTCTAATTCTCTAATTTCTCAATTTTTCAATTTCCCAATTTATCGATTTACCAATTTCCCCATTTTTCAGTTTCTCAATTTTCCAATTTCAGAATTTTCCAGTTCTTTAATTTCTCAATTTCCCAATTTTTCGCTTTCCCGCTTTCTCAATTTCTCAATATCTCAATTTCTCCATTTCTCAATTTCCCAATTTCTCAATTTCTCAATTTCTCAATTTCTCAATTACTCAATTTCTAATTGTCAAATATCAAAAATTTTCAATATTCGGAAATTCCCAGACACCAACCATGTCAAATCTTCAAATTGCAAAATGATTAATTCCCCGATTCAAAAATTTCAAAGTTTCCAGTGCCATCGAATTCCTCAAATTTCTCTCTAATACAGAAATGTGCAAATCGAAATTTTCGAAAGACCTTCCATCCCGTACAGTCGAGTGAACGGGAAACTCGATAGGCCACCCGCGAGAAAAATGCCAGTTACGCCACTGCGTTTCGTGGGTGAATGAAATCATCCCGTCTACCCCGAATCAGCGACTAATTGCCCGCCGTTTTACAGGATTCCCGAAATTCCGACCTCGCTCTCTGCTTCTCGTGCATCCTCTTCGACCAGTATCTTCGACCGTGCCGTCTTCGGACTCGAAGAAACTAATGACTGTTTTCTTTTTAATCGCTCCATTGCGCGTTCGCTACATAAAAGAAAAAATGATCGAATTTCTAGACGCGTAATTTACCGTGTTCGGTCGGTTCGGTAAACGCACTGTGGTAAAATGAAGAATTTGAGGCAAGGGAAGGTGTACATTCGAAGGAAGGGGGATAGAAATATTCGTGCGTGTTGCTCGAATCGCCGAAAAAGAACATACGGAGAAAAGGAACACAGTACGTTGAATTTATACCGGTGTTCCGCTCGTTACGGCCCTGCATCTGTAACGAAGTAACGGATACGTATCCTTGGTCGAATAGGGTCTGCTCTGCACCCATCGTACACGCACGCACTCACACGCGCGTACGCACACGTACGCACGTTGATCGTTCCGATCTGGGGTGAGGCTCATGGACAATTGCAATTATGGGCCTCCGTCCAGGTTGATTTATAAGCGCTGGAGCTATTTCGTCCTTCTCCGACGCACCCACGCCGTGCTTCGTTTTTTTCTTTTTCTTCAATTTTGCGCCCGCGAATCATCCCGCGCTCCATTTGTCTGCGCTTTCGCCAACGGCTACTTCCATTATGAACTCGCCTCTAACATTTGACAGAATTCCGGGAACAACACCGTACTTTCTGGATATGTGCCCTCGTCAGGACCTGGATAGATGTTTCGGCAACGAGGGCGCACACGGTGTTTACACGCACGCTCTTCGCGAAGCACATATGGTCACACATGGGGAAGTTCGCATTTTTGACGAATAATCAGTCGTTCATATTGTGATCTGCATACATTACAATGGGATGATAGTTACACTTGTTACTCCTATGTCGAGCTCGATTTCGCAATTGTTTAGAATCGTAAATAATTCGGATATATAGATTGATTGAATATATTTTCATATGTTTACTACTCCCATGTATTAACACGTTGACGGCCATACGGATGCAATTGAAAATGGCATTAGATAATATTTACACTTTCAACGAATTTTAGCAATTATTTTCAGCATACTTTGTTATATTTATTTTACATGGTTTCAGGTAACTGATGCGAGCATTTTTAGTTAGAAAAGTGAACGCATTTTGAATAATATAGCTGTTGAATTTGTGTAGAAATTTGAGTGTCATTCATATATGAGTGGCATGACAGTCAAAGTGTTAAAAATATACTTGTTAAACACGCTTTATTATTGCAATACATGTTGTTGAAAGACCATTTCTTGATTTATTTTGTAACTTAATTAAGAAGTGGCAGGTAAATAAATTAAAGACTCGTAGGTAAAAAAGGTTGAACAGTGCAAAGGGTTAAAATAGAATAATAAAATATAACGAACGACATACAAGAACGTATGTTTCTCTACAAGAACGTAAGATGTACTCAGCTATTCGCAAGATATGTATCAAACGCGTAGCAACGAGTCACATCGCGATCAAACAAGAATTAACAAAAATTATCACTGCATACGCCTAATCGTCATCGGCGATCTCGGTGGTGGGATTCTCTAAATCCACCAACTTTTTCTAGGGACTCGGATGTATCCCGTGTATCGGAGTGTTTCTTCGGCCAATACGTCTCCGTTGTTTTCACCTTTCTCCAAGCACCTTGTTCCAGCTCGCCGCAATCACCGTCTCTGTTTCTCCTCCCTGGTGTTCATCTTTTCTCCTTCGCTCTGTCACTGATCCAACCCCCCACCCCTTCATCGTCATTCACTCATTCCTTTCTCAGATCTCTCTACGGATCTCTCTCTCCTCTCCCGATACGATCCGTTCTCTCGTTCTCTCCGTTCGCAGCCCCTATCTTCTCTCTCTCTTTCCCGCGCACTTCTGACTAGCAACACAGTGCCTCTCAGCCTGATCGAAGGTGTGGCAACGTCGCGAGAGCGGGTGTGCGTCGGCCGCAGGCCACGTGGTGGGGACTGTGGGAAAATTCTCATGCCGCCGACTGTGGCGACGCCAGTGACGCTCAACTTATGGTGTTTAAGAGCCCCAAAGAGCCCCGAGCGACTTCCTGCTTTCACGCTCCAAGAACGTTTCACCGAGCACGCGAAAAAAAAAACACACTGTCATTAGGGGCGTCGCGAGAAAATCCGGCGACACGACACCCGCTATTGCCTTCGATTTGCTTCGCGATCGAACGGAGATCGTGTGTACTTGATGTAGGTGCTCGTAGGGAATTAGGAGGACGAGATTGTCCTTCCGTATCGATGACACGATTATTGGAGAAAGTAGCTTTCTGCTTTTGTGTCGGGAAATTTTGTATTTTGGGAAATTCGATGTTTGTCGATCTCGTTTCGGTGTTGGGACGAGACTTGTGGAGTTTTGTTTTCCAAAGCAGTTTTCGTGATTATTTAGCTTATAATGTGCTATTTTTGAAATTCCAAACATTGAAGTTCCAAAGTTGCAAAGTTCCTAAATTCGTAAATTGCTAAATTGCTAAATTCCACAATTTCTTCAACTTTCTCAATTTTCTCAATTTCATTAATTTGTAAATTCCTAAATTGCCAGATTCATAGATTCTTCAATCTCTTCAATTTCTTTAATTTTCTCAATTTTCTCAATATCCTTAATGTCCTCAATTTCTAAATGTTTAAATTCCTAAATTGTGAAACTTCAAAACTTCTAAACTCCAACATTTTCAAGATCCCAAGTTCACAGATCCCCAAATAATTCCTAAATTTCAAAGTCGCAGTATCTCAATGTTCAAAGCTCCAAATTTCCAAACTGAACAACAGATTGCTCCACGACTAAGAAACGATCTTACCAGGCAAAGAATTAATCTACAGATGTCCTAGCTAGGTTTCCACAGTGCCTATGTTAAAAAAAGGATGCACACTTTCCAGGAATATTAATTAACCCATTAACAGCCAAATTTGTATTTCAACTCCACCGCGTGGGCTGTCGATTTATGTATCAAATACTTTTACAAGTTGGACAACATTGAAGCAAAAAATAATTTTAACAACCAGAATGTAAGCATGTACCGTAGGCACATTTTATTTAATATAACGTTGTTGAAAGTGATAAAAGAAAGATGTATATAAAAACGTACATATACAAATCCGAAAAATATATATACAAATGGGTTAAGTAGTACCAGTACTATCCAAACATTAACTACTTAATTTAAAAAAAATATCTTCCAGTAGATGCAAGTAAATGCACATTAAAAATCACGAAAATGTCCAAAAAGAGTAACAGCATGCACTTAACAGGCCCCTCGACATTTCTTTAAAGATCAACAAAGAATCGTACCGGAAAAATGATTCTTTCAAGAGAAAGTCCTTTGCCGAAGAAAAGAAAACAAGAGAGAGAGAGAGAGACACGGAAGTGACGCGTCTCGTTTCACCATATGGTGTCCCTGCCTCGGAATGTTGATCGTACGTGTAATGGGATTTCGTTTGAGAGCTACTGAGGCCCCATTGGGGCCCACGAGGCGAGGAGGAAGGTTAACACAGCGGCCCGTGCCTCCCCACCAAAAAGCCATGGCTGGCACCGGGTAGCCACGAGCACGCCACGGGGGTGCCCATGGAAAAATTATTTCTCCGTCGCCATAAGTGCACGCTCGGCGGAACGTTATAATTATTTGGGCCACGTGGTTGCGCCACGGATGCACCTGTCGCGAATCGAATCGCGAAAATCATCGACGTCGAACCGTGAATTCAAGTAGGTTTCAGGAGCGAAGACGTTGTTGCTATTATTTGTGGAACAAACTACTTCTATGCGTGTTTCCTGTGGACATTTTACTTGAGTTCGCCTGTAGGTGAGCGTACGAGGAAAATTAACCTAATGGCGATGCAGATTCTCAGATTCTCAAAACCCCAATTACTAAATTCTCAAGTTAGCAAATTTCCAACCTTCCCAAATTCCCAAATCCCCAGTTACTAAATTCCTAAATTCTGAACTTAGCAAATTTCTAATTTTCCCGAATTCTTAAAACCCCAGTTCCTAAATTCCCAAATTCTCAGCTTAGCAAATTTCCAACCTTCCCAAATTCCCAAATCCCCAATTACTAAATTCCTAAATTCTGAACTTAGCAAATTTCTAATTTTCCCGAATTCTTAAAACCCCAGTTCCTAAATTCCCAAATTCTCAGCTTAGCAAATTTCCAACTTTCCCAAATTCCCAAATCCCCAATTACTAAATTCCTAAATTCTGAACTTAGCAAATTTCTAATTTTTCCGAATTCCCAAATCCCCAATTACTAAATTCCTAAATTCTCAACTTAACAAATTTGTAACTTTTCCGAATTCTCAAATCCTCAATATCTATTCTCTATTCTACTCGCGGACGCCTTCAGAAGCGCGTACGAGGCAAACTAACCTAATGGCGATGTAGGGTGCTTAATTTTCGCCACAGGAGTTGCATGGTGTACCGTTATAGTGCAAATTGTAGACCGACGTCGTTGAATCAGATATGGGGTGTACTGACCCCATATAACAGACCCCTATGTCACGCAGGACGTTCTATGTTATACGTTATACAAGTTACACAGATGTAGATTGTTTTATAATAGGGTGTCACATAAGTCTCTTCTTTTTATATTAATCGAACCATCGATTATCTGCAGTTCCAACATATGGAAGATATCACATATTCGGTTATAACTTATTAATATTAATTACAACTTACATAATAATACATTAAGTTGATTAATTAACACGTAGGATCATAAGCAGTCGTCGCAATCGCCGATAGGAACATAATCCTCGCAAGATGTCGAAAACAATCGCGATACAGATCGCTGCTTATTAGCGGATTAACGCTACTTTACAAAATGAACGTCGATCGCCATCCATCTCGAACAAACGGACAAGCGGTGCACGTTCATGCCCTTGTAAGGAGTAATTATTGCAATGCGATTCGCCCCTCGTTAGACCTCTAACGAACCAATGCGAGCCAAGCCTTTTAAAAGCTGCTTTGCACGCTTGTTAGAATTCCCAGACAGTCGGAAAGAGGGTAATGATTCGAGAGAGCCCTTAGAGACCCGTATGCCGCTGCAATTCCCAGCGAGTGCATCGCTCCATTAAAAGAATCCCGTGTGTGCTCGTTTCGACCGAGCCACCGATATTCCGTCGCTTCTGGTAAAAACCCACCAACGTATTAGCATATCGCCGCTACGTAATACTATCGCGAATCCTTGCTGGTTTTCGCAACGTACGTTCGCTCGAAATTCCTGCGAATCGATCGGTTCGATCGAATTAAAATCGATCGGTTCGGTCGATACGGTTCCTTGATCGCGAATCGTCTCTTCCAAGATTCTTTTCTTTGAACTTAGATTCCTAAGTTAAATTTGGACTTGAATTTCTAAGTTGAATTTGCATTCCAATTTTTAATTAAATTTGGATTTGAATTTCTAAATTAAATTTGGCCTTGAATTTCTAAATTAAATTTGGCCATGAATTTCTAAATTACATTTGGATTAGAATTTCTAAATTTTTAACTCTAGAACCTTTCATCTGCTCAATTGACCAGTCTGTTCATAATACACGTTGCTCTACTACTTTAATTTCTAAAATTGAACATTTTCAGATATACGGTTAATTGAACCAGCTTTTAGGAAAATATCTTAATAAACAATAAGAGATGGATGAGTTCAGCCCGGTGTACCTTAAAAGTGTCAAAATACGAAGCATTTGACACGCAATACATTATAGAAACAATCTTGTTAAAAATAATTTATATTGATTTTTGTACTCCTATGACAAACTAAGTTCATATCAAACTATAATGTCCATTGTCAAACCATGCTGAAACTACTGAACTCAAGGAATTTCGTACACATCGTATACGCGTACACGTTATCGATCTGCCAAACGTATAAAAATTCTTTCACCACAAAAGCATCGATTATCCTCATCCGACGCCAGATGCATCCAATCCGCAGACTCGCGATTCGAAAAGGAATAGCGGGAACAATCGGCAGATGCGAATAATTGAAAAGAGAGGGACAAAAGTAGGGGTTAAGAGACAGAAATGGAACGTTATCTACGAAGAGGCAGCGATCCACGAACGGTCCACGTTCAGTATGGACAGCAATAATGCACAACAGGGCGATACACAACGCGCGATCTGTACACCGGTTCTGCGTGTCTTAATACCCTCTTTCACCCTTTTTTTTTCTGCCGTCCACCCCATCAGACTCTCCCCGTTCTTTGTCCATTTTCTGGGACCTTAAAAGGCGCGCGTACTCGAGAAAGGACCCACCGATAAGCGTAATTTGAATGGGTAATGGCTTCAGCGAGAGAGGAGGGTCCCCGGTTAATGACGGGTCCACCACGCCGGGAGGAGCAGGGAGACGTCGGGATGAAAGAGGAACGGGAAGAAAGATCCGGCCGACGAGATGGTGCTCGCTCCACGAACCTTAATGCACCTCTCACGGACTCGATCTCGATCGGGGGACGTTTTCGGCCACGAAACCGAGGTCTCGTCTTATCGTTCGCCAAAACCGGATTCACTTTTCCGCAACGAACCTCTTCGTCTTCGTTCGACGCCATTACGCGATCCGATCGAACACCGTTCGACAGCGATTTCCGACACGCTCGTTCTGCCTGTCGTCTCGCGAGCCAGACTGTTTAAATGTCTCCATTAAACGGGGAGAAGCTTAATCGAAGGTCCGAGAGGTTGAGCTGCACGGTACATGGATGGACATGATAGCGTTCCCTTACGGAAATAGTGACGTGCAGGATTTTTGAGGTTCGTGCCATATTTAGAACTGTTACGTAATTTCTTTTACTTCTGAATTCTGAAGATTGAAAATTTAGAATTTTTAGAATTTCAAATTCCTAAGATTTTATGAATTTCGAATTTCTGACGTTCATTACATTTCTGAATTCCCGAGTTCTCGAATTTCCTGAAATCCTAAATTTTCAAATACCCACATTTTTAAATTTCCAAACTCCCAAATTATCACATTCGTAAATGACCAGACTTCCTAAATTATAATATTTCTAAATTTCAAACTCCCAAATTCTCAAACATCCATATTTTTGAAGTACCAAATTTTCAAAGCTCCAAATTCTTAAAAGCCTCAAGTTTCCTAGTCTCCGAATTTTCCAACTGCCAAATTTCCAAAACTCCAAGCACCTAAAACCCCAAATCTTCGAATCCCGAAATTGTTAAATCCTCAAATCAACAACGTTCCAAACATCTGAATCCCCCAGACTTCAAACCTCCAAATACTCACATTCATAAATTTCCAAATAACCAAAATTCTCACATTTTCAAACTTCCAAATTTCCCAAATTATCACATTTCTAAATTTCCCAATTCCCTAAGCTCTCATATTCCTAAATGTGTAAGCTCCCAAATTCTGAAACACCCAAATGTTTGTATTGTCAAATTTCCAAAATTCCAAATATCTAAAATCCCAAATCTCTGGTCCCCAAATTGTCAAATCCTCACATCACTAACGACCCAAACATCTTAATTTCCCAGACTCTCAATCCCCCAATTCTCACATTCCTAAATTCCCCAATTCTCCGTATTATAACATTTATAAATTTCCAAACTACTCAAATGCTAACATTCCTAAATTCTCAAACATCCAAATTTTCGTACTACCAAATTTCCAAAGTTCCAAACACGCAAAACTCCAAAAATCTCCGAGTTCTCAAATTTTCAATCCTCGAATCTTCGATTCACCGAGCACTTGAATTCCCCGATCCTCAAATTCCCTTAGTCCCAATAATCCAAATCTCGCGATTTCCTCGATGAAACTAGGATCGTCGGCAAACGTAGACGGGGCGCAGCTAATCGAAGAATCCTCCAGTCTCACAGGATGCTTCGAAACACCCTTGGCACAAAATTTATGCGGAGCCCATTGAAGAGCCATGAATAATGCATACGCGGAACACGCTCCCGAAGTGTCTAATTTGAGAGTATCCTTGGGAATGGAACGACGTTCCGGCATCGGGGAATATTGCCGGAATGTCTTTTCGGGATTTCGAGTGGGACACCCGTACACAGACGACACAAGGAGAACGAGTGTAAAGCAGCTGGATATCATAACAGCTCGAAGACGAATCACGTATGACGAGAGATTCTCCAGACGCGTTGGCTCAATGGACCGATACGAGCCTTCTATAAATAAACTTAGCTCGAGGGACTGTGAACGAACTTCTTCAACTTCTCCATGATCTTGTCAATGTCTTTTCCTTTCGTTGTTAAGGTGGTCGAGTGCAAACGGAAACAAATCGCTCGTCCGAAATATGGTGGAATCTTTGTCGAAGTAGGTACATATGTGCATTCGAGTTGACTGACGTTGAATGATGCATATGTACATGTAACTTTTTGAACTCGGATGCATTTGGACCATTGGCAAATGGCAACTGTAAAATTTTTTGTTGAAAATTTTAATGAGTATTTTTGAAATTATTATTTTATTAATTTCCAATATTTTGTTTCGTTATGTTCAGACATCGTGAACATAATACTATAAATTTAGATAGACATTATTTATGCGAAGTTGTAGCATTATCTCGAACGACGAATATGAGTCGCTTCTCGAGTGCAAAGTGTGAACAGTTTCTCAATTCACAAATTATCAAGTTCTTTAATTTTCCAAAATTTATCTAACTAAATCTATGGATTTTTATATTCAACGTTCATCAATGACAAGATCTCCACAAACAGCAATGTTCCCAGATTTCTAGGCGTCCAAAGTTCAAGACCCCTAAATCCCTACATCTCCAAAAATGTACGTACAAATCGTTATATTTCTTTATATCCCATAATCCATTAATTAAAAAATCTTCAAATACCTATGTCCCTAAATCCCCAGGTCTTCTTTCTAGATTCCCAAATCTTCCTACTCCAAAATTCCAGGACCACCGAATTCTGGATATTTGATTCTGGGTATCATTACATTACAACAAACTAATAATAATTATATACTATGATAGGCTGACAGTATAATAGGCGCAGTTGTTAAACTGACAACTCACTATTCGATTCATAGAAAAAGTGATCGAAACTAATCAAAATACAGAACCCTAACGACTTAAACGTATAACCCTAAGTCCTGTCAATCATCGAAGTGTCGAAAACGAATGTCTCATCGAACAGGGTCAAAAAGATCGTGACTATGTGTTAACGAGTAATCTTCGTTGGAATAAAAGTGAAAATGATTTGACAATAAACGATGCGTCCGATCGTTCGAACATATCGATGATTAATTTGAATAAGAAAGGTTTCGCTCGGGCCACGAATGAATATATAACGTACGTTCGTTAGAAAGAATAATGGTGTCTAACGTCAGAAAGGCGGTTAAAAGACCTACGATATATAGAGGTATGCGATGAAAGAAGCAGCTCAAGCTTTGTGCAACAGGTAGCTACAAAACGATCAACAAGTTGCCGCAGGCTTACTGAGTGCTTTAGCTGGTAGCACGCTATCTTCGGAAACCGGCGAAAAGAAAAAAAGGGAGAAGAAAACGCGGCTATACAAAAGGGGGGGCTGCTGAATTACACGCGAAATCCGCGGGACTGCAATTAGATCGCAAGAAAGAGAAAAATAAAGGAACGCGACTCGAAGGGGACGCGAAATCTTACGCAACAGGTGTGCGCCATTCAACAGGTGGTTCTCTTGTTCGCGTCAAATCACGGTCCACGATAGAAAGTAGGATAAGAGACGGTTATTGTTCCGCCTTAGATCGAACGAGATCGCAATCAATTTTAAAGTAAGTACACCCTGCGTCTTCGTGAATGCGAAAAACACACGGGTGAATCGATCAGGTTGCGAATTTGCCGCCTGAGGAAAGATTTGGCGAAATTGGACGGTCCCCACTTTTCAAGTTCCAATTCCGATATTTTTTAGTTCTCCATGTATCTAGCTTTCGAATTTTCAATTTTTTGAATTAGGAATTTTTTTTTATTTTTTGGAACTATAAATTTGTATGTTTCTGAACACCTAATTCTTGAATTGCCAATTCTGAAAAATCGAATTCCAAAATTTCAATTCGCCAATCCACAATTACTAAATTCCGACATTTCCAACTTTTCCGAAGTCCCAAATCCCCAATTTCTAAATTCCAAAATTTCTCATTATCTCGAATTCTCAAATCCCCAATTCCTAAATTAGCGAATTTTTTAATTTTCTGAAACTAAAAATTTGTAAGCTTCTGAACTCCTACTTCTTGAATGGTTAATTCTCAAAACTGCGGTTCCAAAACTTCAATGTTCAAATCCTCAATCCCTACATTTCCGAATTCGCCAAGAAGTTCCATTTCTCAATTTTCCAATTCTCAAGTCTCCAATTTCTACGATCGAATCTTAGAAGAAAAAGTTTTGGGTCTGCTATATACAAGATGTCCCATAAATACTGTAGAAGCCGGAAAGGGGTGGTAGGTGGGGCTATTCTGAACAACTTTTTCCTTTACCAAAATATCGGATCAGTCTTCATTTTTAAATTATAAAGGAAAAACACTGACCAATCGGAGCGCGAGTATTGCGCGCGCTCAGAGGCGGGAGTGTAGGTGCGAGTAACAGTTGACCGTGGTCGTGAACAAACATATGGTCATCATGATGGTAACTCAACAGATCGGTTAACTGTTGCTCGTGTGTTTCTTTAATAATTTGAAAATGAAGCCTCATCCGATATTCTGGCAAAGGAAAAAGTACTTCATAATAGCCCCACCTACCATCCCTTTCCGTCTCCTACAGTATTTGTGGTACAGCCTGTAGTGAAGCAGGTCCGCAGCTAAAAGAACAGACGATAAAATGGAAGGGACTGGACGCGATACGCGGATACTAAAACTCCCTTCTTATCCCGCTCGCAAATACGGACCTGTCGAGTGCGTGCACGCACACACACGCACACGCACACGCACGCACGTGTGTACGCGTTACAGGCATATACAGGTACCGGGCACTCGAACAATGGGACCGTCATGCGGCTACCATTCTTTCGGGACAATCAGTGGGGGCCCCTTTCTCGAAGAGCTGGCCCCCACCCCGGTTCAGCACGCGGGGACCTGGCCCCATGCCGCTTAAAAGGACAATCGCCTTCTTATTTACGATTTGGCCAGCTCTCCCTTTCTTCTTCTTTCTCCTGACCCTCCTCTTTCTTTCGCTTTTTCTACCCGGGCCCTGCCATTGGCGTAACTGGCTGCGACTCTCCCTCGAAACACGCGCTGGTGGAATCCAACGCGTAGGGGATGCGTTAGAATACCTTTCTTGCAGATGCGCGCACTTTTCGGATTATCGATTTTTTTATTCGGACGCTTTTCGCTCGCTGGATTCCGGGTTTCGTGTGTTTCGACTTTGTAGGTTTATGCATTTGCAGATTCGGGAATTAATAATTATTCGCTGAGGAATTTAAAATTTCTTTTTGACAAAACGGACGTATTTGATAAATTTCTACATTGTTAAATTGGCAAAGTAAAATTTCCTACACTTACAAATTTTGAAATTTCCGAGTCTCAAAATTTTTTTTTCTTCTTGGTTTTAATTTGATTATTTAAAAATTTCCTAGTTCACAGTTTGGCATATTTCTGAATTCTCCAAACTTTGGAATTCCCTAATTTTTAGATCCCCACTTTTCTTAATTCCAATTCAAAAATTTCCAAATTTCCTGTACAGCAAGCTTCCGAAGTGTACATTTTTCAGATAAGCACTTCTTGAATCTCCAATTCTTAAAACCTCCATTCCGAAACTTCAATTCTCAAATCTCCAAATTTCTACACTTCAATTATCAAAACGCCAATTCCTAAATTTGAATTCCCAAATTCCAAATTCCGAAATTTCCAAATCCCCATCTTAACAAATTTCCAAATTTCCTGAATTCTCAAATCCCTGATCCCTAAATCTTCAAATTCTGCAAAACTCTCAAATCATCAGTTTACAAACTTTCCTATATTTTCAAACTTTTCGAAAACCCCAATCCCGAAAATTTCCTATTTTTTAAACTTTCCAAACACACAAATCCCGAAAACCTTCCAAGTTTCTGAACTTTTCGAACACTCGAATCTTGAACTCCGAAACATCTCAAACTCCGAACCTTAAGATCCCCACCTCAAACATTTCAAAATATAACAAATCGTACGCGCACCCGACAAAATAATAAATTTCTATCAAAATTAAAACGCAGTCGCGCTAATGGTCGATTTCACACGATGTCGATTTACGTCTTCTCAGGTTGGGGGCCTATTACGTAAAGGAATATTAACGATCGAGCCGCGTAATTTATTCGTCCTAAAACCAGGAGGGTCGATCGATGGTGCTTAACGTCTACGAGTCGAATTCCGCTGACACAAGTCAAAACACGAATTCGACTTCGGTTAATCGGTTGAGTGAATCTCTCCTAGAATATCCAGTCAGCCTCTGATCCCCTCGAGCCTCGTAATTAATTCCGTAGGTAGCCAACGTTCGATTATAAAAACGACTCGATCACGGTGCCCCGTGAAAATTTATGTTTCCCTCGACCGAGGGGAAATTCCATGAAAAATTGAGAGGTGGGCGTGTGCTCGTCGTTCCTCTGCTCGCCCAACGGGATAACCAACGCCGTCCAAATGGTTCCTGTCGGGATCTTCGAAGGGCCTGTCGCGATGGTCTACGTGTGGCCTCTAAATGCAGGGACCCAGTGGCGTAACTAGCATTTTTATATGGATTAACGTCAGGCTGTCGAAGACATTTTACTAATGAGTGTCTTGATCGATGGATTCAACTATCGAATTATCGATAAAAATTCACATTTTGACGTAATTTTCAAAGAAACACAAAATTCTGTAATTATTTTATGAGGGTTTCTAAAGCAAATTTTTTAAAATGTCTCTTTTTTGGCACTGATGACCCGAACAATTGCAATTGACGAGTAAAAAAAATGTCAAGATTGTTTGACTTGAACAGGACGTTTTCATTTTGTCAGTAAAACTTTTAAAATATGTTTCTGTGGCACTGATAACCAGAACAATTTTAACTTGCGAGTAAAAGAATGTCAAGATCGTTTGCTTTGAACAGAACATCTTTATTATATTAGTGTTTCTAAAGCAAAATGATTAAAATTTATTTTCTTCGAATTGATAACCATAACAATTTCAATTGACGAGTAAAAACATGTGAAGATCGTTTGCTTTGAACAGAACGTCTTTTATTAGAAATATCTATAATGATCAAATTGGTTCGTATTTAATATTTTCAAACGTGGAAATTACAAAATTTACATTTTTTGATTCCTGTTACGATGGATACCTCAAAAGAGCGTAATGCAGAGTGTCTCGCAACTAGCGTGAGACCTGGAAAAGGGATTGTGGAGGTGTCAATTCTAATCAACCTTTTCCTCTCCAAAAATGGGATTTGAGGCTTAAGCCCACATCACCCAAAAATCCCACCAGAATTGCAGAATTCCAGTATTCCAGAAGTCAACGTTCTCCGAAAGTACATCCTCATGGTCAGCTAGGGAACGTACGTAACGAATAGACCGAAAGCAAAGAAGATCCCCATGAAAAAAATGCGGTGAAGTGTCGAGGGTGGACGCGAAGGAGCAGAGAGGCGAGCATGCTGGTATCACGGTTGCTTTATCTCAATGCCGAGGAGAAGTTGAAGAGCACTCCGGACGCACATGAACACCGAGTGAAGGGTATTGTGTATAGAAACCGAGCCACCTTCGTGCACGCCCCTTCCTCCTCTTCTTCTTCTTCTTCAGCTACCCTTCTTCTTCCTCCAACCACCGGCTCTCCAGAGGTTTATGAAGAAGGAAGAGAGAAGGGGGCGAAACCAGACACGAACGAACACAGGGTGGCTAAAGGATCGAGGCAGAAGAAAGGAACGAAGGCCAACGACGACGAAGATGAAGAAGAAGAAGAAGAAGAAGAAGAAGGGAAAAGGAGGAGTAGGGAGAGAGTTGGCTGAGTAAGGAGGCGTGAGTGCGCCCTTCGTGATTTACATATGCGTATTCTATACCTTATTTACTGCGTCGATCATCCTCCACTTTATCTCTTCGCGTGTGGGTCGAGCCGAGGCAACACTGCCGAAGGCAGAAAACAGAGAAAACAAAGGGCTTCGGGAAGCAAGAGGGACGCGTTTCCTCGTCTATTAGCCCGAAGCTGCCATCGTGCCGGTACCGTAAATATTGCACGTAGGTAGATAACCTTAACCTCTTAATTGCACCGCTCGGGTCACGCTAGCTCGACAAGAAAAAATCGGATTCCATCGATATTTGCGACGACTTATATCGACGCTCCGATGTTTTTGATCCCATTGTTGTATACGAGTCAAGACACGGTACTGTGTGGTGTGTGGGTGTATTATAAATCAACAATTTTAAACAATTGTCACGTTCAAACGCCTTGTGTTGAACATTCCAACAATTACTAATTATATTTTGAACATTCTAAAATAAGGCACAACGTCTCTTTTACATCATAATTTACACAAAGCAAAAGATACAGTCGTGGACAAAATTAAGTAGACAGGTATCATAAATAACAAAAGGTTAATTTAATTTAACTAACAATGCCTATAAATCAAAACTTTATTGCACAATTATATACATTAAATAAATGTTTTTTCAAGTCTTCAAAATCATTTCACGTTCTACATTTTAAATTCATTTAAAACATTGTAACAAAACAAAAAATTTTTTACATTTCTGCAATGTCCACTTAATTTTGTCCAAGACTGTATATGGAAAGACTATTAACGTCAAACAAAATGAACCTGTTAGGATGTCGAACCAGTGGTGTATAAAATGTTTTTAAATGTTTAATGATTTAGGTAAAAAATATTTGTTCAAATAGTTCTATTAGAATACATGACAAATGTGAGTCACGTTCGAGTGCAAAGGGTTAACAGCTTCGTGAGTATCCTGAACCAAATTTCGTGTATGATTATTGCTATGGTGTTTGCATAAAACATACGTTGCACCCGAGTGCACTTTGCAAGTGCCTAAAATAAAACATCGCCGTATACAAACAAATTAAAATCCCATACCACTAAACTTGTGCACGGGAATAAAGAGCCTCGCTAAACTCTTGTATGGGAATTAACAGCCTCGTTACACTTTTGTATGCGAATTAAGACCCTAACGAGTATCCACCGTACCGAATTTCGTCCACGATTATCGCAATGTTCGTTGCATAAAACCACATTGAACGTTCGGGTCTCTTTTGAGACTCGAAAAGGAGTGAAACTCCGCGAGGACAGGTAAAAAATGGAGAACGAAGTATAATTGGGAACTGTCAGCCTTTTATGAAGTCCGACTTTTGAGAATACGTCTATGCAATAACGCACGGTCGTCCTGGTTAATTGTCGTGACTGGCTGGGTCGAGTGTCTAAGAGACAAAGAGTATCGAAAATTACTGCCGTCTTTTTCAACGTCCGACGTGCACGATGACAGTACGACAAATTGCCTTTGGCTCCAGATAATCGACTCCTAGTGCCGCGAGCGGTTCATAATTGAAACGATGACTGACACGGGCAATAATTAATAAGTCAGATAGGACAATTACGCGGGTAGACGAACAACGAAGAAAGGAATCAATTACCGATGCGGAAGAGATACTTAAAATCGTACGGTCGTTATGTGTCCATAGGATTTTTGCTTCTTACGTAATCGTATGTTCGAATTTGAATGGTAGATAAATCGTTCACCATAAATCACTTGTGTACGGATATAGCATAGTACCGGGATAACATTCGACGTTGTGATCGATGAAATTTAGGTGCGTTTTGTAACGTGTATCTGTTTCATTATTTGTCAATGGAGAAATAAAAGAGGAACTTCTGTGGAGCATGTGGAGATACATGTGTTTGAACTTTTAGATCCTTATATTTTTATATTTCTATGTCACTAGGTCGCTACATTTTCATATTTTTAGGTTACTATATTCATAGACCGCTAAATTTGCAAATTTCACAAACCCCTAAATCTCTGCATCTCATGAGATCTACACTCTTAGATTTTCATATCCCTAGGCTTTATATCTATAGATTTCTAAATTTGACGACCTCTATATTTCCAGATTTCTATATCCATAGATTCCTACATTCTTAGATTTCTGTATCCCCAGATTTCTATATTCTGAGATCTCTATATCCCTAGATTCCTATATCTATAAATTTCTATATTCTTAGATTTCTGCATCTCCAGATTTCTATATTCATAAATTTTTACATTCTTAGATCTCTATATTCCCAGATTCATACATTCTTAGATCTCTGTATCACTAGTTTCCTGTGTTCATGGACCCCTCTATTGGTAGATGCTTATATGTATACTCAAAGTTCAACATTCTCAAATCCCCACACTTCCATCTTTCTTTACATCTACATAAATGCCTACATTGCCAAAATCCATTATATTATATCCATTGATTCTCACATTTCTACGTCTCCAAACTTTCGCATCTTGATATATCTACATATATCCACATACACACATGTATCTACAGACATAGATTTCCATATTTCTAGATTACTACATTCTTAAATCCCACTGTATTAAACCAGCAGCGTTTCTACCATCATCAAAGGATTTACATATGTATCGAATGATTAACTTTTACCCACCTATATAAATGAATATCATAAACGATCAACGTAAAGAGCAATTGCAGAAAAATTTCCAGAAAATCGAAATAGTCTCCAGTGTCAGTTTCCCTGAACCAAAAAAAAAAAAAAATCAGCAGATGGCGATTCAGCACGAACTAAGTTTTCGGTTTCCAGGTAAAGAAGTCGGCGAGGGAAACGTTCGATTCACGAAACGTACTCTCACCGATCGGTTCGTTCCGAGAGGCAATTATTCAATTGGTATCGCCGAAAAGCATCAGGGGGCCCGACGACTTCTTCTAGGCCGGCTAGAGAGCGTTTCCTATTCGAAACCGCGAAGATTCCGCCAACGAGATATACACCGGAGTAAAGGCAACCGAGCCACGGCAAAAAGATGCTTCTCCGTTTCGAGACGCGCGAGTAAATCATGGGAAGAGTATTCGTGAGAGCCACGCGGGATGGCTATGTCCGCGAGGGCAACGGGAGAGCAGCAGGATGGAGGAGGAGGCACAGAGGGGTCCACGGGAACCGTGGATGATCGGTGGTGGAAAGAGAGAGAAGGAGAAAACGAGGGAAGAAGAGAACGAGAGAGAGAGAGAGAGAGAGGGATGCGAACCAAGAAGAAACCAAGGGTTTCGGTTCGACATATCAGCCCGAGGTGGTCACGAGTCCTGAACTCCGAAGCGGAGGGACCACTAGTGGGTGGGACCCTCCACTTCGTGCATCTACCTTCTTCTCCTTCGCCTCTTTCTATCCACCTTTTGCACGAGAGTTCCTTTCGTGCAACGACACTGCCCCGCCGGTTTCGATCCCCGTGTCTACCTTTGATGATGCTCTTTTAGGTGTCAGAACCGAAACCGGACCGACGCCGCTACGAGACCCTGGTACCCTGAAATTAATGATCGCAGCGCCACGCTGATGGATGCTTTATCACTAGGATGCATCCTTTTTCATTTTGACAACTGTTTCATGGAAATATCGGGGATGCTATATTTTCCATTAGCGATCGATTATTTAACCCTTTGCACAAGGAAGCATTTTGTTTGTTGGCAAATAGCGACTGCGAAACTTTCCAGTTTGATGAATTCTTTTGGAAATTATTATTTTTTGTTATTAATTCGCTGTTAATCTCAGAGCACGCACCTACATGTCTCGCAAAAATCCAGGATAACGAGTAGCTTCAGGATGCTTAACATTAAACCTACCGGCGTATAATGCAGCTTTATTTTGAAATTAAAAATGTAGTTGAAAACTGAATAAACGAATGATGGAACACGAAGTAATGTACACATTAATTCCTTATTTTTGTTAAAGTCAACATGAATTTCGCAATAGCCACCTTAACATATTTTCCATCTTAAAATTACAAATTTGGTAAATTGCCATTTTGACCGCTTTGGAAGGTTTATTGTTAAGTTCATCATAAATTATTTATATTTTTGACTCTTTCGATTTACTTCGTCTTAGATTCCAAATGTTGCAGACATCTTGGAATTTTTGAAAAAGTATAATTTAAATAACTTTCGCAAAAATTATGATTTAAATATCCAATTTTTAAATGTTTAAAAATTGTTGATACTATCAAATGTTAACTTCTCCCTACAACAACACACCAGGATCTTTTGAAAATATAAAAGATGATTTTTTTATCCTTTCGAAAGAGTAATCACACCGGTGTCGAGGCACAGAGATTTTGAAGATTCAAAGAGGTGGAAGGGGAGATACGTTCATATCTGCGTGAGGATCGACGCTTATAGATGGCTATTGATCCCGATCTGTTTCTCGGCGATTTGCATGTTGCCCGTGCTCCCTTTGAGAAGCAAGAAACCAGGAGCAGCAATTACAAGAGTGGTTCTCGATCGGAGATACGAATACGATGTTCTGATAAGGTTGATCCAGAAAGAAATTCAAGTACTCGATGCTAAAGAATCCTCCGGCAAAAAATTTCGTCTGCAAGAGAGAAAATATGTATGCAATTTGTATGTAAATATGTATGTAATTCGAACGGTGCTTGAAATTATTCAAACAACTCGTCTAACAAATTCTGCATCTTCCACAATTTTTCACTGTTATCCTCTTCGGGGATAATTTCCAGTTAAAGAAAAGAAACGTCCCAACTTTTCAATTTGATTGTGACTTACTTGACAATTTGATTTACTCGTAATCTATAATAATTGAATAAAATGAATTATAAAGGTATTAATAATATAGAGGAAGAACAGATCATGCGATCATCGATAAATTAAAAAAGCTAAACGTACACGAAACGTGGCACACATATGTCCGTAGCCTTGGAGAAATTAAGAAGAGGATTAGTTTCGTTCAAGAAACAAGGTTGATATATGTATATATCACATACTGGGTTCACAGAGTGCACTAATTTGTTAGTGGCAACGTTAGCAGCCGACGTAATTTCGATTTTTCTCGATCGGATCGTGACACGAAATCGAATCCGCCGGTGGACGTACGCGCGCACACACGCGAAGGTCATAAAGGACGCGTAGAGGGAAGCTTGAGAAAGGCGAAGAAGTAGGAGGAGGCAAAGAAAGAAAGAAAGAAATAAAGAGGTAGTGGACGGTTCTCCTCCAACGCGTGGCATGGTTCTTTGCTCTTGTTGCTCCGTGAACGTCCCTTCTTCTTCTTCTTCTCCCGGCGACGCCAACAAAACCCCCGTGACTTGTACAAGTTGCTCGGGGACGGAACAAAAACCACTTTGTTCTAAGGTAAACCAACCTTAGGCCATATGTGCGTTCCATCGGGGCCTACAAGTCCTCTGACAAAGGAGGCGTACCAGACGACGGGACCCACCACCCCTCGACGATACCCGGGATAAGGAGGCAGAGGGATGGGATGGGAGGGAGGGAAAAAGCGTGTCGAATCGGCCGGAAATTGTCTACGTTGATTTTTCTTCCTTTCTCCTCCGCCTTCGTATCTCTTCTTTGCCTCTCTTTGCTGTTCGATATGCACCGTCAAACCGTGCAACGTATTTGCGCTAGGTAATTCGTTCGGAGTGAATCGTACACGGGGAGCCGACAAAGGCGAAAAAACCGGAATTGCCCGGCCACGGTGTCCGCGTTACCGGATTTATTGAAATTATGATGACGGAGGCATTATTGTTTCGCGTAATGATCTTTCTTTTACGTTCCCGTAATGATCGTACCGGCGCAACGTTGTGCCGGGCCTTATACGCACGCGAGGAGGGTTCATCGAATGACGCTTTTTTTTATAGGGAATTTCTCATTTTCAGATGGCATATGGGACCGTATATTTGAACCGTGGATAGCTACTAGGAATGCGTCGCGTTATTCGAGTTTCTATTTGAGTCTACTGGCTGTTACGAACCGCTGCTTTGACATAATTGATGAAACCTGAAAATCTGACGTTATCTATGTAACACAGCTCCACATATAGCTGTATACGCTGATGCAATGTTATGTAGATCGATGCTTATCAAACTAGAAAAATTGTCAAATTTTGAAATCTCCAAAATTCCAAATAATTTTGAGAATTTCTCATTTTTAGATGATACATCAGACCATATATTTGACCCGTGGATAGTTACTAGAAATGCGGAATGTTATTCAAGTTTCTATTTAAACCTACCGGTTGTTACAAAACTCTCCGTTGACATAATCATCGGAGGAAATGTAAAAAGTTATTCAGAGCTACATACATTAATACAAATGCGCGTAATAAAAGTTGCAACGTTATGCAAATCGATGCTAATCAATCTGCACCCTTTCTATGGAATACATATCCAAATATTCAAATTCTCCAATATTGAAAGCCTCGAAGATGCACAACCACAAATAGCCAAATCATCGAATTAAACACCCAAAAAGGATTCGAAAATATTCAAAGCACCTGAAGCCTGTACACGAAATCCATTTAACCCCTTTTCATACTTCAACGTCATTAACTCGTGACGCACTGATAGCTCAGTTATCATACACCTTATACGGATTTTGAACACGTGTAAATTAGAAGTTCGGGCCCAGGTATAATTTCGAAATGCAAGGATCACTTATTACAAAATTGATAAGACATTTTTGTATTCCTCGTTCGTTTTAATAGTACATCTACAAACAGTTAGTACGAACTGACGCACTCGCCAAATGAATCGTATGGCAAGGGGTAAACTGGTTGCATTATACTCGGCGAATGCACGCAAGCACGATCGTGCCGTATGAAAGCGATCGTTCTATTTTCCCCTAGAGATTTGAAATTCAACAATGGCCGATGCACGCGAAACGTCGCACGCCGAGTTCCACTTTCGGAGTGTAGGCATGCGAGGATCACACTCGCTCGTGTGGAACCCGCCGAGGACACTCGTGTATCCGATAACCCAATATTCCAGCGGGTTGTCGTCGTCTCGGTGCCTTCTCCTGGGAGATGCAGAAACTTCGAGCCGCATAAATTTGCATAGAACCGACTCGTACCCATTCCTACGTACACACGTGTCCTCCTGGACACTATACACGCACAGAAAACGGCCAACTGGATGGCTCCCTTTCGTTCCCTCGAGTTTCTCGTTTTTCGCCGCGGTGTTTCGAGGCACGTGGACCGGGTCTACCCTTAATAAGGAGCGCGAAGGTCTCGAGGTAGGCGTGGATTTGTCTCGTTCGAGTATCGAACTCGAAGCAACCTAACGCCGACGCTTTTTACCTACTCGCCGCACCCTTCTCGTCCGATCGCTGCTCGGTTAGGAATTTCCGAATACGTTAATTGCGCCGGGATTCATGGTAAATTGGTGCATTTTAGACTTCTTTGGGGTCGGACTGATACGATGGATCATTTAAGGATACTTGAGGAAGGTCCATCATTTATAATGACATATATACGACGTCTCGCGTTTATAAACTAAATCTGCCAAACGTGGATTGCTTGACTTTTTGTTATAAATTAAATCGGTGTATTTTAGACTTCTTCGTGGTAGGACTGATAGGATGGATCATTTAAGGATACTTGAGGAAGGTCCATCATTTATAATGACATATAAGGAACGTCTAGTGTTTATGGCTAAAACTGCCAAACTGCCTAAATGAAAACAAAACTGATTTTGCAACTTCGCTTGATACTTTCTGCAGCGAAAATGTCTGCTCTATTATGTACGTACGATGATTGGAGTTTCGCCTAGACCTATAGTCTTTCAAATAAATTTAAAAATATCAACAAAAATTGCTACATTCTTGGGGTCTTTTTTACTTTGATCATTGTTTAAACATATTTATATGTCTACAATGTAATAACAATTTATATCGTTTTATTCGGAAAAGTTCGCAGATTTTTCTCGTGTAAATAGCTACTAAGGTAAAAGCACAAAAAATTCACAAAGTTGAAAATTTGCAATTTTTGTTAACATTCATTTTCTAACGAACTGTACGTTTCAGAGAAAAACGGATTTTAGATTCGTGCTCGCAAAAATCTATAAGAATTTCATAGTGTCGGTCAGGAAATGTAGAAAAGTTAAAATTTGTTGTATAGTGTTATCGGTTAATATTGAGTTAATTTTGTAAGGTCGAAAGATAGGTAGAAGTCGCGTGTATCAGAGACACGCGTACCACGAAAATGTTCGTAGACGGTTGCATTAATCATCGAGCGGCTGACAGGGAGAACCACGGCGTATAATGCGTTGCATAGATTTATTTATCATGCGCGAACGCGTAAGTCACTGGTAAATGCCCGCGGGCGGCGCCATTAAGTTCCTTTGTGGGTGGAACCATCGTACACCACCCATTACACACGCAGCTTCGTACGTGGCTTCGATCCTTTTTATTTTTTTCTTTCTCCTGGTTCCCTTAATCGACCGACGCTGCCCGCAGACGAACTTCCTTAAATGTCCCGGCGAGAGAGCGGCACCGTGGCGAACAAAACCTCAATGACAAAAGGCAACCGAGAATCCTTTTACGAGCCCGTTCGCGTATGACGGAATGCACACACCATTTGCTCAACTTTTATTTTATTTCTGGCAACCAGCGGCAGCACTCGCGCGAGTTTAAATTGCCGCGCGTGGGCGATCGAGCTCGTTAACCGTGCTTATGCAAGTTGCAACGTAACGGCGTTTCATGTAACGGATGATGAAAGAGGTTTTTCGGAAACGACGGATTAAAGGAGTGAACCGATGCGAATGACGGTAGAATAATTAAACGATTTCGAGACGTTCACCCTGTGCATTCGACAGGCTACTCGCTATCGTCGTTTCATTCAATGCTACAATTTTAAATAAATAACTTTTAACTAAATTTAATAGTATTATGCACACGATGTTTAAAGAAGAGACACGCATTCGCCATTTGATTTAGTGCTACAATTTTAAATAAATAACTTTTAGCTAAATTTAATAATAGTATTATGCACACGACGTTTAAATAGGAGACACACATTCGCCATTTGATTTAGTGCTACAATTTTAAATAAATACCTTTCAACTAAGTTTAATAATATTATACACATAATGTTTGAATACATGATTCACTTTCGCCATTTGGTTTTATGCTACAATTTTAAATAAATAACTCTTAGCTAAATTTAATAGTATTATGCACACGATGTTTAAATAGGAGAGACACATTCGCCATTTGATTTAATGCTACAATTTTAAATAAATAACTTTTAGCTAAATTTAATAATAGTATTATGCACACGATGTTTAAAGAAGAGACACGCATTCGCCATTTGATTTAGTGCTACAATTTTAAATAAATAACTTTTAGCTAAATTTAATAATAGTATTATGCACACGACGTTTAAATAGGAGACACACATTCGCCATTTGATTTAGTGCTACAATTTTAAATAAATACCTTTCAACTAAGTTTAATAATATTATACACATAATGTTTGAATACATGATTCATTTTCGCCATTTGGTTTTATGCTACAATTTTAAATAAATAACTCTTAGCTAAATTTAATAGTATTATGCACACGATGTTTAAATAGGAGAGACACATTCGCCATTTGATTTAATGCTACAATTTTAAATAAATAACTTTTAGCTAAATTTAATAATAGTATTATGCACACGACGTTTAAATAGGAGACACACATTCGTCAATTGATTTAATGGTACAATTTTAACTAAATATCTTGAAACTAAGTTTAATAATATTCGACACGTAATGTCTGAATAGCTGATTCACTTTCGCTATTTGATTTAATGGTACAATTTTAAATAAATAACTTTTAGCTAAATTATAGACGCACAGTATTATACACATGATGTTTGAATAGGAGACTCGCATTAGGTTTAATAGAACAATCTGAGTAAATATTTCTCAGCTAAATCTACAGTTTGAATATAGCGAAACAGCCAACCTTGGCGAGTAATAGAAAATAATAACTTCAAAATAGTTAATCAAACTCTTCGACTAGAAAGTTTTACACTCGCTATTAGCCAATAATAAAAATGCTTTCGAGGGTTAACGATTATATGCAAGACTGAGAAACTGACGGTTACCTGATTATTTCAGGCACCAAGTTTCATCAGACACAGTAATCAAAACAAAGTTGGATTCTGCTCCCGAGTACAAACGTTTTCATGTACCTCGTAACTAAAATGACCAAATATCCACGGTGAAATACCAAGAAATTATTCACGGTGTTGACCCAATCCGAATGCACACGTTTGCTCGAGAGAAGGTATCGCGTAGCCGGTGCACAATCGCGGCATCCCCCGCCATACCGCGGACTTGTAAACCAAACCGCGGATCGCAAATCGAGAAACAGAAAACGCCGCAACGAGTAGGAAGCCCATATACGCGGTAACCCTTCGGTCAAGAAGTTTCTGCATCGCCTCTGTCCCAGAGCTCGTTTCCCCCGGCACGGTCTAACTACGAAAAAACGCACGGTAATTAAGGAAGATAGGAATCGCCTCTTAAATCGCTCTTTAACCGCCGCTAGTCCACCTCCGCCGTGGGTAACCTCCTCCTGCTGGATAACTACCTCTACTCCTCCCGCCACATCTCTCTGTTCCCCGTCCACATCCTCGCCCCCGAGGTTACTCACGCCGCTACTAGAGATATCTGCATCTCGGAAGTGGTTACCCTGTCCCCCGTTGCGGCAAATGAATCAGATCGTCGCATGGACCGTCGCCCGCTGGTCTTATTTATACAACCGGCCACAGCGTGTATCGCCATGTACAGTAAAATCTGTTCATACGCTGCCTCCGCGGCCATTACAGAATCATCGCTTACGATCCCTGTTACGATGTTCAGCAAATTTCAACTTTGTTTATGCGCTCTCGCGATTCACGGTTATAACCCTTTGCGATGTAATGTCGAGCTACACTGACGCGATCACAGTTCAAGCACTTTGTTCAGGTAAAACAAGTAGACCTTGTTTATATTGTTTATACGACTGAATGTTCAATCTGAGGCTAATTGTAATTTTGGACCGTCGAGGATCGCTGAATGTAAAACAATCTCGACGTTTGAGCTTTCTATAGTCACCTTAATGTTGTGGCAGTGAATAATTCATTCATCGGTTCGCAAGAAAAATTAGGCTACTCGCTGTACTTGGGGATAGGCGTATGATGACGTACAGTCGTGGACAAAATTAAGTGGACAGGTATCATAAATAACAAAAGGTTAATTTAATTTAACTAACAATGCCTATAAATTAAAACTTTATTGCACAATTATATACATTAAATAAATGTTTCTTCAAGTCTTCAAACGCATTTCACGTTCTACATTTTAAATTTATTTAAAACATTGTAACAAGACAAAAAATTATTTACATTTCTGCAATGTCCACTTAATTTTGTCCAAGACTGTATATACAAGTCGAACTCTGTTAACTAGTTAACTTTCAAAATGGTCCTGTTACAAATTGTAGGAAATAAGTAAAGAAAAATGAGGTGTAGTTCATTTTTTTTTTATAGAACCAATTAATAATTTATTAATACTTAATAGTATCTAAATGAAGCTCTGGAGTGACGTGCATACATGTCGAACGCAGACAAACGTTCATATTATAAATTTTACGAGAAACGTGAAGAGAAATAAGGAAAATTCACTCTTTTATTCGAGAAACGATTAATCATTTATTAATACATAATAGCATCCAAATGAAGCTTTGAAGTGACGTGTATACATGTCGAACGCAGACAAATTCTCATATTACAAATTTTATGGGAAATGTAAAGAAAAATAAGGAAAAGTTACACTTTTATTCAAGAATCAATTAATAATTTGTTAATACTCAATACCATTTAAATGAAGCTTTGGAGTGACGTGTATACATGTTGAACGCAGACAAATACTCATATTATAAATTTAATGAGAAAAGTATGGAAAAATAAGGAAAAGTTACACTTTTATTCGATAAACAATAATTTATTAATAGGTAATAGCGTCTAAATGAATCTTTGTAGTGACGTGTATATACACAGTTAACTGGTTAACTTTCAAGAGTGAAAGTCCCGCCACCGATCCTGAGCCGGGTCCAATTCTTTCATAATTAACTAACTACCAACAGTATAAATGTATAAAAATCCCGAAGACAGCATCGTGCAGAGTACGTAGAAGTATTTTTACGCGATAACGAGCGACCCTCTCCCTGTCCCCCGATCAACAATATCCGAATACCGCATCTTCCCCGTTGTTCATCCACTTTTCCAGATTCCAAGCAACAGATCCGATCTATCCGTCCGTATGGGTCCGTATGGGCCCGTTGTCGGCTTCGGCCAAAGGCTCGAACGCGTCGGCAGAAGCTTGGCATCTTCGCGGATAAAATCTCCGCTTCGCACGAGCGCGAGGGCAGGAGCGTGCACGCGGGCTGACGCGTCAATTATAGGGAGAGAGGGGTATCGTCCCGTATCCATAGGGACCCGTATTTCACGCGGGACCCTTAACGAGATTCTGCTCGTCTATGGTCGATCGTTGTTGCCACAGTTTTACTGCTTTTTTTTTCGAGGCAGAAAAGAGGAAACGGGAGAAGCTGGAATATTCCCCTATCTTGGGTTTCAGGGTCAGAATCGTGTTCCAATTAGATGCCACGACCAGACTCCGGGCATTTTTCACCTGCTGTGGATACGTACACCCCTGTCCTCGTTGCGACGATGCATCCCCTTTAACAAGGAGACGATCTCGACTTCGCATCGCCAATTTTAACACTTACATTGCCATATAATTGCACTTTTATTGGCTTGCTTGTGAAAATGATCGATTGATTCTACGCAGTAGTTTCATTGCCATATAATTGCACTTTTATTGGCTTGCTTGTGAAAATGATCGATTGATTCTACTTTTAGTTAATTTCGTTGGCACCCTATCAAATATGGAAAGCGAAAAGCAGCATTTTCGGAATATTTTACTTTTTTAACAGTAAAATTACCGAAGTGCTCAAATGATCGTTTTACGAATTTTCTATTTCGAATGACAAAGTTTGTTAAGATGGTTTTCTTAAAATCTGTGCTGATGGTTATCGAGATAAAGTAACAGTAAGTGTAAATATTTTCTTTCATATACTTGCTATAAATATATTAAGTCCACAGTTTATCTTCGCATAGAAAATAGCTTGGACCTGGTGCGAAGTATACTTGTAATTCTTTCGGACCATTAAGGGTTAAGCTTTCAAAAAAATATTACAAATATTTGTGATGTTTACAAATATTTAATATTTACTGTTACAAATATTTGCAATATTGACAAATCATTTAATATTCACGGATACAAATATTTGTAATATCTTTCTCTAATAAACCACTTTACATATAAAGGCAAGCATCGCAAAGTTCTCAAATTATTCGCTGTTTTAGCATTATTTCGTATCAGAATTTGTGTTGGATCAGAAGATGCAAGAAATGCTGAGAAGAAAATTTTGCTAAAATTTGCTGGAGGTCGAGATTCCTTGCTCACAGGTTGTGGTATTTAATGGGGACTGTAAGGACCCGTGCACGGGCTTATAAAACGAGATACGTGTCTCGTGGTGCACACAGGTTATATAATGCATTGTGTGGCGGGAAATACGTGAGCATGCATTTCAGCGGTAGCCATACGGTCATTAGGAGCGTGCCTTCGAGCCGTGCTACTATGGGACTGGCCCTTACGTTGCCACGAACAAGGGAAAATAAAAGAGCAGCCACGTAATTAGCCTGGTAATATTAATTTCGTAACGCTTATCGGGACGATCAACCCCGACGTCGTGTGACCTAACACGGATCGGCTCAGGTGGAATTTTTCCTAACGAAGGGATAGCGTTTAGTATTTCAACCCTTCTATCGTAAGCAACAATCACTCGTAATACATTTCAGCGTCGTTATTAATTTGTTATCTTCGTTAATTCCGTTAACGAAGTTCTTGACGTTAACGTTCTCATCGTTCGTGCTTTTACTTTTTTCATAATTATCTTAAAGAATCTGTAAATTTTCCCGATTCTTTAACCCTTTGCGCTCTAAAGCATTTTTACTATTGGCAGAAAGCAACTATGAAACTCTTTGAGTCAAAAGTTTGATGAATTCTTTTGAAATTATTTTTTCTTTATTAATAATCGCTAATATTGTCTGTTTCACTATGATCAAACATTGTGTACATAATGCAAATTTAATATAATGTAATGTTTAATATAATTGAAATAATGTATAATATGAATTTAATTTAATCTAATGTTTAATATAATTCAATTAATGTATAATATAAATTTATAAACGTTTGTAAATTTAGTAAGAAGTTGTTATTTAAAATTGTTACATTAAATCAATTCAAAGGGTTAATACAAATATATTTTTCTTTTTGTCAATTTTTCCTTTTCAGCGTTTTTCCAAACATGAAAATGTTAGGTTCTATATTTTCGATTTTCTTTTTCGGAATCATCACACTTGCGGTTATCGAGGCACAATAAACGAGTGTGTGGATTCATTTTCTGGACATGATTTACGATAGACTTTTCGAAAATAGATCGCCCGTTAATTTTGATCCGATATATTAGAGATGAGAGGATCGTGTGAAAAGGCAGATGCAAGAACGCGTAATCGACAATGGGTGTTCATTAAACCGAAACCCTCTAACGATTTCGTTAATTAGTTCGGTCATAATTCTAACTTCGCTTCCGTTCGTCCACACGGTGAACTATATTTTTCGCAGACACTCGTTCCCACGTGAAATTAATTCTTGATTCATCGATTCGAGACTATGGTAACAGTTATTTCGAGGATATCGCATATGGTTTTTATCCCTCTACCTACTCGTACGTTTCTGTACTAATTCTTACGTAAGAAGGGGAGCAGTATAATCGTTTCTAATTCATTAACACTATTTCTACCAAGAGGTGTCAAAAGACACCTTTCAAATTTCAACTTAAAATTATTCTCTATGTCGAATCAATTTCTACAATTATTTTTTTGACTTTTCACACAATAGTTGTTAAATAAATTAAGCGATATCATTTTCCTCCAGCTCATCGTGGATCTAAAAATGCGTATTCAAACGAAAATTCGTCAAAAGACACCTTTTGATTGAAACAGGTATACACAAAATCGTGGTAGAAATAGTGTTAAAACTCGAACGACAATAATGGATCAATAATATCTATTTGAAATTTGTGGAACGTATGCGATGGTGCTATGATAAATTCTTTTGAACGAAATTGTTAAACGAAATAAATTAAAACGAGTTTTTTGTTGTATTAAGCAAGAAGCTAATAATAAGATATACAAAGTATGTAATTAAGACATCTTGAATTTAAAAAAAAATACATATATTCATACGAAAGTGAACAATGTAATTGCAGTGAAAAAAATAAATAAACGGAATTGTTGAATTTTTTGAAGTTTCACGATGAGATAACGGCGTACATTTACTACGTATAATAATGAAACATTGTTTGAGCTTCATAGTTATGTTTACGATCAATAACGTTACTTCGCAATTATTTGTCTATTAGTTGCAAATTCCCATGCAGATGCATCAGCTCCAACGTTACGTATAGTCTGAGACTTTTACGAAACCGGGTTGAGAATGTTACAAATATTATACTTGCAGCCCGTGTTTCGATCGGTGTCGTTACATGACGCGTTTCTCTTGTTATAATGAAAACTGGTCGGTCGATACACGATTAATTAGTAAAATTATTGCCCGTGTGAATTGAGTCTTTGAGAACGAACTATCGCAACAGATGTGGGAAGAGGATTCTTGTAATTGGCGAGCAGAGCGCTCTTCTATGAGAAAAAGTTCGATGCGGCCACTAATTGGCGGATCGCGAACGTTGAAAATTGCACGCGATAATTACAAATGGAGGAAAAAATATAATCGGGTTCAGAGTATCGTAACTCGACTCGCGGCGACACGTTCACTCCTTTATATCCCATTTATGGACAACGTATTGCCTTTATTACCGATTACGTTACTGTGTTCACTTTCGATCGAGAAAGCCTGGTAGATCAAAGAAGATCATGTTTGAAATTGGAAAGTTCACAATTCGGAAATTTTCAATTTGCAAGATCCTCAAACTCTCATATTCGCAAATAAAGAAATTGTACAATTTCAAAATAGCAAAATTATCAAAATCTGAAATCACTAAATACCGAAATTTCACAATTTCTGAGTTTCCAAATTAGCAAGTTTCCAAACTCCGAAATTTCTAAATCATTCAATCCTCAAATTCCACAAATCCCCAAATGCCAAAATTCCTAAATCATAAAATACCACAATTTACAGGACTTCTAGATACCAAACCCCTAAATCCTAAAACACCCATAATTTCCAAGCCTCCAAGTTACCAAATCCCTAAATCCGCGATTTCACGCCGCGAAATTCCTAATTTCTACAATTTCTAAATCTACAAATTATCAGATTCTAAAATCCGGAAATCTCGAAATCACTAAATCTTCAAATACCCCAATTTCTAAGTCTCCAAATTACCGAATCCTTAAATCTATAATTTCTGCAATTTCCAAATTACCAAACCCTAAAACCCCGAAAATCCTAAACTCTACGATTTCCAAATTGCCAAATCCTTAAATCCCTAAATCTTAAATTTCAAAAATCCAAAAATCGGTGAATTCCCACACTTTCATCGCCCCAAATTCCTCAGCATCCGAATCTCGAACCCCAAAAATTTAAAAATCATCAAATTGCAAAATTTACAACTGCACAAACCGGCAAATGCCAACAGTTATCAACTTGAAAACTTGAAATCCAGTGCTAAGAATGCGAATCTAACACCGTGTGCGTGGCCGTCGCCCGCGAGCAGTTGATCTGCCCATCGCCGGTACAACAAATAGGGAGAGAAAAGAGGAGCGAATCTATTCATCCGAAATCTTCCCTGTTCATTTCATTCAACGACCTCCGTCTTTTCTTTCACGTTTGTCCGTGTATGGTCGGTCTTAACGAGTCGTCGGCCGTGACCACCACGCGATTAGACGCCGAGACTCTTCTAGACGGCAGGAAATCGCTCGTTGCCGCCATCTAATCCACTGACAGAGAGTACAGGTTGATGACGATTAACATCCCACTGCACTTAACATACGTAGCTCAACATTTTCCCCTTCAATCCTTTCACGGTTCCGTACGAGAAAGATTTGTTAAGTGCTAAATCGTTTTACCTGCTCCACCCCCGTCGCTTCGATTTCATCCCACAAATAAAATATAAAAAATGTATTGATTGATCTGGTGCGCAAATCAGGTCAATGTACGCCAAAATTAATTTTTTTCATTGAAAACGTTGCTAGTTTATTATGCAAATAACTCGTTCTACGTTTCATGAACCACTTTTTATATAATATGCCTGTTTAATGTATTAAAATTATTTAATATGATTATTAAAGATATTTTGTTACATACAATTAATAAAATTAATAACAAATTTTATTATACAAGTATTTAATATGATTGTTTGATGTAATATTCTGTTTGACTTTTTAGACTGGGGTGGATTAGCAATTATTTTCCTGCTTAAATTTTTGTGCATGGTAGGATATATTTGACACCATCTGCAAAAGTTCAAATCATAGTCATACAATTAAAATTAATTAACCTAGTTTTTTTTTGCACTTTCGCTGTATACAGCATTGAATTTTCTTTCTTCTAAAATCACATCGAACAGTTAAAAAACTGGGCAATCAGAAATACATCAGAAACATACATTAATTACCCTACGAACTCATTCTTCTTCATCTTCCACATACTTCTTCATCTGCCAAGAAAATTAAGAACAAAAATTTGTTCCTAAATTGAAAAATATTAATTTGTACCTTCATTGAAAGATATGAATAATAATAGTGTATATTCTGTTTGTAAAAATTGAACATTAAAAAGTGTGGTATTATCAGAACCGATCAATGTGGTTCAACTGTTAAAAAGATCCACCATCAGCAAAGTTCACATGGCTAATGCATGGTAGCCGTGGGTGTTCAGTGTCCGTTTTTCAGCAACCCCGAAAGAAAGCTCTCTTGTAAGATGTCTACGCGTGTGTAGGTCGAATTTACGAGCAGGAAGCATACCGCTGGAATGTGTTTAGCCTCAAGATTGCGTAAGTGAACGATAGCATTTGATTGCGACGCGATAAACTGTCACTATGCATCAACCCGTGATTATCATCTATTCCAACATCGACGATTCTGTAATTGGATACATTAGAACCGTGTAATCACCTGTGCGAACGAAATACACCGAAAGAAACGTTTCATTAACGGGAACGCTGGAATTTTTGGAGAAATTCAGCAGAATTCGCGCAATAGTGTTGCTGCTAAAAATTAGCAACCAAAGCGTTCCTACAATGTCGTTCATTTTTTAATTTATCTAACGCCTCGTGCACGTATAAAGTGCATACTATACAATCACCACGGCGTATCATAACTAGCCGAGTTTGATTTCTTGGAACTATTATACATGATATCTTCGAGGAACCTGAGATACGGACTTTTTGCAAGCTCTATGCATAATCAAAGTTATTCACGGTTACACACTTTGCAATTTCGCCACGTGGATATTTCTGGCGAGACTCGACGATGCAGAATATAGAAATTATTTATTGCCATAGAATTATTCAGGACAAGACAGGGTACTTTTAATAGAAGGAATTCTAGTATATAAGTCACTTGATTTAAGATTAATATTATATTAGTACTCTACTAAACACTAATCTACGAAGTACTAATACTCTCTTCAATTAGTAATATATACCTGGGTACGGACAATATTTTGGTTCAAACGTATATGCAATGTAGTTACATATGTTTAATACGTAACAGCAAATATTTATGTGCAATTTATTAATACGTTTGTACGAGCGAATATTAAGGTCCAATTTATTAATACGTTTATAAGAGCAAACATTAAGGTTCAATTTATTGATACACTTGTAGGAGCAAATATTAATCTGCGATTAGTTAATATGTTTGTACGAGTAAATATTAACGTGCAATTTATTAATATGTTTGTACGAGCAAACATTAAGGTCCAATTTATTAATACGTTTATAAGAGCAAACATTAAGGTTCAATTTATTAATACGTTTGTATGAGCAAATATTAACGTCCAATTTGTTAATACGTTTGTAAGAGCAAATATTAATGTACAATTAGTTAATATGTTTGTACGAGCAAATATTAACGTGCAATTAGTTAATATGTTTGTACGAGCAAAAATTAAGGTCCAATTTATTAATACGTTTGTAAGAGCAAACATTAAGGTTCAATTTATTAATACGTTTGTAAGAGCAAACATTAAGGTCCAATTTATCAATACGTATGTAAGAGCAAATATTAAGGTTCAATTTATTAATACGTTTGTAAGAGCAAACATTAAGGTCCAATTTATTAATACGTATGTAAGAGCAAATATTAAAGTCCAATTTACTAATACGTTTGTACCAACAAACATTAATGTGCAATTAATTAATACGCGTATCAGTTACAATTGGTTCATACATATATTCGCTCAAACCAGACGTCGTTGCAAGAAAAATGTAAAGGGTTAATGCGTCATACGTGCGCGTTAAATCGAATGTAAGGACGGAAGGGAAGCAGAGTTCGCAGAAACGCGGAAGAGATGTTGGCGCATTCGTGATCGATGCCGGCTCGATAAATAATTATTTTTGCGGCCGTTAAAGGCGGCATACGAGCGGAAGAATTTGGAGGATTCGCGAAGGTATGCGATGCAACGGTACGTATTAGAATCGAACGCAATAACCGCGAATTTGTAACGAGCCGCCCTGAGTGCACGGCAACGGACGCAATTAAAGAGAATTACGATTCAGCCGGCCATTCCCGCAAGCACACGCGCGCGGATGAATCACGCGTTTCGAGCAACGACGATTTGTTAAACCGTCCGAGGCTCCCATCTTCGAACCAACGAATCCGCTGATTAACAGTCGCGGCCCGTATAATGTGCGATCGCTGCTGTTCGCATTGAACGTGCTCACCTGTGTTCAACAGAATCCCAGCGAATTCCTCTTTTCATACGAGCGCTGATAATGCCGCGGATAAGAATTTCAACTGACTTACGAGCGTTTTCTCCTATCAGGAAGAGGTCGCGACGAGAAAGTTCAACGGTATCAAACGTTCCTGCGATCCTGGAATTCTTATTCGATTCTAAATGGGATTCGTACGTGTCTCGCTGCATCTCGCAGCGATTTTAGTTGATTCGACGAGGATTTTTCTTGACGTTGTTGCTTAACACTGAAACTACCAAACGGGTGAAATGATGGTTTCACGAATCTATTTTAAACGACACAATTCGTTGATATGATTTTCTTGAAATCTATGCTGATTCTCATCAAGATAAAGAATTGACGCTGGATTCACGGAACCCGTCAAAATGACAGATCTTAGATTTCTTAATATCAATTATGAAAGTTATTAAGAAGCTTGTGTCAAGGTGCATGTTAAACCTCGTCGAGATAAAGAATTGTTCTATAAACTGATATATGTATTATCCATTATTTTCTGATTTTTGCAGTTCATCTTCAATTTAGACATAAGTGGTCATTCAACGTCCGTAAATCTAGTGTTAATATCCAGAAATACCCCAATTTCCAAGTCTCCAAATTACCAAATTTCCAAACTCAAAAATTTCTAAATACTTCAATCCTTAAATTCCACGAATTCCCAAATTCCAAAATCCCGAGATCCTAAAACACTAAAATTTCCAAACCTCCAAGATACCAAATCCTTAAATGTGCAATTTCATACCACGAAATTCCTAATTTCTACAATTTCTAATACTCCATATTATCAGATCTGCAAATCCGGAAATCTCGAAATCACTAAATCCTGAAATACCCCAATGTCCGAGTCTCCAAATTAAAAATCCTTAATTTCACAATTTCCGCAATTTCCAAATTAACAAGTTGAAAATTTGAAATCCGGAAATCCCAAAATCCTGAAATACCATAATTTCCAAGTCTCCGTATTACCAAATTCTTAAATCCATATTTTCCGCAATTTCCAAATTACGAAATTCTTAAATCCATATTCTCCGCAATTTCCAAATTACGAAATTCTTTAATCCATATTTTCCGCAATTTCCAAATTAGCAAACCCTGAAAACTCGAATTCCTAAACTCTACGATTTCCAAATCTCCACATTGCCAAATCCTTAAATCCCTAAATCTCTAAATCTCTAAATCCCTAAATCCTAAAATCCCCAAAACTCTGAATTCCCATACTTCCATCGCCACAAATTCCCCAGTATCCGAATCCCGAAACCCCCAAATTTCAAAATTTGCAACAGCACAAACCGCAAAGTTTCAAAATTACCAAGTTGAAAATTTGAAATCCAATGCTAAGAAAGCGAACCTAACGCAATGTGTTCCAACACTCCAAATACACCTAAAATACGAAATTTCCTCATCAACTAAAATTCGAAATGCGAGTTTCTCCGACAGGCAGTCCACGAATCCGTAATCGTGGCGAATTTCCTCGGCACAAATTAGCCCGGCACGAATTCGACCAATTAATTTCGTCGTCGATCGTCTTCCGGCTGGAACGATGCAGCGGAAGGATAAAAAAAAAGAGGAGGAGGAGGAGGTGAAGGAGGGTGGATGGCGGTCACGTTTGGAGGACGATATCGAAACGGCGGATCGTTCGAGAGATGCGCTCGTGCACATGTTCCACTCTAATCTTTGCGACTCGCGACTTCCTCAGGTTGGTGGCTTCTCGTATCTGGCCGAGCCTCGGATTCCACCTCCGCCTCTCGCCTCTTTTTCCTGCTTATACTCTTACTGTCCAGCTAACGACCCCTATCTCGTGCATCGCGAAATAATGAAATTACGCGAAAAAGGGACGAGCGGCCGCATCGGGGACCATGCTCGAGAGCTTTTTGCGAGCACACGGATGCTAACGACGCTCGTGTTCATAGAAATGGATCTGGCACGAGGCGGCTTTATGCCGGGAACCTACGTTCCTGCCGTCGTTTCGTCTGCCCTTCGTATCTACGAATCTTCGTATCTATCTTTTTTCTCGGATCGTTGGCGAACTTCTTTCACGCACGTTTTTGTCCCTTCACGACTTTTGCGAGGACGCGATTTTTGGAAACACGGTTTATACGTTTCCGTGGAAAATATTGTTACAATAGATGGATAGTATGCTAAGAAACAGTGAAGTATGTCCTTTCGTGGATGCAGCATTTTATAAAAATTGCAGAAATTTAAATTTGGATACGTCTTAAAGACTCTTGTCTTATATTACAATTTTATGTAATTTAACCCTCATCGTTCCTATGTCGAGGGTGTATTTCTCTTGGACCGAATAAATAATTCAAACAAGTTGAATATATATAAATTTGTAGAATTTATAAATTCTCATTAATTGAGAGTGAAATATTCGATGCATATACAAAATGTTACAGAACCTCACGAAATACAGAAATTACACAAATGAAATGTTCAAATGATTCAAATGATTGAAATGTTCAAATTGCGAATAACCATAGTGATTTCGACCATAAGTAGACATCGACCATACTGATTCTCTTACTTCGAGCTTGAATTTCTTTTCTATTATGAATCTCCTACTTACGATTGGCTATAAATCTCCTACTTCAATCACAGTGACTCGTATTATCTAATGTCCTCGATTGAAGTACGAACGATAAAAGCGTGAACCAAAATGGAAGAAAACGAAAGATCTGCAGTAAAAGATCTTCGCGAAAGAATTCTCGGTTTCGAAGGTAAGGGGTTGTCACGCGACGAGAAGGCATTTCACGATGCAGAGGATAATCGCCGGCGGAAAGAGGAAACGAAACGATGTTGCTCGAAACTGCGGAGAGTTTCTGTTTCGAGGATGGTTTCTGGTAGCAGGAAGATCATGCTCGCCGCGATACTGGATTTTAATAGCGAGTCGAGTCTCTTCAACGAGCCACGTTGAACGTATTCCCCTTTTTCCGAGGGACTTTACTGCTCCTTTTACGATTAATACGAGCGGCAATTCACCGACGTGATCTTCCATTCCGTCGATGGAAACCACCTTTTTACGAAATGGAACACTCGCCGAATTTGTTCGTTAATTGCGAACGATACTCGAGGGTAACGTTGGTCATAAATTTTCACGGGGATTCGTTAAACTCGCGTTAATTTCTTAGGATCGATGCTTAACCGACCGAATTCGTGGCCGATCGCGTTAAACAATTTATCTATACGTTTGTATCTTAACGAGGCGAATTCTTCGAATGACGATCGCAGAAAGTGTAATTCGGTTGCGTTAACGAGATGAAGTTTATTAGATATATTAGAAAGTCTTTTAATTTACTAGAAAGTTCAGGAATCGTAAAAGATATTTATTATCGTTCATGAAGGCCTCCGTACATTCTGAAAAAGGGTTATTTCAACCCGTTAATACTGAGAGCTCTAAATTATGTGCATGAATTAATGTATTCGTTAATATTGAAGAACACGGCGAATTAAGATACAAGTACAGTAAAAGCAGATAGAAACAGGAGAAAAGTATGACATTTTAGGTAACAACGGGTTAAATAAAATAAGAAAAGTCCCAGTATACATATGTTTCTTTTCAAACAATTTTGCTCTCCACCCACGTTCTGCCAAACACGTTTAAAAATATTTTGCACCATAAAATAAAGAATATAATAAGAATATATTATTATAATTGAATAATAAAAATATAATTATGACATAATAAGAATTATAATAATAATAGAGTTAGAATAATAAGAATATAATTAGAAAATAATAAGAATATGATTAGAAAATAATAAAAATATAATTAAAATAATAAGAACATAATTACAATATAAAAACAAAAACAGCAAAAAATTTAAACTTAGTCCATTCTATGTCAGAAAGATTATAAACAGTATTAAAAGCAAAACGTTCTCCATAAAATGTTAGTGTACATTATTCGAACAAAGATGCAAGAAAATGTTCCTAAGAAAATATTTTGTGCGCTCTTCGCCAGAAAATAATTATTATTACTGCAAACGCGAATAAAGGGCATAGTGTACGAGGTGCACGTAACAGGGTGGCTATGCTCGTTCAAGAATGTCGACGATCTAGTAATAAGACAATAAAATTGCCGAGCCCCGAAGAAAGATGGAACCGAGGTGAAACAAAGTAGAAAGTTAAACACGATACGTCGAGGGTGAACATACGCGGCAGAAGGGGCATAAAGTGCCCCTGTGGCCACCTTTATGGGAACACGGAGGCGCCTACGGGCAAAGTTCAAGCGACTTCCACCGACTATGACCTCAGGGAAACAACACCGGTACCCCTGCATCACCTCGCTTGAGTTTATTGAACTTTTTACGCGTGCATCTCCTTATTGCGTATGCATATTCCTGCGCCACGGTGCGAACAGTTTTGCGGCTTCCAGAGAAGGCCAACTTCTGGAAAGAATTCACGACCGCGACGGTTCATCGCGATTTTCTATGGCGTGTGTTCGGAATAACCGAAGTCGTTATTCTTACCGGCGAATATTTTTCCTGTATTTTATGAGCTGTTTGAAAGAGACGATAATCTTTCGTGCGAATAAGAGGACACACGATGGAAGACACGTGTATCTTTTATTCCACAGACGCGCGGAGTACATTTGAATCAGTGTTAACCATTTGTACTAAACAGGCTACTCTCTAAATTTATCGTATTATACACGCGACGTATGAACATATTAAAACAGACAATATTGGCGATGATAAAAAATAATATTTACAAAAAAATTCATGAAACTTTTGAACTAGAAAGTTTCACAATTGCTATTTGCCATCAACAAAAATACTTTCGAGTGCAAGGGGTTAAATCGTTTTTGTCTAATTTGTGGATGTCTTGTGCAATCAATTCTTCTTTGAAAGAATAATGACTGTAATAGTGTACATTTCTGCTACTGAATTTCATGACACTACGTGATACTTCATATATACATATGTATGTATGTATATTCTTCTGATATCGAATTATAACTGCATTATGTTCAAATTGAAGTTGCAATGTGAATGTCAGATGTCGACAGAAACTTTCTATGCTCCGTTTTAAAATTAAAGAGTGTGTAGTAATATTCCTTCTAAATATTAATTTTATATGTTCTTTATATCTATTACAATGTTCTTATATATAATACCTAGTACTACAATACCTATTAGAAGAACATTATATAATATTTATTATAATGTTCTAGAACAGCTTCGTTGAAAGCTGAGGAACTAATGATCATAAGACGGATTATTAATGACGGTTTGAAGAAGAACCCGACTGTTTTTGTTGCTCCAAATGGCTGATTATTGAATCAATCGATAAAGAAACAACAATGTTAAGAAAATAAAGGAAGAAGGTAGGAACAAACGTAATCAGCCCTGATTATTACAAAAACCCAAATGACGCAACGTGGACAAATCACTGACTTCTAATAAACACATATTTACTACTCACAGAATAATAGAAAAACATACAAATGACTGAAACTGCATTACAATCTATGAAGATTGCAACGCGTTAAGCAACTTTATTACGAACTATACACTTGATCGTCGTTCGCATTAACCATCGAACAGTGAATGCCGCGATAGTCGTTCACGAACGTTATTTTTATTTTGTTGTGTACTTTAGTTGATTAAATTACGCAGATGTATCGTGATCGATAGAGGGACGTGTATTTGTTACGTGATTTAAGAATTTCTGCAATTTGGGATTTGAGGATTTGTGGATTTGTAAATGTGAGGATTTGGGAATTTGAAATTTGAGGACTTAAGGATTTGAGAATTTAAGAATTTAAGAATTTAGGAATTTAAGAATTTGAGGAAGTAGGGCTTTAGGGATTCGAGAATCTTAGAATTTGAAGATTTGGGAATATGGATATTTGGGGATCTGAAGATATAGCAATTTGATAACTTGTCGATTTGGGAATTTGAGAATTTGACGATCTGAAAATATGGGAATTTTAGAATATAGTGATTTGTGAATTTAGAGATTTGAGAATCTGGTAATTTGTCAGTAACGGAATTTGAGAAAATGGAGATTTGGTCGTTTAAAGGAATGAGAATTTTGAAATTCCAGGATTTCAAAACTTCGAAATGCCGAAATTTCAGAATTTGGGGCTTTGAAGATTTGAGAAATAGGAAATTGCGAAATATCAGGTTTGAGAAGTTCGTAGATTTAGAAATCCAGAAACAGGAAAACTTTAAAAACCTGAAGATCTATGAATTCAAGGACCTTAACAAGATTCACAGATTTGGTAATTTGAAGAATTACAAGCGTTATAAACGTGGGAACACGTATCCGGAAATCGAAAATCGAACAATTTGAAAACCCTAGATATCGACAGAAATGCTGGTATCGAACTCGCCTACCCATCGAAACGAGGAAGATAATCGTCGCCGTGATCATCTGCGTGGAAAGCGTATGTAGAGGGCGAGCCAACAGAAATCATCGGGATAGAGGATCAAGGGTGTGTAGGATCGGTACGTGAGCGTATCTACGTAACTATATTTAATAAGGTACCGGATAGACCACGAAGGTAGGTGAAGAGGGCCGAAGGAGAACAGCGAAGAACCTGATATGGTAATGGTAAAATATGAAGAGTACGAAGCTAGAAGGGGTTGGCGAGAGTTCGTAGATGGTATCGAAAAACGAGGGAATAAGAACCGATGGAAAAAGGTCAGACGAAGAAAAGAGGTGGGGCCCGTACGGAGAAAAGGAAGGACGAGAAAACAAGAATAAGGCACTGGCACACCACTATGTGGCTTTACGACCGAGTCAATGACTCTGTGTACGTTCTGTCTTTGTGGTTCCATGGAACAACTTCGAGTCCAGGTTAAGCGATCCGACCGAACCTAGCTCGATCTCCTTCTATGGGGTGTGGTCCCCTTTCTATGGAGATCACCTACCCGTTGCACCCCCATTGTATCGATCGGGCCCCATTGTTTCCAAGGAATCCTTTGCATCTGCTTGATTCGACCGAATGTTTCATCACTGCCGGCGAATCGTGACAACGAACCAGAGAATTCGCTTACAAACCTAATCTCCTTTGTGTTCCCCTCGCAATCCTAACTTTTCTGCTCTAGTTTTCTAATTCGAAGACTTTCTTCGGTTTCTATTATTGCTCCGCGGAAACTCTTTTCTTTGTCACACATTCGATACAGGGTGAATCAAAATTGTGTGAACGATCTTGGTTTCGTTTTGTTTTCTGTTCCAGGTTGTTTGTATCCATGGCTGACAGATATTTACCCAGAAATGTGTGTTCTGATGTTAAATTGTATCGATGAACGTTGGTTTGAGTGCATTAATCGTGCTGGTAGTTAGACTGACACTGTATAACGAAAAATCTGTTCACATAATTTTGACTCACCCTGTATAATCGATGTATACAACGGACAATCTTCCAATCGGGTTTTGTGTCTCTTTCGTTTGGAGCTACAAAAAAGTCTAATTCTGTCGACACGGAATTTGGTGATGAACAAAAACTGTAAAACAGAAATATTACGTCCGATAACTTATCCAATTTCCACCAGCCAAACAATCGACAACGTAATAAAGAGTCCTCGAGAGGTGAAGAATTTCTGAAGATATCGATACGGAGTACCTCAACAAAGTGAGCAGAGCTTGTTCGAACGACTTGCAACAAATTAGCCTGGAAAGATCTGCGCACTCGCCAGGTCGGATCATTTTATTTCAACGATCGCATCGCTTCTCCACGGATCGAATCGGGACCTGTATGCAAATCCGTCATGTCCGGCGCCGATCGTTATTGAGATTCAACGGACGCATTAAATTAATCCAGATTTATATCCCTGTAGCACGGGTATACAAAGCGAGACGTTCGTACATACACGATCGCGCGGTGTCGGGTGCGGTTGATCCTACGGGACGACTGCTACCACACCAACGTGTCCAGAGAGCTCGGTTTACACGGCGTGGGTGTGGATTTATCGCTGTTCTCTCCGAAGAGAGAGAGAAAGAGAAAGATCCTGACAAAAGGGACCACGATTCGGCTCATTTTCTCTCGAAGGCCTCCGCTTTGGCTTCCGAGTGGCACTCGTGGATACGGCCCTGTCACGACTCACCTTTCTCGACATAATGGAGCTGCTTATGCTTTACGACCGATCTGCATCGCGTGCACTCGGCTAATGCGTCCTTCGGATTAAACTACACTCAAATTTTCACGCTTTCGACTACTTGAATCGCTGTGTTTCGAGATTTTTCAATTTTCACGTCGAATTTTGGAAATTCGAAAATTTTACAATTTTTTAACGTACAAGCGACTAATTTTACAGATACCTATGTTTATAAATCACTAAACTTCCATATTTCCTTTTACTAGTTGCGAAATTCCCAAAATGTTCAACTATCAACTTCTTAAATTTCGGAATCTATAAATTTCTAGATTCGACATTAAAATTTTAAAATTCTAAAAGTTGTACATTCTCATACATTGTCAATTCCTATGTCCCCAAATCCCTAGATTCTGCAATGCCTGTATTTCCAAATTCCAAAATCCCCAATTCCCACGTCGTCAAACTTCAACATTTCCAAATTCGATAGGCTCATAACTCCCTAGAATTTCTACGTCACTAAATCCCTACATTTCCACATCAGTACATCCCCAAATCTCGAAGTCTACTTATTCGTGTATCTCCAAATTCCGATGTCCTCAAATCCCTACATCTCTAAATTACTATGTCCTCAAATCCTTAGATCTCTAAATTTCTGTCCAGAAGCTGCAAACTCCCTAAATTTTCAGCTAGCTAAATCCCTACATTTCTACATCACCACATTCCCAAATCCCCCTTTTCCAAATTATTATCCGTCCAAATTTACCCTATCCCGCAATTGTCGCATTCTAAAAGGTCCCTAAAAAAAAAAGACGAGTGGGAGACCTGTTCTCTCGCCGTTGCAATATTTTCCCCAGAGAAGACAGATTCGCTCTTGAGAATAGGTGTTGCATTATGCATCGGTCGCCCTGATTTCCGACCAATTCTCCGGAGAGTAGAACCTTGCGACATATACAATGTGACCCTCTATTTCGAACGCAAAGGGTTCGCTATAGTTGCATCTGTGCGATTCGTTGGATTCGTGGGAAAAATGGGTTGTCGAGATATTTTCGGTGCTGACACATCGTCGAATGTACGGATTAGAGTGAATGGTAACTAGGTGCATAATTTGTCCCTTGATGCCCTATGTGTACTGGAGAGCTTTTTGCAAAGAGATTATTGAAAATGTGATTCTATTTCAAAGTTGCTCGTTTTCTGTTCTATTCTTAGCCTATCAATGTTTAAAGTTTCGATCCTTGATGAAGAATGTTACCGAGGATAATTAAGCACATCCTGCATTAAAGACATTTATTAATTCTCAACGTATTATCAAATGATACGTCTCTACTACAACCCTCGTACAAAATATTCTGAGAATATGTAGTGTAATGTATAAGAAAATACGTACATAAGTCTCTCAAAGACGCATTCAGCAAGTGGGACAATTATTAAAATCCAAACACAGCACACAAAATATTAAAAACCGTCGAGTTGCTTTCACGAAACGATAGTCGAAACTTTACATTCTACGAAAACGAAAACTCTGAGGAAACTGAAAGAGTATGTAAACTCAAATACGAATAAATATATTCCCTAAACAGGTGGCAGATTAACGTCAGAACAGTGTGAGACATAAATACCTCGCATCAGAGACACTAGAACAACAATTATAATATTTCCTCCGGTGTCTAAATCGCAGGCGTTTAACGACGCTTTTAAAACTTCAATAAACCCCGAACGTTATCTAGGAAAGAATCTACCATCAAATTCGATTCCCTTCAGGAACAGCTGATCCAATGATTACCAACGTCGGATCAAGTTTATAAGAGATACAGCAAGGGTCTCCCGTTGTAGGGTACGGATTACTCGGAAATTTGATAGCATTCTGCGGGAAATAGTTCTATTACGTTCACAAAGTCGGGTACAGAGACTCGGATAACAGACGCGAGACTTTCAAGCTGGAAGCTCTAGCTTGCCTAGTTCCATGCCTCGGACTCATTTATCGTGCCCACGCCAGCTTTTATGAGAACGAAACGCCACCAGTATACCGATACCCTCGCTCTCTAAGCAGCCACGGTCAACAATGACCGGTATATGTCACTGTCTCCAGTTAGCGCGAGCTAACCGAGATGATACGTGTCCCGGGAGAACCCTTTCAAAATTGCCGCGGTCAAGTAACAGAGATACAACGATTCTAAACATTCATATATACAATTGCTATAGGAGAAACTCGAAATGTTCAATCTGGAGTAGTATGTTAATATCCCGTGTAGGTTATTAGGTTAGTTATGTGCTGCCAGTGGTTCTCACACGTGTCGTTGAATCACAGAAACGGAATATTAGAATGTCTCACAATTTTCTTCTTTTTTGGTAAAAACGAATACATAATGTTTCTGTTTGAGGTTTATTTATGCAATTAAATATGCTCTATCATCCTTTTACATGCCTTAAGAAAACATCAGAATTTATGCTTTCTAAAATTAGGATGTGAGTATTTATACATACTGGATGTATACACAATTAGCTAGTTATTTATGCATACTGTATGTATAAATAGCTATAACTCCAAAATTATGGGGGTTAGTTGCAAAACATTCTATGTGCGTTTTCATGTATCATCAAGAAAAGAAGAAGCTTTTAGGACACTCTAATATACGGTTCAATACAGAGCTTAGTAGAGTTTTATCAGATCAGATAGCGAATTGAAAAAGTCAAATCAATTTCTTGTCGTTGCAACGTTTCACGACTACAAAATTACAGATTTAAAAAATTTCAAAAACTTTCAAATTTCGAAGTTCAATAGAGCAAAGTCTCAAAATTTGAAAATCCAGAAACTTGTAAATCACCAAAATCACAAAGTCGCAACTTTGAAAAATGCAAACGACTCAAAACCTAGAAGTCCAAAAGTCCGGAAAACCCTAAGCCCCGAAGAAATCCAAAACTCCTCAACTCCCAACATTTCAACACCTCGACCTGTTCAAGTCCTGAGATCCACAAGAGTCGAAGAAACCCAACAATCCATAACTCCCAACGTCACAAAACCCCGATGTCCTAAAGTCCGAAAATTCCTAAAACCCGAAAAGATCCAAAAATCCTGAACTCCAAATCCCAAGTCCTCGACGTCTTCAAGTTCTAAAATCCACAAGACTCGAAGAAACCCAAAAATCCTCAACTCGCAACATCGCAAGACCCCGACGTCCTAAAGCCCGAAATTTCCCAAGGCCCGAAGAAACCCCAAAGTCCTCAACTCCCAACATTCCTAGACCATAAAATCCAAAATCCAAAAATCCTATTCAGAAGATAACAAATTGGGGAGCCCTATATCCCACGCCTGATCCAAAGGAACCAAACAGTCCACCGGTTCTCATTAATTGTCCCACGTAACCGGTTAACGGTCCACTGGGTTTTATCGCCGCGGCAATAAGGATCTAACGATCGCGCAAAGCGAAGAAAACGCAGAAACGAAGTATACCCCGACCACGCAGAGTATCAAACTCGACAATCTGTACACCTGCATCGAGACCGGTTAATAGGTCGATAGAAGGAAACAGAGAAAGGACGCGGCTTTGTTCGAACCCTGTCAGGGAAAAGTGGATTACGACAGACAAAGGCATTCCTGCGGGTATTCGCGGGCACCTACGTGTCACACCACCTACGAAGAAGACAAGTTGAAGAGCAGGAAGAACGGTCGCGAGTCGAAGTGTCGAGAACGGAGCGACGACACACGTCGTAATAGAGTTAGACGTGGCTCGACAATGCGCCAGAATGGAGACACGGACGCGAGGACACTTGTTAGATGTCGTCGTACGCGCTTCCTTTGTGTCCAGATGTTCCTGCCTATTAATTATTCGACGCGACAACGGCCGGCTTTCGCGCCCGAGAGAGGAGCACACTTTTAATTAAACCATCCAACACTTCAACGGGAACAATGTAACGCGGAGGTGTCGATAAATCTTCGCGAGGACGCGCCGCGTAGGCTGCTCGCTTCGATAAAATTCGTGTACCGTTCTTCATGAACGCCTTTCCTTTTTATCTACGGTTACAGTGGCTTCCCGTTATTTCGAATTCTGTGCGCGATCGGGTGCAACATCTTCTCCCAGTAGGAACGCAGGCGTGTTTGGCAATTTTTCAATTTTCGTATTACTTTATTTACAAGTTTTTTGATGTTTGAGTTTTCGAATTATCGAATTTGGGGGTTCTTGAGGTATCAAGTCTTTAATTTCGCAAATTTTTAGCTTTTCGTGTTTATACATTTTAAGATCGTGAAATTTTTAGATTATCAAATGCATATTGATAGATCGTCATACAGAATGCTATTACTTAATACAGTAAACTTGACCGATAAATACTCGAACTCTAGTCTCCGCGGATTCGGTTTTCGTTTCAAGAAAATTAACCATGATCATTCTGAATTCGAATCCTCAATAACTCAGTTGCATTCTTGCTAATTGCCCGCCGATTAAGTATAACCGTGCATCGCATCCAGGGACTAAATATCGAATAAATTCTTAAGTAACGTCCAGCTTAATTGATCGGTACAACAACGTACGCGACGCGTTCAATCCGAAAGCATAATTAAAAATCGAGCGACGTTGCATCCACGCATAAACGAAGCTGGAGCGAAGAGCGGATTGAGAAGACGACGCAAACGCGTTTCTGGGGCCCCGATCGTCCTCTGTATCGCCGGGTTTCTCGGTGCCACGCACTTTATGCCCGAGCGTTGGCATAAATCAGCCGGAACGCGTACAACACTGTCTCTCTGGCTCTTCCTCGACGTGTTTCGCCGCTCGTTCGAGCCACGATACACGCGCGAACCGAGCGTTTTCCGCGTCGAAAGACGCGCGTGTGCGTGTACGTGTACTCCCGATCCTTCCGACACGATCGCCGTAAAATCGATCCCGGCTCGATCGAACGCAACTACTACCCGCAGGATCGCGAGCGTTTTAATTGAATCGTGAGGATAGAAACAGGAATTAAGCAAGGAGTACACGAGCATGCTCTAACTCGCCGCATTTACGAATCGCTTCCTATACAACGCCATAAATGCGGGGAATACTTATTCGGTCGATCGTCGGGGGAAAAAATGATGTCTCTATGTGTCGGGCTTTGCGGAGAAAATTGCTGCACGGAGAAACGAGGATGTACCGTTCGACGCCACATTTGCGTTAATTAGCGATTATTAATCGCTTACGATCGCCATTAATTTGGAGGGTTTAAAGTAGTTTCAATTACCTGCACCGATTATTTGAATAATGACGTTATGGGTTTTTGGAAAATCATTAATTTTGGTTAAGTTAGGTGCAACATTATTTTTGATCTAAAACAATTTGTTGCTGTAAATTGCACGAGTGTCAATGATGTTAATTCGTTACACTGAATGCAACTGGTAAAAGTTATTTCTTAAAAATTCTTGGATTAAATCAATTGTAGTAAGTTATTTCCCGAAAATTCTTGCATCAAATCAAATGTAGTTAATAGTTATTTATCAACAATTCTTACATTAAATCAAATGCAGTTCAAAGTTATTTATACAAAATACCTTGCGTCAAATCAAATGTAGTTAAAAGTTACTTATAAAAAATTCTTGCATTAAATAAAATGCACTTGAGAGTTATTTTTTATCAAAAATTCTTGCATTAAATCAAATGTAGTTAAAAGTTACTCATCAAAAATTCCTGTATCAATTAAATGATGAATGACAATGGCTGCTCGAGCGCAAAGGGTTGATGTTCCTATCAATCCAACCCTGATTGCCAGCCAGTTTACGCGAATGATTACGTCGTATCGAGGATTCAATTTAAAGGATAACAGGGAGATCAGAAGTTGCCCGTACAGGGATAACTCCAGCGAGAACCTGCTGTTTGCTCACCCTTTACAGCGGGTATCTCGGTCGCCCGTACGATTAATCTATGGGCGTGCGGTTAATCGCTTAACCGGTGCTCGCTCGATAGAACGGTTTCTAATTAGCGGAATGGAATGGAGGAGGCGTGATCGGATCGTCGAGCAGAGAAATCTGTTGCTCGTCGTCGGGCAAAGGGACCGGGAGGCTGTGTTGCACGAGCCAGAAAACGTGAAGGGTGTGGGAGAGGAGCAACAGGCGAAAGCAACGGTGGCTCGTGCTAGTCGGCCAGGGAATAAAGGAGCCGGGATGCTGCAAATTGAACCATTACTACCTACAGGACCAAATCGACGGTCAACGAAGGTCACGGCCGTTCCTCTAGGATCCTTACGACCGGACGAAAAGCACGTTCATTCGCGGAAAATCACCGCTTGTCCGGCAAGAACGATTTAACCGGTCCATCGAACGGACTCGTTCAGCGCGAGTCAACGGCCTAGGGACAAAAAGAAAACGGGGAGGATGCATCCTAGGCTCTGGGTGCTGCAAATTGAACCATTACGACCAACTACACGAGCGGATCACCGCGAACGCTCTCTGCCGCGAATGGTTATGAGCTCGTTGTAAATACCTTGCAGATTAACTCCAGTTTCAATCCCGTGCGCCGGCAGTAAAATAATTTTAAGCGGTATATAAATAATCGTATATTATTATACTAATCGTATTTAAAAATCTGATTAGGTGTATTTTACAAGGACTACTAAACTACGATGCTCTTTTAATCCTCTAAACGCTCTCATCATTTTGAAACCGTACCCTTATCATTCCTACGTTGAGCATTGCTCGGTGCTCAAAATACACAAATGCTCGTTGCATTTCTTTTATAATAATTTGTATAAATAATCGAGATAAATAGTTTGGTTGAATGTATGTATTCTCATCCGTTTACTACTTGTAATAAATTACAAATATATTTGTTACCCTGTGATCTACCTTGTGAATTAAAGAGTCGTAGGAGAAAGAAATTAGGGTGTGCAAAGGGTTAAAACGTGCAAGATGTTCGTACGATGAACATCCACAAGTGCATTTCGTCTAATTTCGTTTCAAGGTATAAATAGATTGTTGAAGAAAGTCGAACATTTGGAATACGCTGAAACCTGTATTTTGTCTCAAAACATACTTTAGAATACTTTAGAATAAACATTTGAAACAAATGTATCCTGACTTTTCAAACAAAATATCACATATTAGTCTTGAAAATTCGAAACCATACTGTCACAGAAAAAAACATAATACTCTTAAGATCTCGACATCACAAAATGGAATCGACTGGTTGTGCCCCGATATCCTTAAAAAAAATATCACGACAGAGTTAGTAAATTATGAAAATCGAAACGAAGAGGCTCGTTCGAGGCCGGTGACAACAAATGGAGCAATCGACGGACGAGCTCATGGAAGGCTAGATTCTGGAATAGTTACGACCTCGTACCAAAGGCTGGCTTTCCATAAGAAGCGACTCGAACGAGTTTCTCGAACGTCTGCCATTAGGAGCACGCGATCGAGACACGCCTTTTACGAGTTTCGATTTTCACCACCGACCTGACAGCGTACGAACCGCGTCCCTTCGAAAGAATCGACCGGTGGCCTCGCAACAAATGGCCTGAGTCCAGAAACGGTCGCCCAGAGCGGCGATATAATAATTGCACGGCGAGTCGAACGCGGCCTCGTTAAACGAGAAGCGCGAGGCCAACCCGCGTGTTCGAACGACTTCGGCTACGTATACTTGGCGAACGCGACATAATGCGGTAATTTGTACCGATGAGAGGTCATAAAACTCGCGGATAGCATATTCTAGCGAGCGTATCGACCCTTTAATCTCGATTTTCACCGGCCACCATTAATTGACAGGGTTGCGACGCTCCCGATGCTATCTTATGAGCACAAATTACTGTTGCCCGTGGAATTTTCAGAAGTCTCTTAATCCCCTGTCATACCTTTCTTGTGGAATACAAATTTGCTCTTGATCGTATTCGGATCATACAATCTTATTTGGAAGATATTGAGATTTTACGAAATACTTTCAGTATGCGAAATTATGAAAATTTTACGAAGTTCGACCCGTTGAAATTCTTTGACTAGTGTGACAGGTGACTCACTCACGGCGTTACTCGAATATCTAATAGTTTTCAACTTGAAGTTTAGGTAAAATTATAATTCGTGCAGACAAAGGCCGAATATAAAGTATAAAATAATATTGAATATAAAATACTTGCAACATTTTAGTTTCCATTGTTTGTTTATGAATATTGTCGGTTATTTGTTTAATATTATCTTAACTATTAATATGAATAGATAGTATTATATGACTGATCGGTATTAATGAAAAAGATTGTGATACAGATATAATCTAAGTCATATATGTAAAATATAATGTTATAAGATACAAAATGTTAAAATATAACAATGTACTCGAATGTAGTCGCTAATGAACAAAAATCTCTAACAGATAATAAAAAAGATTTCTCGGATGTAAATATCTAAATTTTCAAACACTAAAATTCTGAAATCCCCAGTTCCAAAACGACCTAAATTCCCAATTTCCGAATCTTAAACCTAATTTTAGAAACACCAAATTCACTCCTCCACCGATGCACATACCAATACTCACGAAACCCTAACTCCTCGCATTCTCGAATTTCCACGTCCCTAAATCGAAAATCAAATAAATCTGTACAAAAATCTAAAACTACATAAATGTACACAAATCAAAGAGCGAATCAATTAAAAACCAGCGAGTAGTGATCATCCTCCCCTGACCTCGCCGTCCCTGAAGAACGTCCACCACTTATACCGTTGCACCCCCACTAAATTACCCTATAATTGAATTTCTCCTGTAGTCCTAATAGCGCGTCCCAGACAAGCGACAAAAATAAATGTCGAGCCGTCGAAAAGTCGTCGGACCAATGAGACCTTTTGGCGCAAGAAGGTGGAACAAGACAGCCGGTTGTTTAACGGGAAAAAGGCGCGCGACCAAGAGCGAAGGAGCGTAAAAGAGTAGGGAAAGAGGGACGAAACGGGCGAAGGAAGAGCGAAGAAGGTGGGGTCGCCATGGTTGTGGTCCGCCTGGGAACGACAGGACCACGCATTGTGATCCGAGCCGCGAGAAGGCCACGCTAGGCTGACCCCAGGCTTTACATTAACCATCCACCGTGTACGTACGCACGTAAATACCCACCCACCCCCTTGCCCTTAAGTCGTACCTGTTGCACAGGCTAATCACTGGCCCACGGACACGCTCTTTTGTCTTCCTTCCTCCAGGGACCTCGTCTCTCCCCTCGGACAAGGTTGCGCAACGGGCTAAACCAGGACGCCTCTCTTGCCAGCGTAAACAGAGTGGAACGTGGAACGCGGGATTATTCGAAAAAACTTCGCCGATGAATGTACACGACGAATCTTGGTGCATTCCGAGCGATAAACGGTTCAAGGTGACGAACCCGCTGTCGATCTTTTCACCATTCGTGAGAAACCACGCTTTTCGCGATTCCACGAGCGAGGGAGGACTTGGGAAACTGGGATGCGGGCTCTCTGCGGGGTAATGTCCGAAGGACACACAATGCGAGACGGTGGTTTACGGGGGACATGGGATGAAATGTTGGAATTCTTTGGATGAGGTACGATTTAGGGGGATTGAGCATTTAATGTCCAGAGATTTCGAATTGCTGGATTTTTGAGAGATTTTATGCTCGAATTTTTGTGTTTGCCATTTCCAAACCTACGAATTTTCAAATACTCAAATGTCTAAATTATCAAGTTCTTGAATCATCAGATTTTTCATTTTCAAATCTTAAACTCCACAAGTTCTCAAATTACTAAATTTTTCAATCCCAAATTTCAAATTCCAAACTTCACAAATATTCAAATCTCTAATTCTCCAAATCCTGAAAGGCCACAGTCTCCCAGTCTCCAAATTACCAAATCTTCAAACTAAAATTCCTGAATCCTTCAATCCCCAAATTCCACAATTCCAAAATTTTCAATTTACCAAACCCTCAAACCATTAAATCCCATAACTCTACAATTTCCAAATCTCCAAATTACCAAGTCCCTACATCTTGAAATTATGCCATTTCCGAGTCCCTAAATTACCAAATCTCTAAATCCTCAATGTTCTCAATCCTCGAATTTTAAAATTACCGAACCCCAAAATCCCCAAATGGCCAAATCATCAATCCCTAAATCTTAAAATCACCAAATCCTGAAATTACACAATTTCCCAGTCTCCAAGTTACCAAATCCCTAAATCCCCAAATCACCATCTTCCCAAATTAGCATCGACTAATTCATCCGCCACGAAAATCTCTTTATCGATACTGAAAAAGCAAACCGCATCGCAGAATTTGACTCGCGAAGTACATTTCTGTAAATCCTTCGAAGTTCCATTCACTTCTTCCCCTGTTTCCTTCGACCGTTCATTCAACAGAAGAATGTACCTTGCGCAAGAATCGAGGCTAGTCGACGACTCACGAGCGCAATTATTTTTGCAAAATAATCGCAGCAAATTACTCTCCTATTAGCATTCTTGAATGCACATTCTTATCAATAGGATTTCGTTCGTTGTATCTGTATCAAAAGCAACTAAAAATTCCGATCATAGTGATCGACATTATCTGTTCACGAGGCTCGACTCCGAACCGCAAAAGATCGATATCAAAGAAACGAAAAAGACAGTGGTTTCGGACTTACCCTCTGGACAATTGCACTCGTATTCCAGTTCGTCGATTTGATGACACGTGCCTCCATTTTTACACGGCGATGGATCACAGGGAATATATTCGTTCTCGCAATTCTGGCCAGTGTAGCCGCTCGAGCACATGCACCTGTAACAGAGATTTAATCATTTACATAAACGTATATACGGAGAAAATTCTTTCCACGAAAAAAATAAAGCTATTAGATAATCTACTATACTCTCTTGTTATACTGCCGTACACGGAATTATGGAAGTGAACAATTTTTTGAATATATACTGAAATAATATATTGTATTGTACACGAGGTTAATTTCATTGATATTCAGATAATTCGTAGAATATACAGATCACCTCTGCATCTGTGTATAGTGCAATATTATACAGGGTGAGTCAAAATCAAGTGAACACTATCTGAGAGAAATCATTTACTCAGACTTTTCGTTATATAGTCTCAATCTGACCACCAGCACGATTGATGCACTCAAAACAATGTGAAACAGTACAATTTAGTTCCAGAACACATATTTTTGGGAAATTGTCCGATATCACACCTTTTGTTCCGTCCATAAATTCTTCCAGAAAACGAAACAAAATTGTTCACATAATTTTGACTCATCCTGTATACAAAAATTGTACTATGTACATGTATGCATGTGGCTACCAAGCCACTATTTTGCTCGTAAAAGCGGCAATGTAACGAGAGTACGGTGCAGCGATAAGAAAGATATTCGAGAACAGACAGGAAGGTTTACATAGATATACAAAATAGTACCGGTTAGGATTATCCGGTTCAATCAGATCAATTACACGGTCTAACGAAACCGTAACCGACGAAGAGCGGATGAATAATTATAAGTTAATGAACGCGTATCCTGTATATCTCGGGCGTTAATTATAAGGCGAGTCTTGAACGCGAGTTTGCCGGTGAGAGTAAACCGCGGGTCAGGCTCTCTAGGACATCGAATGAAACGCGAACAGGCGATTTTATTCACGATGATGTCAGCAACATTTAATATGACACGCAGAACGGCGAAAACTGTGTCGATTACGCTTATTATTCGCATTATGTCTATGCCCGTCAAGTATTATCAGAATATTTTATTACCGAGGTGTCATCAAAATTATGTTTCCTTACTGTGCTAATGTATAGTTAGCCTAAACTGGGTTTGTAGATCTTGATTAGGTTTATAGGTTCATAGATAGGTTTATAGGTTTATAGATAGGTTTATAGGTCTCAATATTTACAAGTCCCTATAGTTTTGTATTCCTACATGTCTAGGTACATTGGACTCTAGATCTCTATATGTTTCACATATCACTTGAATCCATATGTATCTAAAACCATATATTTGTAGATTCCAATATTCCTACATCCCTATAACTTTGCATCCGTATAGCTTTAAGTACCTGTACCGATTAGAGCCACGTGTCCCTAGAATTCTTTCAACTCCAAGTTGCAATATCCCAATTTGCCAGCAAATCCAAATTCCAATATCCCAATTTTCCCGCAATTCCAAATTGCAATATCCCCATTTTCCAGCAACTCCAAATTCCAATACCCCAATTTTCCAGCAATTCGAAATTCCAATATCTTCATTTTCCAACAATTCCAAATTCCAATGTCCCCGTTTTCCAGCAACTCCAAATTCCAATATCCCAATCTTCCCGCAATTCCAAATTGCAATATCCCCATTTTCCAGCAACTCCAAATTCCAATATCCCAATTTTCCAGCAATTCCAAATTCCAATATCTCCCTTTTCCGGCAATTCCAAATTCCAATATCCCCATTTCCAGCAATTCCAAATTCCAATATCCCAATTATCCTGCAATTCCAAATTTCAATATCCTATTATGCCAATAATCCCGAATGCCAATATTCCAACAATATCCTGGCAACTTCAAATTCCAATATCTCAATTTTCCAATAACTCCAAATTCCAATATCCCAATTATTCTACAACTCTAAATTCGAACACCCCAATATTTCTCCAACTTCAAATTCCAATATCCCCAAATCATATATCCATACAATCTTCGAAATCTCTCCAAGTGTACGTCTAACAATAAGTCTCCAAATACTTGTACAAGTACTCTGAGGATTAAATTGAAACATGTATGAAATTTGTGCTACCAGACGTCGAGTACTCCGATTCAACAACGTATCTCATTAAGATCCTGAAGACCCCTGATAACTTCGTATAGGAAGTTTCACCATTTCTCTCCTCGAAGACGCGTAATTTTTTCGGTCGATTCACGTGAAAGCATCGATGGCAAGTAACGCGAACGTCGAATAATGGAAATACGATTCATTTCGATCGATTTCTCACAGTTCTCCCATTCGTTGACTCTCATCGAGGCAACACGAGACCAACGAACCGCGTTAACCACTCGAACAATCAATATTTATAATACCGGTTTCTGGCTTCATAACATCAAGTTTTTGCGTCTAATGCGACACTTTTTATGCACATATTTATGCTCATCGTGATTGGTGTACAGGTTGTTGCTCCAACGGGGATGAAATAACATTTTTTTAGTTTCCATACGCAAAGAATCTTTAAGTACACATTTTCGAAAATCTTTGGAACAAGTATTATTTTGAGAAAAATTAAATACTCGGCTTATAAAATTCTTAAATGACAAATTTATTTTGAAGTTTCTGTAGCAGACAGTATAACTTCAATTAACTTCGTTAAACAGAAATTAATTTGATACATAGAAATAACAGGGCCTGTCAAAATAGTGACTTAGAGATTTTCTTAAATACAAAAATTATTTACGTATCTTTTAAAATATATCGATTTCTATAGACAGTACCGAGGCGGTAGTGAAGGATCGTCAATTGATTTTTTAATCTATTTCCAATTTTATTAATAAGATGCTTTAACGTTAATTCAACACTTCAATTAACGTTACGATTTCCCTTTGATTGTATACTTCATTTCCGCAACCGAACTAGGCATTAAATTAATTAAAATCGATGTTATGCGGGTTGGAGTCTCGTTAAAATTAATTAATAACGCTCTCTATTGCGAGGTATTGTTTCAGATTGATACGTACACGAATACTTTCTACATTCGCTGTAATTCTACTATAATCTGGAAAGCAAACTATCAATGATTAACGTTCCACATTCAGAACCGTGTCAATTACAGAAAGGTTCGAAAGTGCCCACCATTTCCCTTCTCCTAAAGGTCAACATTATTTCAATGTTATTTTCTACGTGACCTATGCGAAAGTACCATTCACAATGTGAACGTAAACACTGAGCCTTACGTGTATCATTCGCGAAGGTACCCTTTATATTAGGTTATCTAGCAATAGTAAATAGAGATATCTATGCCGATTATACTTTTTTTTTCGATAAATCATTCATTCCATCGTATGTATGAATTCATATCTAATACCTTATAGTAATCATAAAATATTCTTACACTATGGATAGAAATTCAGATATTTGCAAATGTAGGGTTTTAGAAATATGGAAATTTAAGATTTCCGGAATTGGAACTTGTGGAATTTCGTAATTCTATAATTTAGGGATTTCGGAATTTGAAAAATTTGTGTATTTAGATGCTTAGGAATTTGGAGAATATGGAGCTGGAAATTTAGAAATCTAAAATCTTGGGAAGTATGGGGATCTGGAAATTTAGAAATTTAGGAATGTGAAAACGTCAGAGATTTGAAAATTTAGAAATCTGAGAATTTGGAAAATTTAGGGTTTTGAAGATTCAGGAATTTGGAAAATTTGGGATGTTGGTGACTTATAAATTTAGGAATTTTAGAAGTATGGGGAATTGGAAATTTAGAAATCTAGGAATGTGGAAACTTTAAAGGTTTGAAAATTTAGAAATCTAGAAATTGGGAAAATTTGTGGAAGTGAGGGTTTAGAAGTTTGAGAATTTGAAAAGTAAGCTGATTTGGAAATGTAGAAATGTAGGTATATGAAAATTGAAGACTTTGGAAATTTAGAAATGTTTAAGATTCGAAGATTGACATATTCCAGTATCTAGGGACTTGTAATCGTAACTCGAACGCAATTAATATTTCGGAACGTGGTATTCGACACGACAGAAAGATTCGCGCGCAAATTCGATAAAACGGAAACGCACCTCGAGCTGACAGCCAGTAGAAGAACCAAGAAGACGCGTGTGAGATACATTTTCTCTGAAAAGTAATTCCCTCGGATCGCAAAAGGACGCTGTCCTCATATTTTGACGAACACACGCCGTGCTACTCCATTCCCGGCGATCACCATCGTCATTAACTCAAAACTGACCCCTCTGTTATCCTCAAATCCTCACTTTTAATATGCATATACAACACATCCACGCACACCTTTACACTAACGTTCACACACGGTACATGTAAAAATAAAATGCACAAGTTCACACGCCGTCGATTGCACTGGTATTCTTATCACAAACTTGAACAGTCGTTGAGTAATTAAATATCGAGAACGATCGTGAAAGCACAGTATCTCGAAGGACGAAGAAAATAAGAGCAATGGCGTCCACGTTCGGTGTGTCCTTTTGCAGCGCGTAATCCAAGATTTATCACCGATTCGATTCTGTCACCGGCGTACGCTGTTTCTCTTCCCGATACACGAACCACCTCGACCGTAACTCCATTTTGAAATATTCAGCTATTTTCGCATCGAGAGGCTGATCATAAACGGTGCCGTCGGGTAACACGATGTTCCAAGCGATTGCACGTAAAATTGTCCAAACGACCCGCGGTGCCACGTAACACTGTTACCGGTACGACAGTCAAATAAACTATATACGAATTGTACAACAAACTACGATAAACTCTATACACGTCAAGGTTAAAAACGGAAGAGAAACGAGCAAGCTCGGGCGGGACGCGGAGAAAGCACAAACGATTCGAGTTTCAGCGGCAAATCCACGCTCTCGCGCCGCTCTTTTTCTCACGCTCGTACGCGTCACTTTTGAACGCTCGTGTCCCGTAGCCGACGATCGACCGCGTATTAAATCCGTGCACGATGTCGATCCGAATCGCCTCGCGCGACAGCGCGTACTTTAAACTCTCTTAAATTCGCTCAAATTGCCTCTATCCTGTGTTACGTCGGGTCGTCGACGAGTCACCCGCAACGTTCGGAACGCGGGGCTTAGCCGAATCTCGTCCGCGCCTTTTATCGTGCTTCTGTCATCGTGTCCATGTGTCGACACGTCCTACCGATCGGTTCCCGATACACTCGCGCGCGACGATTTTGGCGGTGAAACGAGAGCCAACCGACGCAGAGGGTGAGAGACGCTGTACGCGACGACGCTTGCCGGTTTCGAACGCGACGCGTCACTTCGAAAATCCCACGATAACCGGAAATCACCAGATGATAGTAACCGCGTTTACTTGCCGCGAACACTGATTGGTACGTCACGTTGCCACCTGTTTCCGCGCGAATCGTACGCGCTCGCCGATGGACCGGAAGGGTGAAATCGACAGAGACGCGCGCAGAACGTGTATCGTTCTTGAACGGCTGGCGACAGACTAACCTTACTTTCGACCGTGGGCCGTTCAGAGGGCGCCGTGGTCGTGGATGACCCCTCTGCTGGCGTCACAGCCGATCTCCTACCCCCACCATCGTTCGTTTGGGCCGTCGTGACTTTGTTTTCCTTCTCGTTTCGCCTCGCCGCCCCTCTCGCTCGCGCTACCGCTCGTTAACCAAAAGGCCCCATCGGCTCGTTCCGTCACCCTTCGTTAATCTTCGACTGTGCCTCGCGTCGTCCCGCTCGTACGCGCCGCAACCGCGTATAGTGATCTCCTTTCAACTTATCCCGTGGGGCCCCTAGGCTCGTAGAAACGATGCGGAATCGTTGCGTGCATCTCGGGTCTCTGCCCCTGGTATACCTCCAGCTACGTTGATAGTATGCAAGAATTTTGCTAATTCGATAGTTACACGATATTCCGACGTGCCGTGGCGGACAACCAAATTTGTCACGCGTTCCCGGCATTTTTGTCACGGCACGCTAATTGCGTGCATTTTCATGCGACGACGGGATACCGCGAACTGTACACACTCGACGTCGGTACGCCGGGTTTGAGGTGCACGTTTTTAGCACGATCGGGGGACCGACGAACGGCAGCTTTGTTTCGTTCGATTCATGTCGTGTTTTGAAGCGTTTTAATGGTTTACCGCGTTACGACGAGTTTCGGTAACGTTTCGAGTCATTTTGCAGAAAGAAATTTATAGCGGACAAGTAATTCTTTTCTTGAAGTGAAGATTTATTCAGGGAATTCGGAATAGAAATTTGGAATAGAATTCAAATACATAAAAGTATACTTTTTTATTGGAAGTCATTAAGAGATTTATGTTATTGGTCTGAATATATTAATTCTAAAATACATTCATATGAATATAAATGCATTCTTCATAAATGTTGTTGCTTTACAAGTCTACTTTGCAGTGATATTCAAATGTTACATAAACATGTTTAAAAATTACAACACGCTGAAGAGACAACGTTGAAAGACACAAAATTTAAGGGTGTGGTTGTTTATACATACAATATGTATGCACAATTGGCTATTTACACATACAAATTTAATTAGTTAAGCTAGTTAAGTTATGTTAAGTGAATTGTTTTGTTATGCTATCTTAATAATTGTCAATACACACTGTACGTATAAATGGTCAATTGTACACATACTATATATGTAAAAATAGCCCCTTGTGTATACATACTGTATGCATAAAAATTATTACCTAATATGTAATAGCTAATTTCTGACCTAACTATTTGACTAAAAACGAAGAAAACACTATATTACTTGTTCGTAAGTAGTCGCTAACATAACAAATTACAATAACTGATTACTAGACCGTAGATAATATATTTAAGATGTATCGCCATCTGCAAAAGACAAATAAATCATATAATCTACGAGATTCACCATGTGTAAATTAAACGATTTATCTACACTTTACCGACTTTAATATATCATAAATGCATAAATATTCGCAATCTAGCGATTACATCGATGATCTCACGAAAACAAGTACTTACATTGCATCCATGAAGGAATATGAAACAATAATTTGTATAAACAGCCAGTATTTTAACCCTTTGCAATCGAAAGCGTTTTTATGAATTTCTTTGAAATTGTTAATTTTTTATTATTAATATTGTCAGCCAATATTATCTGTTTCATTATATTCCAACATCGGGTGTATAATACTACAAATTTAGTAAAAACTTACTTATTTAAAATTATTGCATTAAGTCAAATGTGAAAAGTGAGTCGCTTCTCGAGTAAGAAAGGTTAAACTGTTAAGAACTTGTTGCAAACAATGAAATAACTTCTTGCAAGGAGAACGAAATCGTACATTTTCATTCTCAAATTTTCCGCAAAATTATTCTTACGGGAATCGGCCGCATAAAAATACGAGTCCTTGGAAAAGAGATCCGATTAATTCGTTCTTATGAATATTTATGCACCGAAGGAGTAAACACGCCGGAAGGCAGGAGCGTGCCGGAAACACGAAAATTCTGATTAGAGCGTGTTGACCGGCCTGCTTAGGAGCATCGGCTAACAGACAGTAGACGGGCAATTTGAGAAATTTAATTTTCACTTGTTTACACGCATTGTGCGAATGGAACGGCTTGCGGGCATCCTGCAGGCCGGACGATGGGGTTCCCGACGAACGAGGATCATCCCGGATTTCCCCTACCGACCCGGCAACCCTACGAGTTTCCTGACCCGACCCACGTTCACTGCTCTCCCTCGTACGGACAATTATCACGCATCGATGGCTACCAATGATTTTTCGATACATTCGATTTTCGAGAGTCCCCGATCACACGTAGATTACCGCGATCTCCGAGCGAGGTTCAATTGCTCCGGCTAGAACGCACAATTCGCTCCACTTGCTTTATGGTAAATACCAGCCTGCACGTATACGAAACGAACGGTGCCTCCGTTTCTTCGGATATTTAAATCATGGAATGTTAGACCACGAGAGCCGGTTCTCGTGATCGTAAAACCGAATCATTTATCGACCCGTTGCCGCGTGGCACAGCGGGAACGAAATAGACAGGGACTGCGACGTGCTATTTTTTACACCAAAAATGACGATTTTTATTGACCGATTCTGGAAATGGTCGATTGCTGGAATCTTCCGACGTTGTGCGTCAACGTCTTCAACCTTTTGTGCTCGAAGATATTTTTACCGACGACAGATAGCGATTCTACAAATTTTTGGTTGTAAAGTTTGATGCATTCTGTCGAAGTTATTACCTCTCTATTATTAACAATTAACGCATTTTTCAAAAAGTACATTCATGTACTTTTTGTCAGTCCTTAGTGCTTTGCACCAATTTCAGATAATTGCACGGATAATAATTGCATTCATTCTCTAGCTTTTTGTTATTTTACAATTCTAATGTAAGAACTACTGCACAATTATATGTTGCATTTCACAGTAACTAGTATTTGGTTAACAAATACATTAATAAACCTCACACTTGAATATCGCGTGTTTCTTATAGTCATTCTAATGCTATAATCCAAACTTTTTCTTCGTGCTCAATTAAAAATTCGAATTATAATAACACTTAAAAACAGAAATATAAAATGATCCTTCTAAGAAGAAAAGTCAAGATTCTAATTATTATAATCTACGAACCTCTTCGAAAACATATATACAAAAGGGGACATTTACTTACGGACATTTACTATACAGCATCTTCGAATAAGAAGATACACGAAAATGATTTTTATGTAGCACATGTTTTCGAGTCTTTGTAGCGAGTCCGATTATTGTCCCCGAGATTGTCGAACCAGTCCACAGGTATCGAAAAAGACACGCAACGACCCCGAAGCGGTTCGATTTCGGCGTCGAATCGAAGGGTGGGTTAGACACGCCGATGTTTATGTGTCTCTGTTATATGATTCATATTGGGACGCCACGGAGGCGGACCACGACAGGAGGAAGTTTCAGCATGGGTCTCGAGCAGTCAAAGGTAGAAAATATGCCAGAAATGATCCGGGAACCAGTTGGGTAGCCGATTTTCGTGCGGCCGACGCACGCAGAGCTTCCCCGCGGTTAAAAGAACGACAAAAATCGAACGATCGAAAAAGAAACGAGTCACCGGCAGTTTTACTCCGCGGCTCGCCCAATCCGACAAATTCGAGTTTTTACCGAGAAATATAAAAGCGCAAGAAACACGATCGTATGTTTCCCGGTTCGAGTTTATCTGGCATTTCGCGCTGTCCGGTTACAGAATCATAAATGCGAAGATCGCTTTCGAATACGTAAACATGCAAACAATTCGAGCACGTATATATATATTCATATATGCATATACATATATACATATATAAGAGATATATACCTCGGACAAAGTATCGAGGAAGATGTATCAAGGTCGGCCATAAACGTTTTATTACCGAGTTAGGAGCAACCGAGGGACCAGTTCTTTTGTTCTTTTAAATCTCCACGATTTTATATTTCCCGATTTGTACGCCGGAGAAAATGTAAGATAAAAGGTTTACGATACCGAAGTAATTGCGCGCAATGAACGGGTGCAGAAAATTAATCTCTCGAATACTACGGGTCTGGCATATAAATTTGTTTGAATATGAAGTTTAGAAACGTGGATATTCCAAGCCCTCGGATTTCTTCTACATTTTTTTTTCTAGAAATCTAGTCATTTGCAAACTTATAGTTATAATATTATAGAATATATAGAATATATAGAATATATACAATATATAGAATATATAGAATATATAGAATATATGGAATATATAGAATATATTATAGAATATAGATATATTATAGAAGCTGTAAAGCTTCAAAAAATTTCACGTATTCAAATGTTCTAGTTTACGAATTCGACAAACGAAAAATTGGAAAATTAACAAATTTTGAAGCAAGAACCACAAAAATTTCAAACTCTCGAACATGCGTCACTGTCTCACCCTGTGAACGCAGGGAAGAGTAACTTATACCGTGCAAACTGTAACACGACGTGCAAAGAAATTGCCAGAAAAAGAGGATCCTCTTAACACAGAACGTTGGCAATATTTTACACGGTCGACAAACAAAATCGATTTCCATCGAAAGCAAGCTCGAACGAGAGGATCATTCCCGGTGAGAGGTCGTATTTCAACGATTTCTTTCCCCCCGTGCGACAATAATGTTGCAAAATGAAGTCATTTGGGTTCGAAGCAACGCTCAAGCATCCCTGCAAAACCGCGGATAAGAACGGGGCGTCTCGTGCGGACGACAAATGCAAAAAGGCTACGAAACTAATGGGACAGGATTCGAGAGGACGAATCGATCGCAGTTTGTCACGATCGATCTTCGACTTATCATGAACTTCTTTCTTTGTTCGCGGGCTTTTAACCTGGGTTCACATGCGTATCTTGCAATCTGCACGATGTGGAAGGATTAAACATTTCCTCTTTCTGCATTAATTTGATTTGCACGATTTTTTAATCCACTGACTTCTTTGTCTGAGATCTAAACAGAGTAGTTTATTTGATGCTTAATTATGATCTTAATATAATGTTTCAGTGTTTTATACTTTCATACAAGGACAAAACAATACGCGTTGTTTGAAACAGTATGAGTGTGTTCAAATATAAACTGCGCGTAAAACTAAATGTAATTTTCTTTCACAATTCTTGATCTGCTGTGTTATTACTCAGTCACTTCATTTTATAATACTATGTATTTAAAACTGAGTGAAATAATCAAGCAATCATATTTCCAAGTTCAGTGCTGTGTATTTTCCTTTTTATTTTATTATAAATACAAATATAAATGTAAATTTAAATATAAATATCAATGTGAATATGAATATGAATATGAATATAAGCAGAATTAGGGGGTGTTCAATTGGTCAAAACAGAATAAAATTATTTCGGTCGAGTCAAGTTACACGAACTCGTAAATCTAGGTTCAGACGTTGACACGATGTTGGCGTTTCAGCAACGTCGAACTCGAAGAAATTTTTGCAGGCCAGTTGAACCGAGCGTGCAGTATAATTCAGTCATTCATTCGTTCGTCCATTTGTTTGGCGCAAAACCGGCACCGAATAAAAGGCGCGGCAGAAGCGAAGGATCCTACTCCGGCGGGTTGAAGCAGAAGAAGAAGAAGAGGAAGAAAAGGACGCGGCCGGGAAAAAGTCAAAACGGTGAACAGACAGGATCGAGATCGAATATCCGATCGCCGCGAGGAATTAATCGAATCTAAAGATGTATCTCGGCCGGTTTTGTCATTAGCAGTCCCGAAAATCGATACGAGCCATTACATGGTTACCCCGTCGATTTATTTGACAGGAAATTGGAACGCGCGGAGATTGAAATCGGTTTTCGATCGGCGAGAGAGACGACACGCTCCGAGAATCTCGTTTCTGATCATATTTACGAGCCTATCAAGCGGCCAAGATGAAAACATTCTCGCGAAGAATATTAAGTGCGCCCTCCGTTTAATGATAACTCTAACTCTACCCCCACCGTCTTTAGCTATCGATATGCGTTGCTCGATCGTTATAACTTCATAATGCTTTATACCGGAATGTCGTTATCATAAAATCGAGACGTGAGTGTTCATTTATATCGTTCATATCGTATCATTATATCATTATAGCTAGATGTGTATTTCGGTGTTACTGGATTCCTGAAACACTGGAACAGTGGGTTGTTGTGTGATTGTATTCCTAGATCAGTAACCGTCGCTACTCTAGATTTTTATATTCATAGGTGGTTTCATCCTTAAATCTTGAAGATGTGTAGCTCTCTGTATTTGTAGATGTTCCTATCATAGGATCTCCATATCCACAGATCTTTACATCCTTGGGTCCTTACATTTTCACGTTCCGACATTTTTAAATCTCGGCATCCTCAGATCCCTGGACCCGTCGATCTCAAAATCTCCAGACTCTTACGTATTAAAATCCCTGCATTCCCAGATTCCTATTTCCCTAGATTCCTACAGCACTGAACCCCTGCATACCCAAATACTTACACCCTTGACTCTTTGCATCTCTAGATCCTTTCATTCTATGATTCCTACATTTGCTAGATCTCCAAATTTTCAGAACCTTACATCCTAAGGTCTCTACATTTGCCAGATCTCCAAATTTTCAGATCACTACATTTCAAAATCTCTATATCCCTAGATTTCTACGTTCCTAAATCTCTGGATCGTTAGAAATCTAGACACCTGGATCTGGGCGTCGCTCGTCCCATACATGTTAAGATCACTACATTTCCAGATGTATACAACGTCACAACTCTACATTTCTGGATCCATGTATGTCCACGTCCCTGCATCCCCAGATTTCGACATCCTCAAGTCCTTATGTCATCACATCTCAATACCCCAAATGCCTATATTCGCAAATCTCCATATTGCCACATCCATATATGTACCTCAATCCCTATATTTGTATCACAGGATCTGTATACACCTAGATCTCTCTATTTCTAGATCCACACTACATATAAACCCTATAATGTGTCCCTACATACCTACGCTTCCATATGTGTCTCTATACCCAACTATAAAAAGTTCAGTCATACAATACCAACAAAAATAAAACATGCTGTAATTCGATCGAAACTCGACATAGACCATAAAATCAATGTTTTCCTTCGACGACGAGTAACAACCCAATGAAAATGGCGGGAAAAACGATACACATAACGGATGTCGCAAGAATATCCCGGTTCCCGCGCATTCTCGTTCTTTTTTCGCACGGACCTGAAACAGAATATTGTTCCAAACAAGAGAAATCTAGATCATCTCATTGATTATGCATCAGAGTACCCGTTATAGCCCGACATTTCACAAAACCAGAAACGAGACTGTTCTACGTAGGCACGGAGAGGTAAGGGTCGTTCTCGTTCCTATGAATTTATGATTCCGATGAACGATACGGTTCTATTCCTGGACGTAGCTCGAACACAAACTAGTATATCTCGGAGAGATCATTTTAATAATTTTTAGACCGCACGGAGGCGACTATGGTAATCGCGGTTCGGTATAAACTAACTTCGTCCATGATTTTTGTATGTTTTCAAAAAAAAATAATCTCGAAACCGTATTTTATCGCTGGTCGTTCCGTGCAGGGTGTCCCTATAAAGTGTACACGCGCTACGAATGTTAAAATCGACGATAAAAATGGTGACGAAACTGTTTCGACGTTCGCTATGGTTATTTCGGACAGTTGTGAGCGTAACGAACCGTTAAGATATTCTAGCCACGATAGAATCCAAGCTCACCGAATTAATTGTTACCGTAGTGTGACAATTAATCTCACACTAATCGGTCACCACGTTTTGTCCGCAAACGTGACGTAAACGGATGCACTGCGCGTAAAGTAAGGAGCATAACGGCGGATTAACACAGCTAATGGAACGCCGGCACAGGGCGCTTTCCCACCATGGTAATTGTCTGAATTGGTTGGACTCGATAATCGTTACGTCAGACGATTCTCGACGATCAACTTCCCCGTTGGACACTTTGTCACTTGCAAAATTTCGCTGCTGACTTACTTTCGCTCGAACCGAAGGAAAAATCGTCTTCTTTTTCATCGATCGCTTCTTTTTCTTCTCTATGAAACTATCTATCGTTCATTCTATTAACTCTTTATGTTGATAATATACTTCTTTATGTTAACACTTTATGTTGATAATATACTTCTTTATCTTAACACTTTAGGTTGAAAATATACCTCTTTATGATATCAATTTATGTTGATAATATACTTTTTCGCGTTAACAATTTATGTTGATAATATACTTCTTTAGGTCAACGCTTTTTTTTTGTTAACGACAGATTGCTTTATGTTAACGTTTCTTTTTGTCAACAATAAAAAAGGAAATATATTTAAACAGAAATATCCATAAAATTGAGTACAGGAACATACTATTAAGAATAAAGACAAAATTGTATCTCAAAATTCATTTTTATCTTGATAACCATCAGTAATATTGCGTGATTTTTCTCTAAATAAATTTATGGCATGGAAAGTGTATTCGTTGATATTTTGCTACGATGTTACAACTCGCGGAACGTTCGATGATGTTTTCCCTCTTAAAGTTGATAAAGTCATGCAAGGGTTAACTATGTAATACGTGTATTTGACACGAGAGGGCAAAGCATACTAAGAGCGTACAATCAAATTTGCAATTTACAGTATACCGGTAAATTAATATACGCGAATTGTGCAAATCGAAAGAGTTATCATTACAAAGACTCCAATTCGTTCCCTTTCACTAGTTGCTCCATTCTTGGTACAACCGTATATTAATATCTCACCTTTAGGCGATTATTGGAAATACGTAATACGTTATCGAGCTATCGGTACCGTTCCTAACGTAATAGGTATGTTTCTCGTGCAATGGAAATCCAGCACTTAAATTTATTACGACTATTGCTTGTTCGACTATGGCTGGCTAATCCGAACATGGTTGAACAAATTTTTTTTCGAATGTTTCTTTTTTACTGTTATTTATACACTATATATTGCCGCGATATTTCATCAGTTTCGAACAAAATATTAACCCATTGACCACATTTTTATTTCAACTTTATCGCATAGGTTATCAATGTTTCAAATACTTTTATAAGTTAGACAACATTGGAGCAAAAAATAATTTTGAAAACCAGAATGCAAATATTTACGAAATGCATATTTTCTTTAATAACACAATGGCTAATGATGAAAGAAGAATACATATAAAAATATATATTCAAATCCCGACTTAAGAATGTAGCTATTTATACATAAATTATATATACATAATTGGCTATTTACAATATATACATATAAAATATGTATACAAGTTAGCAACATCAAAAATACCCATTCAGTTAAAACATGCTATGAGAACTGTCTGCTGTGCAATAACATTCATTCTATAGGTGTAGTAACTTGATAAGAGTTATGTTTATTGATTACTTTATTTTACAACATTATAAATAATCTTTAATAAATATTTCATTATCTTGATTTCATTAATGTAACGACACTTCATACTTTATCGAAAAACACTTTAAATAAGCTTTAATAAATAAAAGTATAATTTTATAGTTATGAACGAAATGTTAATTATTATTATTGTGTACACATACTGCATGTACATATAAATAGCTATTTGTGTATACATACTGTATGTATGACAGCCAATTGTGTATATATTAAAATGTTATATAAATAGTCAATTGTGTACACGTATTGTACGTATAAATATCCAATCGTATTCACATACCGCATATATAAATAGCTAATTGTGTATACATACTGTACGTATAAACAGCCACGTCCAAATATTAAAGTAACGTCGCAGTTACGAAAGTTCATTCACCAGGTAAAATAAGTATGCGTCGTACAGTTTATCGGTAACCGGTTATGTCATATATTTCGAATCGAAAACGACGTATTCTTCTCTCAAGCCGGACACATCCAGCGCTTATTGTGAGACTGGGAATGAGAATACCACCGATCGGTTCGATTATCCGCAGAGGTGCTAATATCGCGATAGATCATCGATCCACGCCCGACTGAAAAAGCTGGTAGACCTTGCCTTCGGTTCAACGGATCGAGCGATAATCCTTCGCCTACGACATTCTTCGAAATTATAAATAGTGGACAAACGATCGGTATTCCGTCGCGATAATTAAACACCCGTCGTGGAACGATACGGTGAACCATCGACAATTTCCTCCAATGACAGCCGTTAAGAGCTGGATTATTAATGATCTTACATCATCGAACTTACTTGCACTTTCCTGTATCGTCCATGGAAATGTGGAGCACCCTAGTGGACACATTTACATAGTCGATCGGCTAGAAAAGTGTAGCGGAATGTAACCTTGACAGCTCGATCCCGTCGATTTTACACGATTAATCATTCCCGTCTGTCGTGGGATCAACCTCGTCTGTCGGTTGGCTCACAAGAGAAATGGTAGACATCGGAATGACAAATTAATCATCTCGCATTTTTCTGTTACACTTCGGACCGAATTCTCTGGTGATATATTTAAAAATTGTACGGTCACACAAATGATCTACGCTGCGTATGGAACAGTTCTTAATGACATTCAAATCACGATATCAACTGACACTTAACACAGCAATTTCGAACAAATTATCTTTACTCGTCATTCATTATACATTGCTTTTCAACTTTCCAGTAGAATAACTTCAAAATTTATATTTCCTAAATGCATATATTATAGATGTACATTTTATAAATACATATTTTATGAATATATTTTATAAATGTATCTTTTATAAATGTATATTTTACAAATGTATATTTTATACATTTATATTTTACAAGTGTATAATTTATAAATACATATTTTATAAATGCATCTTTTATAAATGTATATTTTACAAATATATGTTTTATACATTTATATTTTACAAACGTATAATTTATAAATTTATACTGTACAAATGTATAATTTAGAAATTTATATTTTCTAAATGCTTATTTTCTAAATGTATTTTTTATAAATTTATATTTTCTAAATGCATATTTTCTAACTTTGTATTTTCTAAATATATATTTTATACATGTATATTAAAAAAATGTACATTTTAATGATTCATATTTTATAAATAGAGTAATGATCGCATAAGTAGTATCAGAGAAATAACGTAATCTTGATAATGAATCCACGTTCCTGCACCCGTAGGCGTTCGCGTTATTAAGTCCTGGCTCGAACCGTCCACCCCATACCGATTCGATTAAAAGTTTTTCTACCTTGTTGCGTTGCCGATCACCGATTAAGTTTATTAAATTTTCAGATTGTACGTGGTATAATCGCGACGTGTAAGCGCGTGACTAACTCGCAACATACTCGGACGTCATCTCCGCGACAAACTCTAGATCGTTACAATCTTTGACCGGTCGAGCGAGTCAACTCGCGTGACAATCGTTCTTGGTTTTAATCCCGACAACATCTCCGCTCGAAAACGCTTGCAACGCGGCGAGATATCAAGGATCAGTTGCAAGTTCGCTCGCTGAAGCGATTCATAACTTTATGCAGCGTTCGCGACAATTAATCCGACGCGGTAATGCATCGAATTCCCGGATCGAAAATCTCCGTCGTGATTCGTTTTTGCGCCACAATCAATTGCGAAAACGGTTAATGAAAACGTCTACGAGCACGAACTTTTAACGAAGCTGTGCCGGTCGCAATCACGGCTGAAACGTTATTTATGAGCGCGTAGAGGAAGTGGCAGACCCGATGAAGCAATAACAACTACAACTCCGGATAAGATTGATGCGAGCGGCAATCATAGCGCCGTTGTTCCCCGCTTTATTTAAGCTCTCGATGACCCGTGCACGATGGACTTTAGAGAAATCGATGGTCAACGTGCGTTCTTCGGTCATTAATTCACGCATGTGTATGGCTATCGTATATGCGAAAATTCATAACCCTTGATCCGGTGTTCTAAGTAACTCGAAATGACCCACTGCTTCAAATAATGTCACACATTTTTGTAAATACATTGCACACAGTTTCGAGGGGCTACGAGTATCATACTCGCAATGTGACAGTGAAATCACGCATGTGTATGGCTATCGTGTATGCGAAAATTCATAACCCTTGATCTGATGTTGTAAGCAACTCGAAGTGACCCACTGCTTCAAATATTGCTATTATTTTTGTAAATGCATTGCACACAGCTTCAAGAAGCTACTAGAATCTTGAAAAATCGAATTTGCATTCAAAAATTATGAAAAAGTTCATGGACGTGTATATCAGTTGGTAAAATAACCATGGTTCTTTTTCATAATGTTCTATCAATACGGGAGATGTTAAGTAAAAACCGAAAAATGATTTTCACCCTGTAACAAACCCAATAGCGGAGATAGGGAATCAAAACTCTACCGAAAAGGATTTCGGACAACTTATCAAATGGTACTAATTTCGTTCAAATAGACATGGAGGCACTGTTACCATTATTCGGACCGGACATATCCAACTGTTTTTGATTCTTGACCGGATTGGAAAAAGATATTTTCACGGCCCGGACGAAATATTAAAATTAAAACACGTCATCAAAACATTTGTAAGTAAATCACTACAACAAATTAACATAAAAACTAATACTACGTATTAAAGGGGTTTAGATCGCCCATTATTTTTTTAATAATTTCGATACTTATAGTAGCTATTCTTAACACAGCCTCCAAATGTAAATAATTAAATCTTGATCTTGTTGTACTTTTATTTAGATTGATTAAAGAAAAGGTTCATTCTCAAATATAAGCTAATGATTACGAAAGAATTCATCTATTAATTACTAGAAGTTAAATGCTAATTGTTTGCACTCAAAAGTTAACTCACACTCATCAGCTTGTTCAATACAGCAATTTGGAATAGGTATTCTTCAACTAAATCTATAATGTTGCACGTATGATGTGTACACATAATGCAGCAGCTAATGGTAGCAATTAATAATAGAGACACAACTTGGAAAGAATTCATCAAACCTTCCGACCGAATAATTCTACATTTGCTATCTCCTATTAGTAAAAATACCATGGAGTGCAAAGAGCTGATATTGAAAAATTGTTCGCGGGTCATTAATTCAACACGTATGTTGGGTCGTATATTGATCATGCGTGGGTTAGATCCTTTCCGAAATTTCGTCTTTTGCGATGCGACGATCTGAAACTCGGCCACGATCGGGTCCTTGCGTTAACGTTATCAAGATCGTAACGCAACCGCGGTTAACCTTGACGCCAAAGTGGAAGAGAGTAATCTGATGGAGCGCATCGTTGTTCTCACAACCTCGTTGTCGCCGCTGTGACTTGACGCGTCTCTCACAATATAATATTTGTACGCGTCGAGGTGTGCACGGTGAGATCACGTAATCCGTAGATCGTAACCGCTCGAGTTTAACGAGTCGTTTCCACGCAATAAGGGTAGCCTAGACGAGGTCAACCGGGTCGATGAAGACGCTCGTGAAGCTTGGTCCGTTTCTTCCGAGAAGAAAAGGGATCTCGGGCGTTTCGAGGAACCCGTTTTCTACGGCACCGAGTGACCGATAACTACGTGCCGCTAATACCGAACGAGAATTTTCGAATTTCGCCGGATGAACACGATCGTGTTTACCGACTCTATCTGTTGCCGGATGGTGGTCCACCGGACGTGTTTCGAATACGGGAACGGGAAAATTTTGGGGATCTGGGAGTTTCAGGGTTCGGAAATTTTGGTATCTGGAAATCTTAGGATTTTGGAAATTTGAAATATCGGGAGTAGGTGGATTTGAAAATTGGGAATTTGAGAATTTAAGAATTCAACACCTTGGCAGTTTGGAAATTTGAAAATTTGGGAATTTAGGAATTTGAGGATTTAGGAATTTAGAAATTTGCGAATTTGGGACTTTAAGAATTTTAGAATATAGAAATTTGGGAATTCGGGAATTTGGGACTTTGAGAATGTGGGTTTTTGGAACTGTGGGTACTTGAAAATTTGAGAATTCGCAAATTTGGAATTTTGGGAATTCAGAAATTTGAAAATTTAGGAATTCGAGAATTTAGTGCTTGTGGAACTGTGAGAATTTGAGGAATACAAGACTTGAGAAACTGAGGATTTTAGAATTCGAGAATTTATAAATTTTAATATTAATGAATTGAAGGATTCAAAATTTTTGATATAGTAGAACCTGAAGATTTAAGAATTTGGTCATTCAAGAATTACAGGAATTGAAGTTTTGGAGATTTGGGAATTAAAAAATTTATGAATATGAAGATATGGATATTGAACAAACTCATAATATAAAAACTAAGAAGTCCGAAAATTTTTAAATTAGAAAACTGAAAACATGACCTCACATTATAACTAAAATCGTACCGCCGCTATAATTTTGTGATCGTTCATATCGAATCGATTCCGCAAATCGTTTACACCCTGCATGATCATTGTCACTTTCGCGAAAGCGTGCAATTTTATGGAAATTTTTCGTTACCACCTCTTTTACGCCTTCTTTACCGTACAGGACGAGTCGCCTGATTCAATCACGTAATAATGATAATTATCGTGTACATTTTCCGAAAACACGAGCTTGTAAGCATGCGCTGTTAAACTTTAACAGTTAAATTTAACAAGGCTTTCGAAAGAGTCTTTTATAACAAGACGGTGTCGTGATGCAGCCTCATCTTTTTAACCACCGATGTTCAGACAATTCTGTAAATTCTGTGAACATTATCAAGCACATAATTTCATGCAAATTTTCTTGATGACTCGAGGGTTATTTCCAGCGATACAGTTAGGTCACTCCCATCGAACACCGACGACATTAAGTTAAATGTATATAAACAGTTTACACAAAACTGTTAGAACGAAAACTGTACAAAGAAGTTTGAAAATTTTCCGATGTTTCGAAGAGGATCCCAAGTGCTAGAAAGCATCAATTTAATATCCCTAAATCTAAACAAATACAATGGGCCCTCGGTTTTCGCACACAATTGTTTCCCGAAAGCGTGTGCGAATGTTGAATGTTCGAACGTCGAGGGATAAAAAAAATATGCACCAAAAATTCGATCAAGATAAAATTGTATTAATATTATTTGTGTAAGATAAAATTGTGTTTGAAAAATATTTTACTCCAGATTCTTTCCTTATTTAATTGTAACAAATGCTTTAGCAACGTGCATGGGCATCTTTCAAGACTTTCAAACCCGTATCGATTGACCTATCGTTCGAATATCGTTAATTTCGTTTCGTTGAAGTAATACGATCGAAATGATTCCTTTTCTCGCGAATAATATCCGCGCGATAGGATGCACCCGGTGAAGCGCGTGCTCGAGACAGGAGGTGTGATTTATGAAATGATCCTCGCGAAGTAGAATTTAATTGAGCGAAGGCGAGGCAAAGAGGAACGCTCGAACGATGTTCGTTAACCCCCGGCCCGATGAATCCCTACCGAATCTTGATAAAGCGTGGCCTCCGCAGTAATTTTCGACGTTGCAAGGGCCGACCCCGTTAGGTCAAATTCCTTCGGGTTTCTAGCCGAAACTCGCACCTGGTTTAGCCACGCAGTGTCCCGGAATGTGTCCACACCTGTTCCCTTCGGCTTGTTTCTCATCAACAGCACGGATTCGATCGCGAGCCGAACACGCTTTTACGCTCGAAAATTTCTGCCTGGTATTTTTACCATCCATCTCTCAAATTTCCAACCTTTCACGTTTGCAAACTTGCAGATCTCCCAGTACCTAAATATGCAAGCGTCTTAACACTAAACCTACCGAAGCGGTCAAAATGATAATTTAACAAGTTTGTAATTTTAAGTTAGAAAGTATATTAAGGTGGCTTTTCTGAAATTCATATTGATTTTCACCGAGATAAGGAATTAACGGATACATTAATTCGTGTTTCATCTTTCGTTTACTCAGTTTTCAACTACATTTTTATTTTTAAAATAAAGCCGCATTATACGCCGATAAGTTTAAGTGTTAAACTTCAAACTGAAACGTATTAAAAATTTGATAAAAATCGATCGCGTTTGAACCGAAATTGCATCACGGGTGAAATTCTACAAACTACGGCAAAGGGTTAAGCATGCTGTCGATACGAAATATTTCACGACAAAGATTCGATTAATTATCCCGGTATCACGGATCCACCCGATCGAGTGTGTCCTCGGTATAGTGGCGCGCCTCGTTCGAGCACCGATTTCACCTAACTTTTTAATAACATAGCAGCTCCTAGCTGCACCACCTGGCGGTCAGGCATGCCGCATCAAAGTCTTTATTAGAGCCAATTGAACGTTATTGCTCCTCGAGCCTCGTAAAGGGTAGAAAGAGAGAAGAGGAGAATGATAGTCGGTGAAAGAGAAGAGATTAACGTGGCTCGCGTTGACGAGATGGTTGCATGGCGAGTGCACGTCTCGAGACAGGTGAAGAAAGGTACGTAGGTATCTACCTAGGGACTTTAATGCCGTGCCCAAATGGGATGCGTATACGTGGACGCATCCGTGAATTAAACGACGAAGGGGTTACAGCCTCTGCCTCGTGGATTAACGGCGTTAAAAGGGAATTATTGGGTAGCGGCTCGATTAACCCCTCATCGATATTTATTAGCCGGCTAAAGCTCGATTATTCCTATCTTACTACAAGGTTGCATCGTTCGCGTTAACCAGATACCGTTCAATTAAGGCTACGCGCCGCCTTTCAAGCCCTCTTCTTCTTCTTTTTATTTATTTCGATCTTACCCTCGTTGGAAATATTGCGATTAACTTACAACGTGCAACTGTGCAGGTGACGCACCCTCGCGGGCAACTATGGAAAATCTGAAAGTTACATTTTCTATATTTATTCTTTTACACCGGCTTCTTGGTGTGGAAGTTCATTGTTTGTTCATTCGGTTCTAAATTACGGATAAAACTTCACTTAACGCTAGATTTATGAACGTTTAATGACCAAGTTGAAAAGTAAATATAAAAATGGTGGAGTAAAAAGTAAATCGTGGATACCATATATAAATCAGTTTATAGAAAGATTCTTTATCTCAATGAAGGTTAAGATGCGTTTTGATATAAGCTTTTTAATAATGCTCGTAATTGAAAATAAAAAATCTACGTCACTCTGACGGGTTCCGTAAATCTAGTGTTACAAAGAAATTAATAATATGAATGCATTTTCAATATTTCCTCAGAAAACCTATCAATTTGAAGCTTTCGAAGTAACTTAATAAATATATTGCAAAGTTTGGTTCACAGGGTAGACGTTTTTCATCCTCCTCCTATTGCACGTTCTCAAGAAGTATTAACTCTTTGCACTCGAAAGGTGACTCACACTCATCACTTTGTGTAATACAGCAATGTGGAACAGACGTTTCTTGATTAAATCTATAGTGTTGCACATATGATATGTATAAACATAATAAAACAGCTGATTGTGATAATTAATAATAGAGAGATAATAACTTCGATAAAGTTCAGAAAACTTTTCAACCAAAAAGTGTTACTATCTGCTACCAGTAAAAATAACTTCGAGTGCAAAGGGTTAATACGAGATGTATACGATTTCTCGAGGTGTAAAATTACTTTTATCGGCGTATTATTCGAAAGAGAGATATCGTGAAGCGGAAAGGGGACGGGATTATGGTCGACCTATCGAAATATCGTCGCGGATCAACGAATGCGGCGATGAGGGCTCAGAGAATCGCGTCGGTGTCGTTCGTCTTTGCCGCAATTACCGATTGAGCACGGACGTGGAGCGCATAATGACGTCGAACAACGAGGATCCATCCATTCGATCCCACGGCCCATTACGAATTTGCTCGTAATTCGACGTTGCGTCGATTCGAAGATCGCCTCTGTCCTCGCCCCGAGTTGCATTTTCCGATCGATCCTTCTCACGAATGTGCGTTTCGAAAACAACGACTAGATGTTCGTGGAAAGTGAGAACACGAACAATTTTTGCACTCTAGGTACCATTTCGACCGATATTATTTATTTTGCTCGGTATTTCATTTTTTTTCTCTTTGTTATAATGGCTTGTTAACCCTTTGCACTTGGAAGCATTTTTACTGTCATCAATTAGCAACTGAAATGCTTTATAGTTGAAAGATTTGAGGAATTAAAAAAAAAATTTAATTTTTTTATTAATAGTTGCCAGTGTAATTTCTCTATGTTCAAACATCGTGTGTTTCATATTATAAATTTAGTTAGGTTATTTATTTAAAACATATAAAATATAAAATACATATAAATAAAAATATATACGATTAAATACTACATATATAAAATATACAAAATACACAGCAAATGCGGTCAAACTAAATTTAAAAAGTAATGTATATGCAATTAAATGATACTTATATAAAATATACAAAATATATGGTATTCAGTTATTTATTTAAAATTGTTGCACAGTGAGTCGCACTTCGAGTGCAAAGGGTTAAAATCGTTAAAAAAGGTGGCAAAAAATGTTAGGATATATTTCGCCCTAACATTTCGCCTCTTTTATCGGAAACCTTTTTTTGTAAACCTTGTTTCTTTACTGGTACACCAAAGCATGTAAAATTTATTCTCTTCCAAAAATTTTGCAATGGATTTTCTTCCAAAATTTCTCTTCGTGTTCTTCACTTCAAGCTCCCCATGTCTTATTCGAACTTTCAACAAATTAGCAGGTGTTGTACAACATTTTTAACAAATTGTCAGATGTTATACAACATTCCCAACAAATTGTCAGGTTTTGTACATTCTCAGTAAATTGCCAAGTCTTGTACAACATACCCAACAAATTGTCAGGTTTCGCATAACATTCTCAACAGACTGTCAGGTTTCATACAGCATACCCAACAAATTGTCAGGTCTCATTCAAATCGATCGCAACAACAATGAACACGAAACCGAACGAGACTGGTACGAGGGTCTTCGAAGGCGCGCTGTAGAGCCAGTTTCGAAAAGAGTATCGGTGGGGTCAGCGAAAAAGGCGAAGGGGGTTCGTTCGTGGTGGGGGTAAAAGGAGAAAAAAGAAAAAGAAAAGGACGTAGTGAAAAGGGAAAACGGGAGGGTATCGCGGAAAAGAAACGAGCTCGCCAAAAACTGGTTCCAGCGGGGGATTCGAGGCCGGGCGGCGTGGAGAACATAAATCCGCGCTTTGTTGAGATCGAGTCGAGATTAATCGGGGCCCGAGCCGAGCTGACTGCACGAGAGCAGATAATGTCGCTGGGCCCTACATTATATTGAATTATATCGGCTCGACGCTGGTGGCTGTGTGAGCGTACACGTACGCCATACCTTTTTCTTCCCTTCGTCAGCAGCCACGAACAGAAAGCTTTGTCGGCCGGACGAAATCGTCCTCGCCTTCTTCACGAATCCGCTGAACATCTTCATTTTTCTATCTTTTGCGTTTCAACGTCATACGATTTCGGTAATGGATGTGTCACACACGTCCAATTTTGTGAACGAACGGTGCACCCTACTTGTATGGGTATATCGAGTAGCACCCCCTAAATGGCCCATTATGGTAGAACAATTTTTTATCGTCGAAAATCAGTCGTTTTGCATTATGTATACTAACAAAAGTTCGTTCTCTCCTTGTTAATGATTTACCCTTATCACTTAGGTGTGATGTAGATCGACACCTATGTCATTTATAAAGGTAATTATTATTTTTTTTAAATTTGATTTACGAAAAATTTTTAAGATTTGAGCATTTAAATGAAATTTAAGCAATAATTAAAAACATGATTTATTGTATATTATAATTTCGATAATTTAATCATTTGGATGAAATTCAATCAATGATTAAAAACATAATTTATTGTAAATTATAATTTTGATAATTTAATCATTTGGATGAAATTCAATCAATGATTAAAAAAATAATTTATAAATTATAATTTATAATAATAATTATAATTTATATTATAATTTATAATAATAATTATAATTTATATCATCCATATAATAAAAGGTAAAAGAAATTAAATAGTATAAGGGTTTAAAGAATAAATACTCCGACAAACACATTTATATCCTCATATTCGACTTGTTACTTTCGTGGCCGATCATTCCACACACAATAACTCGATAGTTAACGATCATCAGTAACGTTAGCTTCGATCGTAACACAAATTAGGTTCCAAATACTGCACTACCCCTCGAGAGGGTCGACTTACATCCTACCCATTCCGCGAAGCATAAAAACGTATACACGGAAGATCGAAAATTAGAGTCGCGATAAGGATCGGTAGGGGCGTTGATGAAAATCGATGTCGGAAACAGAAGCGATACTCGAAGAGATAAAGATAAAGGTACAACGTTATCGTCGGAATCTTCTCCAGAGGAAATTGAATCGCATTCGGGTTTTGGTCGTAAAAGCCGAAAACGACGCGGGAGCGTAATTTACGTACAAAGATGGTATGTAAAGTACCGTAGAAGGACCGTTAACGATGTCGTTCGACTTACTTGTAAGATCCGTGAATGTTCTTGCAGGAGCCGTGTCTGCACGGGTTCCTGTCGCATTCGTCGATGTCGTCCGCGCAATTCGGCCCCGTAAAGCCGGGTGCACACGTGCACTTGTAGCTGTCCTCCAACGAACGACATTCGGCCCCGTTTCGACAGGGCGAAGAGGCACAGTGGTCTTGCAGTTCGCAGTGCTCGCCTGTAACATAAGCAACAAGAGAAATGCGTGCCGGGTATCGAACGCTTTGACAATGAAACTACCAAACGGGTCAAATGACCCTTTTACAAATTTTCTACACTGTCGCTGGAAAATATCTGAACGCTTACTTAACACGTTGACTGCCACATAGGAGCAATTGAAAATTTCATTAGGTAATATTTTCATTTTTGACAAATTTTACCAAATATTTGCACGATACTTTGTTGTATTTATTTTTCATAGTTCCAATGCGAGTATTGTCAGTTAGAATATCGAAGAAATTTTTGATAATACAGCTGTTAAAGCTGTGTAGAAATTTGAGTGTTACCCATATATGTGTGACATGTGCAAAGTGTTAATTCTTGTAACTATCTAAAAAAGTTATGATGTCTTCGGTGAATTTGATTACCTAGTATGTATGTCAGTTCGTGCAAGATTGGTGCACATGTTTTAATAATGATTTGATAAATATCTGATTATGATGGAAAGTAATTACATGTGTATATCTTTTACATTATATATCTTTTTATCATTACATGTCCATAATGAAATTTGAACCTCTACATTTTCAAATTTGCAAGTCATCGAATCTCTAAATTTCAAACATTCCGCGTTTCAATTTACAGAATGTCTGGAATCTCCAAATTTTAAATTACTAAATCTCTCGAATTTACAAATTTGCGAATTACTGAATCTCTCGAATTTCTAAATTTGCAAGTGTTCAAATCTCTAAATATTCAAATTCTCAAGTTTCTAAATCTGCAAACTCCCGATTCTCTAACTACGCAAACTTCCAAACCTCCGAACTTTCAATTGCCAAATTTTCTCAAACTTCGATTTTTTCGAGTCCCTAAATTATCAAATTCTCAAGTTTGTATTTTCATAAACTTGTAGGTCCCCAAAGCTCAAAGTATTAAAAAATTCCAATCTTCAGAACTTTTAAACAGCCAAATATAAAAAATTTCAAATACTCAAATTCCCAAATTTTCACACCCCTAAATTCCACAATTTTCAAACTCCAAAATTCTCCAATTTTCAAACCCCCAAGTTCCCTAATTTAAAAATCCTCAAGTTCCCAAATTTTCAAACCCTTAACTTCCCCAATCTCCAACTCCTACAATTCTCAAATTTCCAAAGTCCTAAATTTGAAAATGATCGAACCCCTAATTTCTAAATCCACGAGTACAATGCTACGAAAATTTCTGAAATCGAAACCGTGCAAATTTAAAAATTTCAGGGGTGGTGGGTCTCCCCTGCACGTCGATCCCTCGTTCACCCCCCTGGTCGACGCAACACTTAAAAAATGACCCACGTGCATAGGAACCCTATCCTTGAGTCGTTCGTTAAAGCAGATAAACGAAGATTCAGCAGCTGGTGCTGAAGAGGTTGCAAGAAGAATAGAAGGGGAGCAAAAGGAAGGAAGAAGAACGATAGGGGTGAGTTTTGCCCTCAATGCCGGACTTGTTACCGAGGGCAGCTCGAACTCGCCCTGTTTATTCGCAGGACATTTGGGGCTAAGAATCATGCGTATGCGTGGCGATTGAACAGCTGTTGATCGGAATGCTTGAAAGAGGAAGTTGCGAAAAAAAAATGTACAGATGTCGATTTAAAATTTCGTCATTACGAAACTTGTGCAGCTACGATTAAGAATCGCATAAAACGACGATAAAAACATCGGAGTACAGTTAACATCTTCATCCACTTGGTCACATATGTGGACAGTTAATTTATAACTTATATACTTACATATAGCTATACTCTTTTCCGAAACTGTTACAAAAATAAATTTGTAATTTTTCCTAAATTTCCTACCTAGAAAATAAATCCCAATTGTCATAAGAAAAGTAAAAGTGTCTTTTATATTTTGAAATTCCGATTTGTGAATTTTATTTTTTATATTGCATTTTCTTTATTGAGGAAATATAAATTACAATACAATTAATTTTCATTTTTAAGAATTTAGAGTTTAGGGCTAACTAATTATTGTTGCAAAGTTAAGACAAATAAGAAAAATTGAAATGCTAATTTATATAATTTATAATAATTTGAACTTTACTCAAAAAGTAATCGGGGTGCAACAATATTATAAGTCAAAGGGTTAAATCTTTGTACAAATATCGTATATTCGAACATTATCCTATATGTTATAATTTTGAGTATGAATTCTTTGATAATATAATATATTCGAAACCGGATCAAAATGAAGTACAATTGCGAAGAATAAAAATTTGTCCCCGAAGAGGTTAAATATGCTTCCGGTCTGTTTTACCGAACATCAAGGGCTACGTATCTTACCAATTACGAAAACAAACAAATAAATCAATCATTGTCGATCACCGTGACGAAGATCGACGTGGGATAGGTACAAATGTCCCGCGTTTTTTAACCACTCTTATCAACGGAGATCACGTTGAAGACGAGGATGAATTTGCTCGATGCCGATCCGCGTTTCTTTCCTCGGGGAGATATCGTTTAAGATGGCGGTGACGCTGACCACGTTCTACCGTCTACCAAACTCCCATCCCCGTTTTCCTCGGCTGATTAGTGGAACTAATTACTAGAGTGGCTACACGTTCCCGTGGATCTGACATGTCTTTGCTCCTTGATCTGTGCTCTTGTGCAGCTATGAGCCAGTGGTGCTTAGGATTCATATCGTTAAATGAAGTAAATCAAGTGAAATTATAATGAACTATTCACTGCTATAACGTTAAGGTGACTGAAGAATGTTCCAAAGTCAAAACTGTTTTGCATTTAGCGATTTTCAAATGTGCAAATTAGAATTAGAATCAAATTAAGCATTCTACCGTATTAAAAATATAGTAGTCATTATAGTGCAAGGGGCTAATAATATAGTTCATTAACTTTAAAGATTATTATTTTAAATTCTATTTAACGTCTCGGTTGATCGAATAGTATCTCAACTTCAGAATCAAATACTGGATTAAGCATTTAACTGTGTTAAAAATATAAACAAGGTTTACAATATTTGAATTCAAAGTGCGTCACGTGTGTAGGTAGTTATTATAGTGCAAGGGGTTAATAATACAATTTACCAACTTCATTAACTTTACAGTTTATTACTGAGAATTCTGTTTAACATTTTGGTTGAAGGAACAGTATCTAAACTTCAAAATCAAATACTTGATTAAGCAAATTATTAAAAATATAAACAAGCTTTACCACATTTGAACTGCGAGTGTGTCACAAGTGCAGCTAGTTATTATATTGCAAAGGGTTCATAATACAGTTCATTAATTTAAATTCTCTTTAATATTTAGGTCGAACGGATAGTATCTAAGGCACCAAATCAAACACCTGATTATAGCACTGCCAGGTAGTTACAAATTTGAACAGAATGTTCTTCACAGTTCGACATATCTCGAAGCATCCCGGGTTAACAATATCGATACGGCTTACAATGACGAATTAACACGATAAAAGTATGCAAAATAACGCAGCAAAAAGCTGAAAAATAATGTAGTTCCAATCCTAAGAGAGAGAACCACTGGCCCAAAGGTACCGCCACAGCGAAATGCCGCATTGCTCTCCGCCAATTATCCAGCTGGCACAAACTTCTCTCTTTCTTAGCCTTCCATTTCGTTCTTTCTTTCTTACCCGCTCTCTCCCCTCGAATTCCCGTTGCCCTTCGATTTATTTGTCAAGGGAGCACGTGCTACCACTCGTTTAATCGCGGCCCTTAAAAATATCCTCGTTTAGATTCATCAACAACTTCCGCGAGCCGAGCAAATTCGTGCATACCGATGTATCCGGAACGGACAACCGTGACATCGCGTTAGGTCGAGTTCGAAAAACTCCGATTTATCGATGAAACCTTCGTATTTCATAATATGGACATATATACATAGACATTTCGGGATGTAGGAACTTCAGAATATAGGGATTTGGAGACGTAGGAATTTGAAAGTTTAGGTATTTCGGGGCTTGGATATTTTTGGATATAGGGATTTCGAGATATAGGAATTTCAGGGCGTAGAAATTTAAATATAGTTCATACATACACCTTATACTATACATAAATATGTAGACACTAACTATAAATGTATGCATGTCATAATATACATGTATCACATATGTATATCATAATATATATGTATCACAAATATCATAATACCTATGAATGTATGTATATCCTAACATACATATATTACATATATCATAATGTAAATGAACGTATGTGTGTATGAATGTATGTATATCTATGTATATATATGTAAACATATTTACCGAATCTTGATCTTCAAAATGATATATCACTATTTACTGTTCGAATATTTCCCTGTCATCAAATTTTCCCAGATTTTCATATTCTAAAATTAGTCATTGTTTGCATTTCATCTTGAGAATATTAATAAACTCGAGTACATAGTTTGTTCGAGGTTTAAATTTTAAATCGATGTGCCAGAAGTACTATTTTTCAATATTATGAAATATTAAGACCCTCGTTTCGAAATCAATCATTTGACACGCAAGATGCTAATGCGGTAGCAGTTTTATGACTACCCTGTAAGAAATAGTGTTTGCAACATATCGATCGACGATCGATACTTTTTACCGCGATTCTGACACGGCTTACGTATCCCGTTTGAATCATTTTTTAACACCGTCAACAGTGAAGTATCGCGCGAACGGAACCAGTATGTTAAATCTATCCTCGCTATTCACGTTATCGTATCCTGTTAGAGCACAAAACAATGAGAACGAGCGCGATTACGACACGGTTTTTATCGATACATCTATCGTTTAGCCTTGCCACCGAACCCACGTGAATCTATGGAACTTGTTACCGCGATGACTAAAATGTCAGTCATTTATGAACCGATTTAATATCGTACTCATAAACTCACGTACGTCCTCCTTCGTCTTTTTCATCGCACGATTATTAAGTTCCGTGAGTATGGTATGCATTTTATGAGCAAAAAATTCACGGCGCGGTCTATGCAATCAGATCGGATCGTTAAACGCTATACTGGAAAGGATTATTTTCTTACATAAGATTACACTTGGTAACGTCAAATATCGGGATTTTCAGTGTGTGGGTCACAACCATTTTAGAGATCACTACTTTAACTTTGACTGGTTTTACAGGAAAAAGACTTAATTTCGTTTCAAACATTTAATTTCTAAATTTAATTTCAACATTTTAAGCATATGTTTAATTCGATATTCATTGTAATTCTCTATCAATAATTTTATTACTACTTTTACTACTCCTTCTTTACATTTTTCGTTATTAAGAGAAATGTAGACAAGGAATTGCAAGTTGCTTTTACATTGTTAGAGCAGAAACTAAATTCAAAACGATCATGCGAAATAATATTTTTTCTTATAAAATGTATTATATAAAAGATAAATAATTTTCAATTGAGGTAGCTCTTTATAACTCCAAGAAAGCATATTTTTTTGGAAACTGTTAATCAAACAGATATTTCTATTCCTCTGTAATTACCTAAAAAAAAATGTTTCCCTGTTACAGAGTCATACCCGAAATTGTTTAGTAATTTCCAAATTAATAATTTCGTCGTCCAAATTTACCCGACATTATAAACATTTCGTAAAACCTTAATACAGCGATGTGTATCATATATACCCGATACGGACAGCAGATAAAAATGAAATTATACTGCATACACTGTAACTGGTTACGTCGAGATCCTCGAACTCGACCTATAAAATTCGCAATCGTATATTCGAAGAATCCGCGCAAACGCGGAATAACGTTAATCGGATGCTGGCAAAATATTTTAGATTCTTCTACGTCGAACAAGTCTGTATCTCGTCGTAAAAAGAATCGCGTAAGCGAGGATATCGCAACGGGTCAACGACTCAATTATACCCGCGACTTTTCGTGAGATAAAATCTCGCATTTCGGTACTTCGAGATTTAGCGACTTCATTTGAGAATGGATAAGGATCCTCTCGTTAATCGATGATTTTTATCTCGAGAGAGTTTCTGAGAAGCTCAACCCCTTAACAGCGAACGCGGTACATACGGGGTGTCCGATAATAAGAGCAACGAGATCATTCTTCACGAAAACATGTAATCTTTTTGGGCATCTTCGTCGAAAAATGGAATTTGAGTATTTTTCTCAAAATTTGTTGAATTTGTTTGTGACGAGTGATATTTTGAATGAATTTTGTATCGATTCCATTATTAATAAATGCAATAAATTGATGAAATATAATATTCTTGATATTGGTAAAACTCTATGGAAACATTATGGATGTAGAATATTAACTTGATAGGAATGAAAAAGAACTATGATCGGTGAGAATTACAGAAATGTTTGCATGGCACATAGATTGAGACTCGACAAAAAATTGCTTGTGCGAAAGAAAAGTATGATACAAGATCTATACGTTCAATACCAGAACGAATGCGTTGATCAAGAGTTTTAATTAAAGTAGATGCTTTGGTCGTTTTTATTAACACTAAAACTATCGCGACGGTTAAATGACCATTTCACAAGTTTCTTATTTCAGGTTACAAAATTTTTTTGGTGACCGAATTAGGGAAAATGTTACCTGTATATCCGGTGGCACAGGTGCAGACGTACTCGCGCAACGATTTTAGATTGCAAGTGGCACCGTTCAAACACGGCGATGAGTCGCATGCGTTTTCGATCGGTATCTCGCACAGGCTTGCAGTGAATCCGACGGGGCAGGAACAAGTGAACGACGGTGTTCCACCCCCGACGCTTTCCTTCACCCTGCACGAACCGCCGTTCTGACAACGTGGACCCGTGTGACAGGGGTTCAGGTGTTGACAATACTCTCCCACGTATTTCGACGTGCAGCTGCAACAAACAAAAATTTAACGTATTAGTAAGCAGTTTCGGCGAAGTATTGACATGAAACGTTTCAACGATCTTTTGCATCAGTATGACTTTTTAACCAGTTAAGTGTGTTTGACGACTATATCCGCCATGGAGATGTGGCAGAAATTTTTGTCACTACGAGTATACTCCCAAATCACAGCTTAACTGGTTCACCAAATAAATCAATATTAGTAATAAAATTGTCTATTATATAAAATAGACTATTTTAAAAATCTTTTTGACCCAATATTTTAACACCGACACTTATTCTGACGAGTATACTTACAAAAGGGAAGGCCACAGTTAACTGGTTAACCGTTGCTTCAGATTCGAATATTTTTCTATCCATCGTACAAATTTAACCTTTATTATTGAGAAATTCGGTGATTGGGCTATTTGGGTATTTGGTAATCTAGAAGTTTGGAAATTGAGAAATTTGGCAATTAGGGTTCTTAGGGGTTTGGAAATTAAAAAATTTAGGAATTTGGGGATCTGGAAATTTGGGACATTGGGAATTTCGGAAACTGGAAATTTGGGGATGTAGGGGCCTGGAAATTGAGAAATTTAAGAAATTTGAAATTTGAGTGTGAGAAATTTGAGAATGTGAGTTCGAAGGAATCTGGCAAACAGTTGCTGATCACCATTGCTGATGCTGAAGTACTGTTGTCACATCTGAGGTGACTTACAACCATTAAGGGTTCCGACACCATGATAACAACGACAACAACGAATAACGACAACGGTAAAGATTATTTTAAAAAATCGAAACTGTAGTGAAATAAAAACCGGTCCTCGAACAAAAAGGATCCCGGTTATTTTAAGAGATATCTTCGAGTCGTTAAATTCCTATGACGCGTGGAAGCAGGGTAAAACCGTCTTGTAAATTCTTGCTCTATCTGGGCGGTCTGGAGCGGACCTTTAATGCGTTCTTGCGAAATGGAACGATGATCGCGTTGCGGTCAAGGCTTCCAGGAAAGGTCCGGAAAACGGAAGACCTCGATCCTTTGTGGCGGTTCGCTAACACGTGTTATTACATTCTCTTCCAGTGTACATCTAAAAACCGCGTAGCACGATTCTCGAAGAATTACGGGAAACCGGACCATTTTTCGGGCCACGTCTAGGCACGATGGACTTTCAAGTACTCTCGAAAACTCCTTTCTCCCGAGCTTCTAATTAAACCGCTTCTTTAGTATCTCTCGTAATCGCTCGTTTCCGTCCGCTTCGGGTAACTAACCAACGAGGAGTGTCCTGTAAAATGTTATAAAATCCCGCGGATAATTCGAAGGGAAACCGCAAAATGTTCCGAGAGTCGTGCACGAAGTCGATGACCGTTGCTTCGAAATAACAGAGATGCTACAGAAAAGCTACTTTCTAACGCTTTCTAATCATTGGACTTCCGACGAGTTCTATAATCCAACGAATAGGTTGGACAATAGCACAATTCAACGTATTCAACACCCTTCAGTTTGAAGGAACGAGAAAGTTTCTTCGATGCGTTCGAAATTGACGGTACAATCGTTGCAGTCTGTAGTATACGACTATTGCATAGTGGATCGTAAAGAAAATGATACTATCGATCGGTATTGAACTCTTTCTCATTCGATAAAAGAGATTGATGCTGTTTAGTCGGATCCACATTTACGAGGAGCTCATCAGACTCTTTTCACACCACAACTACCAAAGCAATCAAATTACCATTTTACAAACTTCCTATTTGAAATGACAACATTTTTTGAGGTGCTTATTTTTCAACTTCATTTTCAACTGCAAAATAATTGTGCACCATACAGTATTCATAATGATTATTCAAAATAATTCTGCATTATATAGTATTTATAAGAATTATTCAAAATAATTCTGCATTATATAGTATTTATAATAATTATTCACAATAATGCTGTATTATACAGTATTCATAATAATTCTTCAAAATAATTGTGCATTATACAGTATTCATAATAATTCTTCAAAATAATTCTGCATTATATAGTATTTATAATAATTATTCAAAATAATTCTGCATTATATAGTATTTATAATAATTATTCACAATAATTCTGTATTATACAGTATTCATAATAATTCTTCAAAATAATTGTGCATTATACTGTATTCATAATAATTCTTCAAAATAATTCTGCATTATATAGTATTTATAATAATTATTCAAAATAATTCTGCATTATATAGTATTTATAATAATTATTCACAATAATGCTGCATTATACAGTATTCATAATAATTCTTTAAAATAATTGTGCACCATACAGTATTCATAATAATTCTTCAAAATAGTTTTGCATTATGGATATTCATAACAATGCATTCACTTTTTATTGAATAAAAATGTAAGGTGAAAAAGGTCCGCTGTACGTCGGTGGTTTCAATGTTGATCAATTTAATGAAAGCGTTTTTCAACAAGTAAATCACCGTGTTGTTGAAATAAAGCAAGAAGCGAGAACGTGTTCTCGGAAAGTGTCGTTCGCCATAGTTCGCCATTTCGGAAAACAGCGGAAGAGAGTTCGATGCCGGCAGAACGAGACCCACGGAGCCGATCGGAATAAAAATCCGGCAACTATGGCCGCGGCAGCGACCAGCCAAAGACAAGAACGTATCGGCGTCCATTGTCGAAGGCACAGCTGGTTTCCGAGTTACTTTACGCAGCTCCATTCCGGCTCCCTCTTCTTCTTCTTCTTCTTCTTCTTCGGGCAAGGATATCGCGGTGCACATGCGAGCGCATAGAAAGCTGCAGCCGGTATCTCTATAAACGGAAGCGACGATTCCACGGCCATTATTTGCCGGCAGCGAGTTTCTTCACGACTACCGGTGTCCGGACCGAGAACGCGTTGAGCACCGTCGGCTGGATTTATTGACTTCTATCCGTGAATATTCCCTAAGCAAACCAGGGACGTAACGAGCACCACGTGGTGCCACCGTGTGTCGCGTGGAGAACTTGTACTCTTGTGTACCTCCTGCGATGATCAATTATTTCGGCCAGCGACTGGATCGTAGAGTGTTGTCCTGTCTTGTGATTTTCTGTGCAACGAGCGCGTGTTTTTCGCGACAGATTGATTATTTTCTAATTGTGGGAAGTAGTCTTGTTCTCCATTGTTCTCCGATTATGGGAACCAGCGACACGTTACTGAGGGTAATCGAAGTCGTTGATCATTTAGTGATAAGGAAAGGAAGAATCAGAATAGATTTCCTTTGGTAAATGATAAATGTAAGATGTCTGTGTATTGATCAAATTTTCAAATATCTAACTTCTTAAAAGTTCCAAATCTTCAAACCACGAAACTTCCAAATCTCCAAGTTTCTAAGTCTACTAATCATCAGATCTGTAAATGTCCAAAAATGTCCAAATATCCAATTTTTTGAATCCACAAATCTTCAGAACCCCAAATCTCCAAATCTACAAGTTTGAAAATCCCCAAATCTCAAAATTTTCCACTTCTCAAATCTCCTAACCTTCAAGCCCCCAAATCTCAAAATTTTCCAATCCTCAAATCTTCAAATTTGCAGGACCCTAAATCACCAAGTTTGAAAGTCCCCATATCTCAAAATTTTCTAATTCCTAAATTTCAAATCTTCAAATTTGCAAATCCCCAAATCTACAAGTTTGAAAATCCCCAAATCACAAAATTTTCCAATTCTCAAATCTCCAAACCTTCAAGCCCCCAAATCTCAAAATTTTCCAATCCCCAAATCTTCAAATTTGCAAATCCCCAAATCTACAAGTTTGAAAATCCCCAAATCACAAAATTTTCCAATTCTCAAATCTCCAAACCTTCAAGCCTCCAAATGTCAAAAGTTTCCAATCCCCAAATCTACAAGTTTGAAAATCCCTAAATCTCCAAATTTTCCAATTCTGAAATCTCCAAATCTTCAAGCCCCCAAATCTCCAAAGTTTCATGTTCTCGAATCCCCAGTTTCCCAAAACACAGAATTTCCACTTTTTCGAAATCGATATTTATTTACGAATAAACCGAATGTCGTGAATTTAGCTGTCGACGTAATAAAACGGCACTTTATGTAACTGCGTGCAAGCTCGAATGTTTCTGTTCTATTCTGTTAACCAGTATAAACATAGTCGCGCCTCTATGATATCGTGTCAAGTACACTGTAATTACAGCGTCGTTTACATGTTTCACCATGAAACGCGATGATATTATTAACGATCGTGGCAAATTAAATGTTTCAATTGGAAAATAAAATGTGTGTACTCTAACTTGTACAATTTTTATGTCGTACCGTATGTAGCTATTATTGATACACCTAATTAAGTCAAAATATCTGAATCAATCAAATCCAAATATTTTGACACGATAGCAACAATTGGGAGGATACATCGATGTACAAAATCAGCAAGACAAAGAGATATAAAAAGTGTACCAACATTGGTAAAGTAATAAATAATTCCTCAGTTAATTATATTTACGAAACACGAACGTATTTCGTGTCGAATGTAGACCTTGCATGATCAATACACGTGTATTATCAACATTTCAGGGTTCCTAATATCTGTGACAATGTTAAATATTAACAACTTTGTGTCTATTAATAATAAGTATAACTGACCGAGGATACTGATCGAGAACTTGGAAATTGATGGTCAATATTGATTGACAATACTGAAACATTGATAACCTTGTAAACATTGAAACTATACATGTATTGATCATGGCAATTCTGAAATATTGCCATTCTATCATTTGTCACCATTATAAGAACTTGATTAAAACACAAAACCTGTTCTCAGTAATTTCTCACCAAACATTGATTACCTGCTGAGTTTTTATTTAGCTAATTAATAAGCATCTTAATCAGTTGATAATTAAATAACGTATTAAGTGAATTATTAAACGCCATATTAAGTCCATTATTAAACACTGCATTAAGTCAACTATTGAACACCATACTAAGTAATTATCAAACACCACATTAACTCGATTATGTCTTAATTAATTCAATTACTAAACTAGTTCGCTGCCAAGTCGATTATTAAACATATCTCCCGATTAACACATTCACTACTAGCTAAGAGATATCTCGGGGTGTTTATTTTTGTTTACTATCATACATCTCGTAGTTGCCAGTAAATGTGTTAATATGAATAAAAGAGGAAACAAAGATGAAAATGTAAATCCATTTTAGTACCGTATATACAATTCAATATTACTATACTTCGTGAAAATCTATGTATTTTTCCTCATCATTGGACCCAGTGCAAAACGATCCAAATTCGACTGGCAGCGAATGGATTAAGTAGGTGAACGGAAGCTGTGTTCGTGTAAGCAGGTTAATAGAACATTCCGTGCATCAAAATTATCTGCCAAAATCAAGGACCACCAAGCAGCCACGAAGGGCCAACAAGGGTTACGTGCAAGTACGCTACTGCCGTTGGTTCGCGTGTATTCATCAGCACATGCGAATATGATTGCATCAAAGAGTGGTGTGTACGCGCAGCATGTATCAATCAGAGGCTTCACGGGCAGTAAAGCTGCGTCCAGTAGCGTCATCATTCTGCTTTGTTGGCTGGCCAGGATCAACGTTGTTTAAAAGAAGACGAAACGAAAGCCACTTTATGGCTGACCATTTTCTCCGGTAATGGGCGGCCACGAGGCGGCTCCACGACACGCTCCAACATTTATTCCGCTCGGCGTGCGTGCACGTAACGCGTATCAATCGCGATCTACGAGCCCCGAATGTGTACGCTCCCTCAGTTTTATCTTATCGAAATCCAGATTTATCTTTGCGAAATCATGCCGGAATTAAGGATCCTCCGTGTACTATGCTGACAGAGGTTTATAAAATGTGGAAGAATTTCTAACGCAAATTTGAAATCACGTCAGAATTAAGGATCCTTTGTGTACGATGATGAGAGAGGTTTATAAAATGATGAAGATTTTTTAACGCAAATTTTAAATCTCGTCAGAATTAAGGATACCTCGTTTACGATGATGATTGAGATTTATAAAATGTGGAAGAATTATTAACACAAATTTGAAATCACGTCAGAATTAAGGATCCATTATGTACGATGATAAGTGAGGTTTATAAAATGTGGAAGAATTTCTAACGTAAATTTGAAATCACGTCAGAGTTAACGATCCTTCGAGTACAACGGTGGATGAGGTTTATAAAATGACGAAGAATTATTAACGCAAATTTCAAATCACGTCAGAATTAGGGATCCATTATGTACGATGATGAGTGAGGTTTATAAAATGTGGAAGAATTTCTAACGCAGATTTAAAATCTTGTCTGAATTAAGGATACCTCCTCTACGATGATGATTGAGATTTATAAATTTGTGGAAGAATTTTTAACGTAAATTTGAAATGGCTTCAGAATTAAGAATCCCTCATATAAGATGCTGAGAGATTTTACTTGGGGATTTGGAGATTTAGAAAGTTGGAAATTTTGGGATTTAAAGATTTGTGGATTCAAGGAATCGGATATTTGAAGATGTAGAGATGTGATGATTAGTAATTTTGGGGCTTCGAAGATTTGGAAGTCTCGTGGTTTGGAGGTTTGGTACTTTTAGAATGTTAAACATTTGCAGATTTTATAGATTTGGATATTTTGAGTTTTGAGGATTCATAAACTTGTGTATTTAGAGATTCGGAAATTTGGGAGCTTAGAAAATTAGACGTACAGAAATTTCGAAACTAGAAAATTTGTAAATCCCGAGATTTGAGAATTGAGAAAATGTGTGAAATTCGGACTTACATAAATCCGCCACATGTAAAGATGTTCAAACTCGACTCCTTAAAGATACGAAAATCCTAGAATCAGGAATGTTTGAAAATCGACCAATTTAGAAATAACAACTATCATCTCCGGGATTCCAAAAAATGCAAAAAATGTTACATCGTGTTACATCTCGAAAACAAGAAGCCGACACGGTGCGACCAAGAGTGTAACGTCGAACACGATCGCGCACATGCGCTTGCAAACATGTGTCTTATCTTTTTGCAGCGTGTACATACGCGCCTCTCGGTCATTTTTGCGTAAACCACGACGGTAAAATCGCCGTGCTATCGAGTGCTATTCGACGTGTCCCCGGCATAATTCACCGCGGTCGATTCTTTGTCCGGGATCGAGAACGACAGCGATAGATCGCGCCGGTTCGTCACATTCCGGTCGAATGTTTACAGACCGATCATCCAGAGTCCTGGCAACGATCCTGCGGCAAAATACAAGTCGTCCTTTGGCGAGACTTTCTTGCCAGCCGCATACAATCGATTCTTATAGACTGCACCGCGTCTCGCCACATATAGAAACTCGAACAGGAGAATCCAGCTAGAAACGAGCTGGGAGAACACCTGGATGCTGCTCGCCATCCTTTACGGTCGAGATATATTTTTTCGCGGCTTTCAGAGGGCATAAAGGCGTTCGCGAGGAAGTGATTACGGATTTTTAACGCGATCGTACCGTAGACCGTGGCGTTTCTTAAGGAGTTGCAGAAATTGTACGTGGAATGGTTCTTCGACCGAATGGAAGAAAGGGTTATCGTGTCGCGATACCCGGTTTGCTTCGATACCTCACTATCGAATCCAAGGAATAGGGGTTCACTTAGTATATCCAATTAAGGATCGACAATTCGCGGAAACTTCTAATACTTCTATTATTCACACGGATTCAAATTACAAAGAATATGAAGATACAATTGTATGTGCGTCGCGGCGTCAACAATTATTTTAGCGACGATTAAACGACGCTAAGATTGGGTGACTGTATTGAATTTATTAAACGTAACTCCGAGCAACTAAAGTAACAATTATACTTTATTAACAGTTGGTTGATTGAGTGTATAAAAATTAGAGTAAACTAAAATGTACTGAACTAGAATGCATATTGATGAATATTGATAGAATGTATACTGCATGAAAATGCAAGAACGAATGTATACGAAAACGAATGTAGAATGTATGAAAGTACTAAGTCGAATGTACACTATATGAAAATTTAAAGTCGAATGAATGAGTGTTTAAAGTCGAATGTATGAAGTCTAATGTATGAAAGTGCTAAGTTGAATGTCCAAAAGTCGAATGAATCTCCGAAGCTTTTCACAACCTAAGAAAACTTCGAGTGGCGTGTAAGTTTTGGGAAAAAGTGAGGAAATACTGCCAACGAACGAAATGTGCGGCTGTTTTGAGATGTGCATACGAAAATTGAAAATTATACACCCGTCACTCATTTACTTTGAATGCATAAATCTATAAACAATGAAAGTTAAGACCAGTTCAAAACCTGTTAAAAAACTATGTCTAAGTTCTTCATTAAAAATCTTGTAATGAAAACTCTCAAATATTCCAACATCGTATTATCATCCTGACTTCGCGTTAAAAATTCTTCGACATTTTATAAACCTCACGCTCAAATTCGTATAATCAAAAACAGACAAACATCCGAGTCTCCAAAACCGTAAATTCCGAAAGTCACCAAACGTCGCAACATTGTGGCAAACGTTTATCGCGAACAAACCAAGCTGTTATAAAGCTGATTCGCTTTTTCTGTATACACTTCGCGATAAAACATCAATTTCCTATTTGAAACACGCCAAACAAGATACTTCGGACGAAAAGAACGCGATCTGAAGCTTCGGCCAGTTCTTTTCCAAGGAGTTTACGACGAGCAATAAAGTTGTAGAAGCCGGCAATTCGACAAGTACGAAGAGGACTTTGTTGTATCGGGTTTCCAAAGAATCTGACAACAAGACGACATCTTTACGACGTTCGCCAGAAGGCAAATATTCGCGGGGAAACAATGGTGTCACGTAGCGACCTTGCAATTCGTCGTCGTCGAATGATAGAAACTCATCTTCGTTGTAGGATCAGAATCTCGTGGGGTATCGAAAGCGAAGTCGCGCGTTTTCCATCATCGTTTGTTATTGTCAGTGATGAGCACTGTTAGGCTCGATGCTTGATAAATCGATCGGCATACGCGCGATCGAGATCTCGTATCGAGGATACACAGCCAAGCACACTCTCATCGAGTGCCAGGCGTATTTGCAGAGTGAACGAGCTGCATTCGAAACGTGCAGACCCTCGTATCAATTCGCATTTCGATGCAATTGCTCGAAACTAATTCCATCATCGAATAGCGAAGGGCCGTGGGTCTTTCTGTACTCGCATCATTGTTCATTCTTCTATATAAAATAAAAAACGATCGAAATAACTTAGAAAATGTTCGTGTGGAACCGAAAAAGAATTGCACTTAAGTATTGCAATTAAGATGAATTAACCCCGTTTCTTAATTTCTTTTACCTACCAGCTCCTTAATTAATTTACGAAATAGATCAAGTTTTCGATAAAATGTATTGCAATAAAGTAGGGTATGCAACAAATATATTTTCAACTTATTATAGGTAATAAACAAATGAGAATGTATATATTCAACCAACATATTTATTTGAATTATTTATACATAAATTATTTATATATAAATTGTCTTTTTAATTATTCAATAAATTTCATACAAATGATTACATTTTTTTAATTATAATTTACAATGAATTACATTTTTATTTATTACTTACATTTCATTCAAATGATTAAATCTGTCAAATTATAATTTACAATAATTGTTTTTATTCATTGATTAAATTTCATTCAAATGATTAAATCTTCAAAATAATAATATACAGTAAATTGTTTTTAATCATTGATTAAATTTCATTGAAATAATTAAATCTTCAGAATTATAGTTTACAGTAAATTGTCTTTAATCATTGACTAAATTTCATTCAAGTGATTAAATCTTCAAAATTATAATTTACAGTGAATTGTTTTTAATCATTGATTAAATTTCATTCAAATGATTAAATCTTTCGAATTATAATTTAAAGTAAATTGTCTTTAATCATTGAATAAATATCATTCAAACGATTAAATGTTCAAAATCTGTCATAAATAAAATGTTAATATTTTATAACAATTACTTTTATAAACACAGGTGTCGAGCTACATCACTCATATAGCGATAAGGGTTAAACAAGTATTTGCATATCACGTTTCATTTTAGACAACTGTAATTGAGAAGTGAAATATATTATGTAGAAAATTAGGTAACGCACCATCCATAACGGTAAAAATAATTTAAAAGATATAAACCACCTGTAACTACAATTTAAAAGATATAAACCGCTTACAAGTACAATTTAAAAAATATAAACCACTTACAGCTACAATTTAAAAGATATAAACCACCCATAGTGATAAAAATACGTAAAAGATATAAAATGGAAAATATAAATCATCGATGCAGAACGAACATTAACTGTTAATCAGTATTTGTTAAAAGTGATGTATCGCTGTATTACGTCTCTTGTGCATCATTCTAAGAAATAGAAGAGTAAAGAAAAATTCCTAGAAAATTACAGTGTTATTCGTAATAAATGTTAATCTCTTTCCTGGATTATTTCTTGAAAAATTACGGCACTCATTAGATCGCGCAACTCGTTAAGCTTTTTATCGTACTAATTTAAAAGAGGCGGATACAATTTCGTGACGTTCCTCTACGCAAAATGGTCTCAAAGGCACACGCGCAAGCGAATGTTTCGTTTCACGAAGCAGCTCCCTTTAATGTCGCTGGTTAATTGCGACGGTGTTCGGTTACAAAGTTAGTTAGCGTTTAAATGTTCTAAACCTGACGTTTAGGGTTTCACCGAGCCTTATTACACCGAACGTTACTCGCCGGAATATTATCTAATCGCGATGCTCGTGAATGTACGAAGAAAATGTTCGAAGTGTCTCACGAGACACGAAACGCGAAACTGTATAAACCCGAACAAATATGGTAGATGGATGATAACATTTCGTCTTCTTCCTTTCACAAGAATTAAAAGGTAAAGCTGCTTAAAAGTATGGATATATTTACACATACAATATGTATACACAATTGTGTATTTTTACATATTGTATGTGTAAAAAATTATTAAAATGGCATAATAAATGATTCTCTTAACGTAACTTAACTAACTTGACTAATCAAACTTGTACACCTAATATATGTTTAAATATCCATATTCTATAAGTATAACATAAAAGTGTATTTAAAAATATCTCTCGTTATTGATTTTTGAATAGAGTAAAATTTGTGGATATTTAGGGAAATACGATTATTTTTGTTTCGTGAATAAACGAATGATACTTTGAGACATAAAGAGACATCGAATTGCACAGAAATTTTATTTGAACAAATTTCATAAAAAAATGTCATCTAAAGTTCTGTATTTCCAGTTATTATAATTTTTAAAGCTATGTTCAGAAATATTCCATCAAATAATAATTAATTCCCAAAGAACTGAAAGCTAAAGAAAGTACATAAGTACGTATACTTACATATATAAATTTGATAACATATTTGATCAGAAACTTAGTTTTGTTCAAAAAATTAAAAGCATGTTTCTATCATCAAGTAACTTTTCTCACCATTTTCTATAAAGGTCAAGTCGGCAGCCCATACTTAATTAGCGTATACAATGTGTCTACGACCATAATCCTCTTGACAAAAGAAAGCAGCTGGTAAGATGTTAGACACGCTAATTCATAACTCAAAGAAACCTTCATGGGTTGTTCAACCGATTCATTTTTAGGATCTAATGCGTTATGATATGCTATAGGCAGGTTCTAACTGGCCAGTAAAATATGAACCTGGAAAATCCGTTGGACAAATACAAAGTTTCAGGTAAACTTCGGCAGGTGCTGCGGAGAGAATGGAGAATGACACATGACGAATATCCATGAAGGATTTCATGATTAACGACTGAATTTTTGTGACTTTCGCAAAACGAGACAATTAAGACGATGTCGATGAATCATCTCGTTACGTGGGAGTGCAAACCGTGCGCCGGTTCCATGTCAATTTCTCTTCCTAGTTCGTCGCTTCTCGTTCACACGATAAATTCGACGGAAAACACTGTTCACAGATATTTTGTTCATTATCGTTCGTTGGGGAACGCGAGTCGGACGTAAAAAACGACAATTCGTTAATACGATGAGGAAGTTCGGTAACTTGACCACTTTGGGACTCTCAGGACCTTGGGAACATAGGAACTTGGAATTAGGGAAGTCGGAAATTTGAGATTCGAGTGTTTGACAATTTGCTATTTTGGAATTTGTAAATTTGAGAATTTTCGGGATTTGAAAAATTGAAACGTTGAGAATTTTGATGTCCGAGAATTTGGGGATTTGAAACTTTGGAAAGTAGAGAATTTAGGAATTTATAAATTTGGGAATTTGAGAATTTGGCGATTTAGGAATTTGGGAATTTGAGAATCTGGCGAATTAGATATTTGGGAATTTGAGAATCTGACGATTTAGATATTTGAGAATTGGCGACATTAGAGTGTGTAAAACTTGGCAATTTAGTAATATCTAAATTTAAGAATTTGACAATTTGGAAATTTGGAAATTTGTGAATTTGGGGATTTTAATATTTGGAAAGTCGAGAATTTGAATATTTGGAAAGTTGAGAATTTGGGGATTTAAATATTTGGAAAGTCGAGAATTTGGGGATTTGAAAATTTAGAAAGTTGAGAATTTGGGAATTGGAAAATTTGGAAAGTTGAGAATTTGGCAACTCAAGAATTTGGAAATTTGTGTAGTTGGGAGTATTAAGAATTTGGGAATTAAAAAATTTGTAGATGTGGGAATTTGCAATTTGAGAATCTGGTGATTTAGGAATTTGGGAATTTGAGAGTCAGGCCTTTTCGACATTCGGAAATTTGAGAGTTCGAGAATTTCAGAATTTCACGATCTCAAGATTTGGAGATTTCAACGTTCCGCAATTTGGAATTTTTGAAGACTGGGATTTGCAATTTTATAAAATTCAAATTTTCAGCAATTTGAAAATTTGTCCGAATTATGAAATTTAGCAGTGTTTTTGAATTATGAAATTTGAAAATTTACAACAACATTTAAATTATTGTAAATTTTAATTTTCAATTATAATGAACGCACCCTAATAATGGTTACTTTCGTAAAAAGTTTCATTACACCTTCGAAAGCGCAGAAGAGTTGAGCGTTGTTCGCAGCCAATTAATAAGATACGTTCGGCCAATGATCGCTTTCGAAAAGGGTCTCGATAAAAAGATCGATATCCGCGATTTTTGCGAATTTATCGCGACGCATCGTCCGGAAATTAACGGATACCTTGCCGAAATTGCCTCGTAAATCGACAATACTCCTCCTGCCTTTCTTCTTGCGGGACATGACGAATGGCCGCAAGATCTCTGCGGTACACTATCTAAACAAGCATCTGAAATTCTGCGAAGTGTTAACGACGAGCTTCTGCCGATCGTTCGATGTTTAATTAGCAAAAAAATACCGGTCACAATCTTTGAAAAAACTTCGGAGATAATATACAAAAGTTTACGATCTTTGATCATCAAATTTCCTGCAATTTTTCCTTACTTCAAGAGGCGTGTCTCGAAAATAATTCGTATAATTTGTAAAAGCATTGAAATCGAACGTTTGAATGCGTCAATAACAAACGAAAGATTAGAATTTGTTTAAAATATTTACTATTTTTTTGTTATCCTAAAAATATGATACATATACGCGAAGACATATATGTATAATTAAAATTGAGTAGATGTATAGTTTTGTCAATATACGTTAACCATATTATTTGCAAAGAACAATATGATGGTATATTTATCATTTTGATATACCAGTTCACTGCATCATTTATAACAATCTAATTATAGGACATATAAAAAATTATTTTCCAGTCAATTACTTTGCTTTAGATCAGAATTCATTTGTGGTAGATAGAAGTTTACTGTCACATACATACAAAAACTTTGTTAATATTAAAACTACCAAAGCGGTTAAATAACCTGTTTAACAAATTTCCTATTGCAAATCACAATATTTTTTAAGATCGTTTTCTTAAAATCTGTCACTGATTCTCATCACGTTAAAGAAATAATATGTGTATTAATTCATGTTTCATCATTTGTTCATTTAATTTTCAACTTCATTTTTATTTCATTATTCCATACTATTATAATTCAAGTTTAATCATTTGTTTATTTATCTTTCCACTTCATTTTTCTTTTATTACTTCATAGTAATATAATTCATGTTTCATCATTTGTTCTATTATTCTTCACCTTAATTTTCATTTTATTACATCATAGTAATATGATTCATGTTTCATTATTTGTTCATTTATCTTTCATCTCCATTTTTCTTCTATTGCTTCGTAGTAAACGTGCATTTGGAAAACTGACACGATGCTGTAAACATCGGTACGACAAAATTGTGGTCACCTAAACGCTTTGTCGTATTTCGCAGAATAACCACGGGCATTATTTGGAATTTGGCGAATAAAGATCGGCCGATGGATTGCGAGTTCGATAAAATCGTCTGGTTAGGCGGAGGCAGGGAGAAACGCGATATAAGGGACAGGGAAGGGGTTAAAAAAGGAAAATGCGAAATGGACTACCGTCATCCCTCGCCGATAATGCGCGGCACTTAGCGCTAAAATGGCAGCCTCCGGTGTCATTACGAATCGTCCACTTAGCCGGTAATAACATCGCCAGTCACAGACGAACGGAAAACGAAGCGCGAGCAAAACGACCACCGCCATCGCAAATTGAGGATCTTGCGGAGAGAAAAGATCCTGTTGCCGATTGTTCCTCGACAATTTCGCGACGATTTTTCAAATTGTGATCGCCGATCGTACGAAACTCCGATTCCGTTTCGCAATTTTCTCCCACCCGTAACGACGCCCCGTTTTTCAACGACTTCTGCTTCAAACAATTAACGTCACCTTCTTAGAAACCCGATTACCGGTACCAACACGGCTCACATCGTTTCTGTATCGAAATACGCGATTACACGTCTTGTTACCAAAACATTTTCATATGCTTTATGTCATTTCATGACATTGATGTTCTGTCTGAATATTTGCTGAATTGATACAGTAGAATATAAATGCGCAGCTCAAGAGTATATTTATGAAGGGAGTTTATAAAAATAATAGAAAAGCAGTTCTTTGCTAGAAGATTTGTGGATGATTAATTGGACGCAGTGATAAGGATTGAGAACCGTGGGGGTGTAATAAACCGAGGTCCTCAGATACTGTTGACATTTATGGGGGTTGAACCAGCATCAATTCACACGATTTCATAATTGTAGCCTCAGAATTATGTACTTACTTATGTAGTTCTATCCTCGACAATTTCGATAAACAAAAACTTCTTAATTTTATAGCGTTCACCTTATTTCATATTTACAAAATAATTATATATAATTACAATTTAATTATGAATTATAATAAAATTGTATAATTAAATAAATAATATAAATAATTAAATATAAATATTTAAGTATAAATTAAATAATTCATTGTATATAATATACAATATAATTATATGTATAATTATAAAACAATATATTTAAAATATATATATTGTATAAATATTATATATGTATATTTTGTTCAATATATGCATATGTTTAATTAAATTCAAATAATACAAAGATATTTTCATTCAATAGTACAATGTCCTTTTTTATTGCGATGATAAAACAAATAATTCTGATTAAAAATATTAAATGATAAATATTTATATTAATTATAATAAGTCTGCACATCGGTGACGCCTTACAGTCACGCTGGGTGCGTTAAGGATTAGCATACATTTCGATAAAAGTTTCTTGATACTTTTTGCAATTTAAAACAAGAGACTTGTCACGAGTCATTTTAGCAGGTTCCGTAAATTCAGTGTCAAACTTCCGATCGGAAATCGTTAGGTCGAAGCGACAGCACACGATCATTCTCCAAAGAGTTCCGCGTCCGAGGGACAGTCGCGACGAAAGAAAATGGAGTGGCGGCGCGACAAAATGACGACGACGAGGATTAATACAAGAAACGATGGAGAACAAACAATGGTAACGACGTCTCTGTCCTTTGATCGTCCGGATTTGGGACCGGAACCATCAAATTTGAGCGCGTTCGGCCGCAGCGAATTCCCCGGCTTCTTTTGGCACGAGCTCGAATTACTTGAAGGCCGGCAGAAAAAACGTGGAGAAGCGCAAGAACGAAGAGGCGGGAATCCCGAAGAGGAGGTCGACGAAGAGGAAGGAACGCGATGGAACGACGAGGAAACGAACAGAGAGAAGAGACGTAAAGGCAGCTGTTATTGCTGGCTGTTAGGTTAGGTTATATCAGCCAGCAACGCTTGGTCGCTCGCATTAACCGCTCCTCCGCTCTGGATATCGATGCCTCTTCCCTTCTTCTTTTTTTTTTTTAATCCCGGTCCCATCGCACCGCAAAAGTTTTTCCGACCACCGTGGCCAATTGCGTGCGACGCGAACGATTCTCGACCATTTCGGAGGAGTAGCGATCATTTTTCGGCACCGCATCGTCGATCATTCGAGGCGCTGTCGATAACACGGTCGAGTTTATGCGACCGGTTGCACTTAGTCTCCGACTTAATCCATTCGATCTTATGCCAAATCGTCTGGATCTACTCGATGGTCAGCTTTCCTTTTTTTATTAACGGGAATTCGAATGTTGAACGAGGAATGTTTGATCGTTCAGAAATTAGATACTTGGTTGTTTGGTAACTTCGTGGTTTAGGTGCTTGGTCATTCAGAAATTTGCTAGTTTAGGTCATAATTGACCATTCAGAGATTTGGAGATTTATGTACATAGTCAGTTAGAAAATCGAAGATTGAGGCATTTGCTCGTTTAAAAATTTGGGAATTGAGATATCTGGTCATTTGGGTGTTTTGGGATTTGGGTATAGGTAATAGCTGGTCGTTTAGAAATTTGGATATTTAGGTAGTTGGTCATATAGGAGTTCTGATTTAGGTATTTGATCATTTAAAAATTTGGAGATTTAGGCATTTGGTCATTTAAAAATTTGGTGATCGAGGTATTTGATTGTTTAGAAATTCAAAAATTTAGATACTTGGTTATTTAGAAACTTGGAGATTTATGTTCTTGAACATTCAGAAACTTAAAAATTTAGGTACTTTCTCAGTTAGAAACGCAAAAATTTGAAAATCAGGTATCTCAGAGATGTAGATACGTCCACATTAAGAAATTTTGAGATTCAAGTATTTGCTCGTTTAGAGAGTAAAATATTTGAGAGTCAGGTATTTGTTTATTTAAAAACGAGGATATTTAAGTATTTTGTCATTTAAAAATTTGCAAATTTTACATTTTGTCATTTAGTCATTGAGCTAATTTATCGATTAGCAGAGTATTCAGTTATTTACAAATTTATTGATGCAGAAATTCCGAAATTAGTGAATATTGAAAATCGGGGGGTTCAAGAATCTGTAAGGTTCGAAATTTGATTTTTACTTCTTGCCCATTTAATCTTCGCGATATAATCAACGGGAATGGCCAAAAATAACCTGTTATTGGCAGAAAATCGAACGATCGGCGGTGTTGAAAAATTACGCACACGTGCAAAGCGCAAAGCGCGGGATAATCAAGATGTCGCAATTAGTTGGAGCCTGAACGACGTGTGAAAATGCGTTCACTCGCGGCGGTTGATTTTCAGCTTTCGATTCTTGGTCATGAAGCAATCGGCCAGTTGTTTACGAGATTAAATCGGTGGACAGGTTCTCGATTAACTCGATGCGAACTGAAATTGCAAAACCCTACTTACGAACCGGTCACTTATTTAATATGCAAATGAATAAGTTACACTGGGTCATAAATTAACGCTTGAACGACGTATCGAAATCAACGTTATGTCGTGAAAATCCTGCCCCTGTATTCATGCCAGGCTGCAATCATGTACCCGATAGTCTGTCCAGATTTCAACCCTTTATTAAGCGACGGTGTATTCCTGTACAATTACCGATCAAAACTTCGAATTACTTGAAATCACGGTGAGCTACATATTTTTTCTCAAAATGGCGAATGTCTGCAATCTCGGAACATCATGATATAATAACACACGGACAATGTATCAATACGATACATGAACGATAGAATCTAAACTAATGTTCACATTAATTCGATTGTTCGATGCAAGTCGACTCGAATTTCAAAAATACCACCTTAACCTCTGTAACTTATGATTTTGTCCGCAGGTGCGTCTGATAGTGCGATTTAAATATCGTTGTAATGTTAAGAGAGACAGAGAATGTTCAAATGTTACGGGTGTTTTGAACATGGCGATCATTCGTGGACGGGTCGTAATTAAAATTATCCCCTAAATTCAATCGCGATAAAAATATGAAGCAAGTTCGTCGCATTTCAACAATTACTTGCATCACGCGTGAAAGACAATACTATAAGGCAAGGGGTTAACATACTCTGTAACCTAAAATTAGAAACTTGTTAAATGGTCATTTTGACCACTTCGCTGGGTTCAGTGTTAACACCAGAACTACCAACCAGTCAAAATGACTGGTTTCGGGTTTGACATTTTATGTCATAAAATTTTGTGGCCAACATTTTGTCAAAATATCTGTCACGTTTTATTGAGCTAATGAATGGTTGTATATGTTATATGATGCTGCAATATATATTTATTTATTTTTCTACTTCATTTTCAATTATAAAATAAGTATGCATTTAATGTTGGTATTTCTAGTGTTAATAGGTTGCCTATCGTCGAAAGAATAAAGCCACAGAGCATAAAAATGAAACGTTCAAGAACGAAGTCTTAAAAAATAAATGACCACGGAGCATCGTGCGATGTGGAATGGACGAAATCAGTCTGTCCGCGTTATCACGGAAACTCATCTCCATGTTGGCCGGGCAAAATGATAGAGAAGCGACAGTGTTTCAAGTACCGGCATCGGCATCACGAGTGCCACCATCACCAGCAGCACCATCAGCATCTCACCATCACCACCCACCATCAATGGACCGAGGACCGCCCGTACTGGGTCCATTAGTGTCTCGGCTTGTAATTTGCCGCGCCGAATGTTAATGGACTGTCCCCCCCTCTCTCTCTCTCCCATTTATCTCTCTCTCTGTTTCTTCCTCACCAAAGGTTACTTTTTTGCTTCCTCGAAAACGTAACTTCTCCACTCGAGCCGTCATCGACGAACCGCGTCCTTTCGTAGGGCAACGAAACACTGGACAAGTTAGGTTAACGTCGCCGTTGAAAAGGATACCTAGAGCGCAACCGACGGAAGCGAGCGCCGTTCTCGAAGATCTAGAAGCGTGTAATTAGCCCGGGACACTGATCGCAGCCGACGCTCGTGAGGACTGCTAATTAAGAAACGGCACCGTAATACGGTCGTCGAATTAGCATCCATTAAGAGCGCGACCGTCACCGACAGAAAACCGTGCACCGTCCACGGGGCAAGGTGTAGGAGGAGATTCGAGCATTGGCGTAAGCTACGGGTCACCATTGACCCGAACGCAGCAATTGAACCTGCGGTGATATAACAGGTTGGATTCTATCGCGATGATGCAACGCGTTGCGCTCTAACTTGACACGAAATTGGATTAATACCTTTGAACACGTATGTTGAATGATCAACTCATCGATAACTGTACAAACTAACAATCATCCCGCCGCAAACAACCTAACTGCAGTAAACTCCAACCTATCTGGCCACCTGTATGCGTTACTCATCCTGATCTCTGTCTTTTTGCACATCCACTGACCCTCGAACCTTTAGTTACACATCCTCGTCCATATTTATAACAGCATTTTCACCATAGTTCAGATTTTGGTTGTTCGTACTATGCTCTAGATCCCTTCGTCGCGAAATAAATTGTTATAAAGGCGCTTAACAAGTGTTGAACTCGAATGTATTTACCCGGAATTCAACACATCAAGTGCAAAAATATTTTGATACCCGTATATGTATTTATTTCCTGTTGTGGATATTTATACATACAGTGTATATACACAATTGGCTATTTATACATACTGTATAGAAGTTAGCAATGCAGGGTCCACACTTTGAGGAGACTTTGAGACTTCGATCTGACGCGCGACGACAAAAATCCTAATTACGCCAATGGATAAAGCGGTCAGAGGGGAATTGAAGATGGAGGGAGCAGAGGGTTACTACAGTCGGATCGTCGAATAATTAAGGGTCAACGGACGCGATCAATTAAGGGACGAGATAAGAATCCGAGAGAGTCGAAAGATGTCGCGATTCGATCGTGACCGCTCGTTGACCAACGTGTAAGGGACGATCAGGCCCTGGCGATCCGGGCATACTTCTTGATTGAGCAATCGGCGCTGCGTGTTAATTGAACTTGTTGCTGATTCATAGACACCTCCGCCGTTTTTCCGCGGAGCATCTCTTTAGGGTTTAAACTAAGAAATTGCTGAAAATGTTGCCTATTCTGCCGAATACGTAATTCTGCTTCCCTAATTACATTTCTATGAATGCTTTCTAACGTATTCTGTTGTTTTGCGATTTCTTCAGAATACAAAATTAATTTAATATAACTGAATAAATAAAAGTAAGGCGAAGGGAGACACGATCAAGTGCAAACGTACCCTGCGAAAATTCTAAAACCAGTTTTTCATTCTTTCCAAATCGAAGTTTCGCTCGAAAAATTTTCATACCATATTTTAGACTTAATTTTTCGTGTAGAATCACCTCCATTTCACTTGTACCGCCAGTTACCGAACACCCTGTATATCTAAACTCAAAAAAGGACTTAACCCTTCGCACCCGAAGATGTTTTTACTGGTAGGAAATAGCAACTCTAAAACTTTTTGGTTGAAAAGTGTGATGAATTCTTTTTAAGTTATAATCTCTCTATTGTTAATTGTCGCTATTAGCTGTTGCATTATGTCTATACATCGTATGTGCAACACTATAAATTCAGGTAAAAAGTACCTATACCAAGTTCCTGTATTAAAACAGAATGGTAAGCGTGAGTCACCTTTCGAGTGCAAAGGGTTAATTATTTTATGCCCTCAATCTTACGACACAACGAATCCAAAAGTACAGCTGCTTAGTAAAGTCAAGCGTGTAAATTCGAACGAAACAAACGTGCTATATTAATGCCCGACAAGCAAACACTTAAACTTTCCAAGCACGTGTCGCTGTATGATCGATTCGTTACACGACCAAAAAGAACAAAAGAACAGGCGTCCGATTTCGTTGACAGGATCGATGTCCATACGGTATTCAAAACAAGGACGATCGAGAGAATCCATTGAGGAGAAGAGGCGGATAAGGCAGTGAAGAGGCTTTCATGAATGAGAAGGTGGTAACGCACGAGTAAAGCTTCCCACGTGGATAAAGTGACTGCGGGCTTAGGGGTTGATCGCTTCAACGAGGGAGAGTGTGGTCCATAAACAGCGGAGCTTGAGGACAACCCTTGTTTGTCTAAATATCGTATTACCCGAGCCTTCATTAGCCCGTAATTAAAATTCAACAACAACGGCATTTCGACGTGATTCCTCATCATTTACAATTTACGAATCAATTTATGGCATTATTATCAGAGTAGTTAGTTCATATTTAAAGAGGACACTACATTAAACAGGGTGACCCAACAGGGTGAAGTGCTAGGTTTAACAACTGAAACGATTCTATATTTATTTCAGTTTGGTAGCTACCAAATAAACAATTTTTCGGTTACAGAATGGTACTTGTGCCAACCCGCTGTAAGGTATATACATAGAGGGAGAGAAGATGAGCTAATGGTTGCTTCTTCGGGTAGGCTTAAAAATTTGTGATTTGTAGGTGCAAATTCATAATATATCAGCAATCGAGTACCTTTCATGTCCGAGTTGTAAATACGGTGTCCTGAAACGTTCTTGGGATTATCATAAGACGCTACAGACTGTAAACCCAAAAGCTTGAAGCAGTTCCACTCGTGAAGCTAACTCTGAACAAAAGCAACCACATCTGACGAATACCGAAGCCGTTCCAGGAACAATATCAATCTCTCAAACCGCCTGATGGCCAATAAGTCAAATAACTCTATAAGCGCGTATTATGCTTCATTTATCACGAGACAAAAACGCGACTCTCGTCGAAAGGATCAAAACGACGCGCAAGATGTCTCTTTCCATGAACATCTTCGGCGGGTAGTTGCCGCGATATTTTTTCGAGCAGTTGGCGGCTCGAATGGAAGCCGAAAGAGAGGAAAAGGAAGAAACGATGCGTGTTCCCATGAGCGTGGAACGACGTGTCAATGTGCTCTGCGGTTTTCGAAACGTAACACCCTTTCTTGGCCGGCCCGTGCGGTCGTCGATCGTAAACGAGAGCTCTTCGGCGTTCGCTGCGATCTCGACCAGGACTATCTTCCTTCGAAAGGAAAAAAGAAAAAGGAAAACGTCGAACGCCCGTACTGTCAACGGGGCCATTTTTATAACACGCGATTTGCGGCGACGTCGCGGACGACCGCAGTTCCAACGACCGTATGTGCCCTCGCACTTGCACGCGTGTATGCTCACGATACTGGAAAACCGGCGACTTACGTCACCGTGAGTCAACCTTTCGAAACGTTGCATTATGGAGGCAGAAAATAAATCGAGACAATTCCTTTGGATCGTCGACTTTAACCCTTTGCACTCGAAAGGATTTTTGTTACTGGGTTATTCCACGCCGAATGGATAACTTTTTGACCTCACCATCTGCGATTTTTTTTAATCAAGATATATTATAGTATATGTGAAATTAGGGGGGGTTTAAGTCATCATTTTGCCGATTTCGAATTTGTTAAAAAATTACATGCCTTCAAAATTTGCAGTTTTTGCCTATTTTTGTGAAAATAGACTTCACTTATAAATTTTTTCCTCAGAACCTACTCCTCCGATTGAGCAAAATTTTTTTTGTTTTATTCATAAAGGATTGGGCTACTATAAAATATTTCTTCCGACTTCGTCAATTTGTTACATAATATGAAAAAATTTAAACAAATTCTGTTTTTACGTTTTTCAATGAAAAGCCCATCGGATTAAAATTAAAAAAAAAAATATGGTCATATTCCCTGAAGCTTCCCTGAAGATTGCAGGCACCAAAATGCATGTCAGGCTGCGTTATCCAAAACGTCTAATGTTACCGCATTCAGAAACAAAAATTGTATGACATAAATTCACATCAGCTGTAACCAGAAATAGAACTAAAAATGACGTATATTCACGTTACCAGCTACTAGAAATAGAATTAAAAATGACGTGAATTCACATCAGGGGTCACCAATGTGTTAAGTTGCGTCACATATACGTATAGAAACGTTTCCCACCAAGAACAACCCATATCAAAACAGTTCAAGATTCCCTGTTTGTTTTAACAATAAACTTCGTACGCGACGCGTTACGCGGGGTTCTTCGAGTAACACGTTTTTGTCGTTCGTCCTTGCCGTCGACGAAGCCAGCGACGATCGGTGCCACATGTACCGCGATGCGCGTCCGCTCCGAGCGTATGTAGCCAAGTGTGAGAAGGTATGTAACACCGAGAGAAAAACGATGCACGGAAAGGTGGGCGAGTTCTCACGGGGGTCCACGGTTTATTTTCGTCCTCCCCCATGTTCAAGGGGTTGCTCATTGATAAGCTAATAGGCCCATGATACGTCGTTAAGTTGAACATTCTGAGAGCGGACCGCTAATGGATGTAGAGTCCCGAACCATCTCCATTCGACGTAATAGCATAAACGTGAGAGAAAAATTTCGTGTGAAAATCGAGATACGCTCTGTGACTTCTATTAACACTGGGACGTAGCACAGTGTGATGTTCTCCAGATTGTATAATGGTGCCATCGCCACATGGTGGTTTAGTTAATGCATCTTTGGTTGGGCTACGAGTACAGTTAGGCGCAAAGTTGATTTTCTTCGGGTATATATCAGTAAGAATAAAAGGGAGAGAGCTATCATTAAAATGTGATCATAGTATGACACACGGCGAATGAACAGGTGGTCATCTAACGAATAGTAATCTAACGCGTAGTAATCCAACGCGCAGTAATCGAACTAGCAAGAGTGTCACGCAAAGCCATCCAGTACCTAGTAATCTAACGGGTGAAAAACTATACGAAATATTGATATACAGGAAGTATAGAAACTATACAAAAACACGGCGACCTACCGAACGTGTTAAAAAACCGAAGAATCGTACGTCGACCTAATTATACCTTGCACAATAATAATTACGAAACTTCAAAATTTGTGATCAATTAAGAGCCGCGTTGGAACATTTCGATATCATATTCCAATTAAGGATCTAAAGACACACCGACGCGGCACCATGCTATTAAATACGGATTCAATTTTTCCGATTCTGAGGGTCTCTTATTTCTCAATCTACGTTAGGTAGCGACTCGATGACCAAATAGTTCCATTAATTTCGAAAGATGCGGGTCGGTTTCGAGGGAATCGCAAAGGGCGGAGGCGTGGACGAGGGACAGAGGCAAAAATCGATCGATTCGAGGTTCGTGGAGAGGAGCAAACGAGGATAATGATCGAAAAATTGAAGGGGATCTGGGTCGATCGAGGAAAAAATAGTCCAAGAGGTTTAGAGGGGCCAATTAGACCGGAACTTAGCTTCGTCGACAGCGAGACCAACGTCTGTCGGCCACGTGTGACCATTTATGAAAAAGAAAATATCCTGACCCTATACTTTCTTGGAGATACGTGATCCTTTATTTTGGTAGCTCCATAGAAGGACACAGATTTTTAAGTAATTCGTTTATCATTGAATTTCATATACCGAGTCTGTGCAAGTTCGAATTAAATTGATGGATTCTGCTTTTTTCATGAACTGCAGTTTTTAATTCATCGCTGAATTTTCGTTTAATAACAATACACTCCTATTAAAAATTAGTTGAATATTGCCAATATCGTACAATCTCCTAAATCGTACCACATTCAAATCTTGCTAAATGTTGAATGCAGGCGTCATGTAACAGCAGCGTTTGTAAGTTGAAACGTAAATACTTCAACATAAATAGTAAGAATAAAGGGAGTATTTAAAACCTACAATCGTATTTTGAAAACAACGTTTAGTGTTGTTTATAACGGATTTAAAAAATGAAGTAAGACCAATGTAAAATTTTAATTACGTTGTGCTGGCCCTATCTCTTCTAAAAAGAGTTTAATCCTGCTTGTTGTTATACTTATATAAGTATACATTTCTTATGCTACTAAAGAAGAAACAAGCTCTGTTGGTAAAAGGAAAGAAACAACGGATGAAATACTGAAAGAAAAAAATTAACCCAGAAGTAGATAACGGATGTGGATTACTAAATACGATATTTAAAATCTTCCACTTGGATCCATGAGTGCTGTGTAGGTGTATCAAGGAAATCCAAATATTATTGTTGTCCACGATGTTAAATAAAATGTTTCATTATAAATCAGTCTAATTGTTATATAAACAAAGATAGATACGATTTTGGAATGTAGCAAGTACGATGTAGGGTACCAGTTGCCCAAATTGTACTTTTGTAAAATTTTTTACAAATGCTTACACATAGGCTACTTTGCTAAGTGACACCAATCTATTTTTCTATGTTATACGATTATAAGAACTGTTCTAAAATTACTATTTAAATGGAATTCTATAAAAGTGCTAAGCTAAATTCTCCGACAAAATCACAAAAATTTCGTATTACGGATACTTTGCTGAGAGGTACGATTTTGGCAATATTCCTCTAATTTATACGAAGTATGGATGTGTATAAAATATAGCGCATGAAAAGGACTAGGTAATGACCTACACGTTACGAGAGAAAAAGAGAGGCGTACTTTTACAATGACGTTGATTAATTCGCAGGCGGCCGACATTTCGTACGAAATGAAAATCTGACAGATTCGCATCGTGCTATAATTCAAAGAGTATAATTCGCGCTTGGCTGGACGAGAGCCATCATGAGGCTCACAGCCATCAGCAAATTTGTCAGAACCGGAAACATGATCGCCGGCGTAATTGTGTATTTCAGAACAGGCTCGAGCTGCAATAGTCGTCTCGAAGACGCGAAAAACGTGACAGAGAAGTATTACGGCAACAAAACGAGGAAGGAACCAAGTGGTTGCCCCTCGGTTGCCGCGAGTTCCGCGTGAACACGAAAATATTACCGAGTCAGCGTCGCAACGAATAGAAAATTGCCGCCAGTTTGGCGAGCACATGTCTTTCTCCATTTTATACGAAAGAGTTCAGTCCATTGGCGTAAGCGTGCGGAAGCCGGGCTCTTTTCTGCATTTGCAGATATAATGATGACTTGCGAGGGTATTTTATAAACAGCGATATAACGTGTGTTTACTTTACACGAGGCAATTTTGCAAGTTGCGACGCATACATAGTTATTCCACGTATGGCGACACAACAAGTGGTTACTCTATTCCGGACAGTCCGCGTCTGGTGATGTAACAAGTGGTTATTCTACAGGTCACAATTCGATGTGTGGTAATACAGCGTGTAGCTACTCTATTTGTAGCGATACGACACGTGGTTATTCCACACGTGATGCTTCCACATGTGGGGATACAGTGCACTAGCTATTCCATGTGTAATGAGATAAAGCGTAGCTATTCTAGGCATCCTGGTACTAAGCATAGGTATACCACGCGTGTCGATACAACGTGTGAGTATCCTACATGTGACAATCCCACGCATGGCGATATAACGCGTACCTATTCTACGCACAGTGATAGAACGCTTAGCTATTCCAACCGTTGTGATACAACTCTATGCTATTCCACCCGTGGTGATACAAGGCGTCGTGGTACAATGCACAGGTACACCACGCGTCGCGATACATGTGAGTAGTCTACAGGTGACAATTCCGCGCGTGATGATACAACGCGAAGCTACCTTACATATGGTGAGACAAGGCCTAGCTATTCCACGCGTGTACTATTCCATACCTAATAATACAATGTGCAGCTAGTCCACATGTGGTGATAAAACGCGTAACTTTTCTACACGTGGTAATACAACGCATACCTATTCTACCTATGTTGGTACAATACGTAGCTACTCCACGCGTGGGGATACAACGCGTGACTATGTGACACGTGACGATTCCTCGCGTAATAACCAATACACAACTATTCCACGTGTGATGATACAATGTCTAGCTACTTCACGCTTGGAAATACAATGCAAAAGCATTCTATACGTATGTATATAATTAAATGAACGTATAATCATTGAAGGTGTAGCTAATCCACATGTGATTCACATTACACATTACACAATTACACATTGTGATTCTAGTTAAAGTGATACCCCGTAGTTGTTTCACACGAATCTATAAAATGCAAGGCGATATAACGTGCGTTCATCGTAACGATCCGCTACATACCTGTCCAAGTCGGAGCAATACTCCTTTCGAACAAAAATCTTAGTTACGCCAATGGCTCCAGCGCTTAAAACCTCGCAACGGAGTAAGAAAAAAAAACGCTGAGAAAAGGAGACAAGAAGGAGCAGAAAAACGGGAAGAAGAAGAAGAAAAGGAGGAGGAGGAATGTCTCTCGCTAACAGGACACAAGCTGTATCGCTGACAGTTTACGACGGTGGCGTTTGCATAGCGCCATGTGGCCGCTGCCCTTTTCTCTTTTTTTTCACCGTTCCCTACTGTATCCCCCTTTCTTTCTCGCCCATCACGGTGTCTCTTTTGTAAAAAACCACCCTCTCGACTGCTTTACGCCGGAGCGTGGCAATGACATTTCCGTTTAGCCCGCTTTAACATCGGCCAGCTTCCCCGACAAACAGGTCGCCCAAGTGTTTTTCTTCACCCTTCCATGTTTTTTATCCGACGCCATTCATAAGAGGACCGTACACCGTCATTCGGCTTTCTCCGACGACCGGGAAAAATACTGTGGGGTATTTATTTCTTTTAAATACCCCGTGTATATGTTTCATTTGGAAGTTGGCTAATTTATGAAGACGTTCGTCGAGTTTCTCGTAGAAACGGTGAAATGTTAGGGTGAAGTGTAACCTAATATCCCACTAATTTTAAGCAAGCAATATCTTCGCAACTTTAACCTTTACGCGTGGATTACCTACGTGATGAGTACCTACATGGCCAGTACCTACGCGTCGAATACCTACTTGCCGAATACTTTTGTGTCGAGTACCTACATGCGGAATACCTACGCAACGAGTACCTAAACGTCGAATACCTACGTGATGAGTACTTACATGGTCAGTACCTACGCATCGAGTACCTACGCACCAAGTTCCTACGTGCCGAATAGCAACGCGACGAGTACCTACGCATCGAGTATCTACTTGCCGATTACCTTTGTGTCAAGTACCTACATGCTGAATACCTACGCAACGAGTACCTAAACGTCGAATGCCTACGTGATGAGTACTTACATGGTCAGTACCTACGCATCGAGTACCTACGCGCCGAGTTCCTACTTGCCGAATACCAACGCGACGAGTACCTACACGTCGATTACCTACGTATCTATATAACTTCGTGTCGAGTACCTACACGTCGATTACCTATGTATCTATATAACTTCGTGTCGAGTACCTACATGCCGAATACTTACGCAACGAATACCTACGTGTCGAATACCTACATGTCGAATACCTACGGGACGAGTACCTACGCACCAGATACCTACGATTTGCGTACCAATGTGTCAAACACATATGTTCCGAATATTTACGCGTCGAACACCTACGCTTCGAGTAGCTACGCGACGAGTACCTACGAGCCAAATAACTATAGCACCACTTGCCCTTCGCTCTGAATACCTGCGCGTCAAACATCTACGCACTGAATACCTATACAACGAATATCTATGTACTTAATCCGTACGCGGCATATACTTACTTATCGAAAATCCACCCATTATGCAGGTACCACGTACCATTAAACCGAATCCACCGAACTAAAAAGGAGTCGTAAAAGTACACATCCCATTTTCGAGGTACATAATTGTCTCGGGTCTCGAAGCGACCATTCTCCGTTCGTTCATGAATGTAGCCGAGAGCTGACAGTAATATTCTCGACTTAGGCGGTGACTTAGCGTAATACATGAATGACTGTACGCTAATCATCGATCGCTAATGCCGTCAGCGTTCTACGGCTGTGACTGTAGAAAATCATACGGTGTCCGGTTCTGTGCGGCAAGAAAAGTGGTTCTAGACAAAGAAAACGTTATAATGAAATAATTACACGGCCGTGCCGTGTTATTACGAACACCCGGCCACCTCTTCGCTTTCTTTCTTCGCTCGATTATTATTCGACTACGTTATATCGCGGGTTCATTAGTTGCGATACTTTTATCCTATTTACGCAACCCGCGCCGAGATTGCCCGGGCTGAATAGTATTTTTCATTCTTCGAGCAATCGAGGCACCCGCAAAAACCGTAATACGCTAGATTGTACTCAGATAGAAATCGACAAAAACGGGATCTAAACACGGGGTTGGAGACAATGATTGATCTGTCGATAATTAAAATTTCTTGGATGGACAAAGGATTATTCCGTTGTGCAAGTGTAACGAAGCATCGATAGAGTTAATACAATGGTACGATCGGTTCCTAAATTCGTCGATTAAGAGAGAATTACAGGGTTGCATTTCGTATCTCTTCAAGTTTTTTATTTAAGATCGAACTCTCTTATTCGAAACTTATTATTTATATAATAAACGTAAATTAAACTTAATAAACCTAAATTGTAATACATCGCGTTATAGTTGCGATAATAAAACGATTATATGATCGAATCGATACGATATCGGATTAAACAGTTAACTGCGGAATTTAGTATAAGGATAATCTTATTGAAATTATTGAAATTAATCAATGATGTGTATACGAGATCACAGGTCTAACACTCTTATTATAAATTATACGAATGAAAAATAAAGAAAAATGAGAAAAGGTTACACTCATAAAACCTCGATAATTTGCATATATTCATTATAAAAGTTTATTCTATTAAACTGTGTTTTTTCCAATTAATGTTCAATTAAAGTACACTTATTAAGATTATTATAATGACGAAGTATCCGAGAATACAGGACAAATGTTCTTATACATTCATTTGCATCATTCGACGAAGAATTAATAATTTATTAACGTTAGTAGCATCGAAGCGAAGTATTCGAGCGACGCGCGTACACATAAATCTGATCAAACGAAGTTAAATTTGACAAAAATTGAAAATTATATCCAAGCAATCTAATATCTCGCCAAACATCACGATCGGCTATTAAACGTCACAAACCGATAACGCTCGTGAGCGGCAAGTAATTTGTTGAAATTAAAATCCCCGTAGAAAATATTACGCGCCATTACCCCGTAATGGGGTACCGTCGGAGTGAATTGAAATTATGAACGATTTCCCGTTGCCTCGGGTTCGCTTTTTCCGGCCCTCTCGGAAAAATTAATCGAAGCCGGCCATGGGCAAAAAGCGGCAGCCGTCAGGCCACTTAATTTTCCGCTGAAAGAACGGCTCTTATTTGAAAATTGAACACGAACATCCGTTACAGGCTTCGGTCACGCTTTAACGGAAAATAGCGCGCTACGCGAAACCGCAGCGAAGAGATTACGCGGTGAGGCCGCTTATTCGCGTTTACACCGATGTAAAACTCCCTCGACTCGGCACAAAGCTTCGTGTCCCACCGATGTGGATCAAGGTGGGACTCCTTTTCCATCAACGTTCCCAGATACCTTTTCTATGAACCAGGGACACGCTTGCTTGAATCGAACCACCTCCCTATCGACACTTCTTAATAGCGATCACCTTTACGACGCTTCTGAATATTCATATCGTGGTTTGATTCGTGACGCACTTCACGTATCTTGTCTACTTACTCTACCTATTTTGCGTATCTTAATTTATTTATTATCGTAACGAACGGTATTCGACAAAATTTGAAACGAACAGTAAGACTGCGAAACTCGTTTATTCGTTATTTATACGGAAATTAATTTCTATCGGTTATGAATGAGACAATCAATTCATTATTTGAAGTCTGTGAAAAGAAATGAAATGTATATGAAATTTTTTTTATGTAAAAGTTTATGGATTATATTTTTATTATGTGCTTATTATTGTAATCATTACACGTAACGATTATTATTATAACTATTACATGCAATGTTTATTGTTATTTCATTAGGTGCAATGTTCATTATTATATCTGTTCCATTCAATGTTTTTTATTATGACGATTACGTGAATGTTTATTATTATAACTATTACATGCAATGTTCATTATTATATGTATTCGATTCATGTTTTTTATTAGGACAATGACATGAATGTTTATTATTATAACTATTTCATGCAATGTCTATTATTACAATTTTTACGTGTTATTCTGTATTTATGTATAATGTATTTAAAATTTCAACTTCATATAATTATATGCGTGTTTAAGTGTACGTATAATTATATGTACAAAATAAATACATATCCATATATTTATACACATATTTGTATATATTAAAAACATATTTGTATATACAAATTTTTGTATGAAAAAAAAATCATATAACATACGAACACACATACATATATACGATTGCAAAGATAAATGTACGAATACATACGAGGCATATAGACATATTTATTTATTTTTGATTGAACCAAAGTTGCAGTCGATAAAATTATAACTGTGACTGGGAAGGTCACTGTAAAGTACCTTTAACGCGAAGATGCGCGGAATTCGCGTAATTTTAACGATACATGTTGGAATAGAAACTGTGCAGAAGGATGTCTCTTTACTTCCTTGATGTTAATTAATGGGAATAGTAGAGTTCCTGGAAAAGGTATGAAAACTATGGAAAATACGCTTGGCAGTTAATCAAGCAGCTAGCGTTCACTAATGTACTAACTATGTACTTCGAAATTTCAATGCATTGCTAACTATAACTCTTATTTAACGCTAAAACTACCGGCTTATAACACACAATTACTTTGTAGTTAAAAAATAAATTAATAAACGATGCAACATAAATCAATGCACATATTAATTCTTTATCTTGAGAATCAGCATAGATTTCAAGAAAATCATCTCAACAAAATTTTGTCATTTAACACTAGATTTACGGACGTTTACTGACCACTTACAGTCATGGACAAAATTAAGTGGACATTGCAGAAATGTACAAATATTTTTTGCTTTATTACAATGTTTTAAATAAATTTTAAATTTAGAACGCGAAATGTTTTTGTAGACTTGAGAAAACATTTATATAATATACAATTTATTTATTTAATGTATATAATTGTGCATTAAAATTTTTATTTATAGACATTATTAGTTAAATTAAATTAACCATCTGTTATTTATGATTCCTGTCCACTTAATTTTGTCCACGACTGTATGTCTGAATTGAAAATGAATTATAAAAATAAGTAAATAATGGATAATACATACATCTGTTTATAGAAAGATTCTTTATCTCGATGAAGGTTATACATGCATTTTGACACAAACTTTTTAATAATTTTCGTAATCAAAATAAAAAAATGTAAGATCCGTCATTTTGACGGGTCTCATAAATCTAGTGTTAAAATAAGAAATTTTTAAAACAAATATTATATCATTTAAAATAGAAAATTTTGTTAACAAAAATTTTGTCATTTGAATCCTTTAATAGTTTTCGTGTTAAACGAATTATCTTGAAATACAGAAAATTCAACAACTTGAAATATATTTCGCTCGAAATCGCTATCAAATCAGTGAATGAAATGCTAAAGAAAATGATACTCATTCCTTCCCTATCAATGTTTGTTGCATAAAAAAATCGAATGTGTTCGTTAATTAAAATGTATATTCGAAACTTAACAAATTGTAATATATTATTCGAAGTTACGCAGACATTCGTGGCAATCTTTTTATCGCAATTTTTCCCCGATTAATTAAAATTGTTACAAAGCTCGTTCAGCGTGAGAGACTTTCTAAGTTCGAAAACTAATTAAACTCGTTTCGAGCTGTATATTCTGCACGGCGAACGTTGAAATTATACCGACGTACGTGTAACCGCACGAACTTAGTCACTCGCGCGGATTTTGCATATTCGATTCGTGTCCGCGATAAACATCGGCGTCTACGCCGATAGAAATAGACACGTATGAATATTAATTGTCGGCATTCCCTCTGAACTAGCATCGATACCGCCGCGTACGTTGCATTTTTACGAATCCCATTATGTCGCCGGGCGAATTTTCATATTTACTCGATCGATCAAGAGTCCATCGAAAATTCCACGACGTCGGTATTTCGATCGTAATTGCGTCGATGATTCACTCGGAACATAACGCGAATGACAAACTACATTCCTGTATAACATTCGTCGGAAAATCGCGTATAGAATTCGAAGCGATAACTGCACTATGATTGTTCGACATTCTTCTACTCGATAAGTATTCCGCTCCGATTTACTGTTATCTGCCGTATCGATCGTTTCCTTGTAGATCGCAATCGGAAACAGGAGTTTTGGATCATTTACTTTTCGTAAGTAGTTATGTTCATTTATGTCCATCCAGAGGCTATCATCGTATTATCGTGCGTTTCACTGAGTACATCTATTACACACGTACAAAAAATGACTGAATAAATTATGTACACTTTGTGAGATACGAAAAACGTGCTAGCTTTCATAATCCGCAACAAATATTTCATGCATACGTATAGGTGCGTAACTTGTATGTGTATTGTAATGTATACATACATGATGCGTAACATAAAACAATGTATTTAATACATGGTTCATAATGTAACAGTATGTACATGCGTAATATATACATATATGGTGCGCAATATAATAGTAAGCATATGAATGATATGGACATATATGATGATTGATGTAATAATACGTATATGTGTAATGTATACACGTATGGTTCGTAATGTAATAGTACGTACATGCGTAATATATACATATATGGTACATAATGTAATAGTATGCACATGTCTAATGTGGACGTATATGGTGCGTAATGTAACAGTATGCATATGTGTAAGGTGGATGTATATGGTGCGTAATAGTATATACACATATAGTGTGCAATATAATAGTATGTATTTACGTGATGCATACATATGTATATGGTGCGCAATGTAATAGTATGTACATACGTAATGTGCACATATATGGTGCGTAATGTGGTGGTATGTATTGGTGCAATAAGTTGTATAAGAATCAAACGAATCGCATATCGATGATACAACGACCGCCCCGTACAAGCCGGGATACTTCGGAGATAATCGACAAATTTCGACAGCGTGTAGGCTGCGGTGTTTCGCGGTTCGTTAACGATATATCAGCGAAGAACGATATCGTTATGCAAATAAACACGGCAATAGCGACGAAACAACTAGTCGAGCCGGGGTACATGACCCAAACGATGCAAGTCGACGCGTACTCTCGATAGTCGAGAGAAACGAGCAGTAAGTGAGTGGCTAAGTACGAAAGTAAGATCGGTGGGAATCGAACTCTGGTTGGCTGACCTCACGAGTACGATGTCAACGAGCTTAACTCCTTGCTCCGTCGAGCTTCACGGTGCTCGTTCTTTTCCTTTTCTAGCGATCGTCCCGTCGAATAAGCGCCGTTTCTTCCCGCTAGCAAGAACCGTCTCGTGCTCGATTATTGGATCGTTAACGAGGCACGCCGGTATCCTGTCAAACTTCCACCGAAATCACGAAACAATTTCGGTTCCAGGTTTACGGTGCATCGTGGCAGAAAAATACTCTTTAGATTGCCCTCATTACCCCATTTTAACGGTCGTTGAACAGGCGTCCGATATAATAATAGGGCAAGGTGAGAGAGAAATTTGTCTTCCTTCATAAAGGGAGAGAGTCGATGATAGGATTTTTAAATAGCATTTTTTCTGAGGAGGTAGGTCAGTGTGTGGTAGATGGTTATGCGAATATCTATAGGTTACATTGTCACGCATGGAATCACTGTGCGTCAAATGATTGTGAGCTGAATATCGCTCTGAAATGCAACGTGCGAAATACCTATGCATCGAGTACCTGTACGTTAACTGGTGACGCGTTAAATTGACACGCGTTCGATCATCACATGTCAAATACATATGTGCTGAATACTCACGCGCCGAATAAGTACGTTCGAATGGCCTACGTGTCAGATCACCATGCGTTGAATCGTTACATACTGAGTATCTACGCGTTGAATAACTATGTATAGAATACCTACATGACGAATACCAACGCGTAGAGGTTCTAAGTGCCGAATACCTTTGCGTCGAGTACCTGCGCGCCCAGTTCCTACGTGCCAAATACCTACGCGACGAGTACCTACACGTCGATTACCTACGTATCGAGTACCTACGCGACGAGTACCCACACGTCGAATGCCTACGCGCCGAGTTTCTACGTTCCGAATACCAACGCGACGAGTACCTAAACGTCGAGTACCTACGCGCCGAGTTCCTGCATGCCGAATACCTACGTATCGTGTACCTACGTACCGAGTACCTACGTAGCCAGTACCTACGCGCAGAATACCTACTAACCGAATACCTTTGTGTCGAGTACCTGCATGCGGAATACCTACGCGACGAGTAACTAAACGTCGAATACCTACGTGATGAGTTCCTACGTGCCGAATACCAACGCGACGAGTACCTACACGTCGATTACCTATGTATCGAGTACCTACTTGCCGAATAACTTCGTGTCGAGTACCTACATGCCGAATACTTACGCAACGAATACCTACATGTCGAATACCTACGTGTCGAGTACCTACGCGCCAGATACCTGCGAGCTGTGTACCAATGTGTCAAACACCCATGTTCTGAATATTTACGCGTCGAACACCTACGCTTCGAGTAACTACGCGACAAGTACCTACGAGCCAAATAACTATGCACCACTTACCTTCGCTCTGAATACCTACACATCAAATATCTACGCACTGAATACCTATACAACGAATATTCATGCACTTAATACCTACATAGCATATACTTACTTATCGAAAATCCACCCATTATACAGACACCGCGCACCGAATCGCCAGGTATTAAATATCCACGCGTCGAATTACTATGCGATACTTCGTCACGTATTCCCCTTCTCGCGACATATCGCCACAACTTTAATCTTCGGAACAGGGTAGGTTTCTGTACAGTCGCATCAATAGACATTGTCAGCTTGTCACAGCCGATCGTGACGAATCTCGAAAGATGAGGGGATCGATTCATAAGAAAAGACGAGAATGAAGAGAAAGAAAGATGAAAGGGGTCGAAAATTGGTGTGGAAGAAGCGAAAGGCTGCGGGGGAGGCGAAATAAATAAAGGATCGCAGATTCTATTAGCGACCGTCTTTCTTCTCGTACTAAAGATACAAGATGACGAAGCTGATGGAGAACCAAAGAGAATGGAAGAAAAAGAAGCCGAGGAACGTAACAACGATCAGGGTTGTCCGCTAATATTCTTTCGGTTCATCTTTTCCGTTTTGTCGCGGCGAATCGTGCTTTGTTTTGCAGTTTCAGTTAACGAGCTCCATTTTTCGATAAAGTATATACACCTCGTCGCTGGACTTTAGGTTGTCCCTAGCGAAATAGGCGATTCTGCATGAAAAAATATGTCGAAAATATCGAATAAAAATTTGTCATACGAGCAATTATTTCTAAATTAAAAATGAATTATAAAAATAAGTAAATAGTGGATAACACATACATCAGTTTGTAGAAAGATACTTTATCTCGATGAAGATTAACATACATTTTGTCAGAAACTTTTTAGTAAATTTAAAAATGAGAAATGTATGATCCGTCATTTTGACAGGCTCCGTAAATCTAGTGTTAATCATGCCTCATTATAACGAATGAGTCACTGTAGATCGTTGTCTCGATAGACATTATCATAGTTAAAGTTTGTTTTTATAATAACAGAAAATTAGGAACACGTAATGAAATAGAATGAAGTAATCATAAAATTTATTATCTCAAAAATCGCTGAAAATCTCTATTTTGTCGAATCTACAATTCTGCTCTTCTAATTAAATTTCTATGAACACTTTCTAACACCCGTGATTTTTTCAAAATACAGAATTCATTTAATACGACTACAGAAATAAAAGTCAAACAAAGGAGGTGCACGCATGATCGAGTGAACGCAAATGCGACGAAAATTCAAAATCGATTTACTAGAAAACAAAAATTTCCATGACAAATTTGTATCCCATATTTTCGATTTTTTCTTTTTCATGCAGCATCATCCTCTTTTCGTTTATACCACAAGTTACCGAACACCCTGTATATCCATATTTTGTTCCAAAGAATAAATATCATTCTTTTTCGCTAAAAAATAAATATTCCGGGAATATGCAGTTTATGTCCGCGAGCGAAACAAGACTCGAGTATTCAACGATCGAAGGATTTTCATGAAATTTACAAATTGGTCGCTCGTGTTGCAGTTACTCGCGCGGATCGACGCGATAATCGCTTCGACCGCGAGCTATTGACACTTTGATGCATTCCACTCGCGTGTGTGCAATCGGATTACGGTGTCGGATTAAATTCAATGTTGCTGAATGGAAGCAAATGAACACCCGAGGTGGCTTAAAGCGGTTCAAAACACCGTCTTTTTTTCTTCGGCTCGTTATTTACTCGCGCCATCTTCGATAATCACAGTGATCCGTGGCGAGGATGCCGAACAATTTTACATCGATACTAGCGAAATTCGCGATAATTTCCAATCGAATTCCGGGAATCCGTAATTTGGTTGGACAATCAATCGGATCGTAGATTATTAGGTATCTCGGCGTGTCTATGGGGGGTCATTTCAATTCGAGGGGTATCACGATACCTTGCTAGTGTACATTCGACCATAATAAAAACACCTGATTTCGACTTTCCGATTGCACGCTTCTTCGGGAAAATTGAAACTGTCTGCGTTTCGCTGAGTGTCTTCTGACATTTTTATCGCGATGGAAATGACGGAGGCAGGAAAATTACCGCATCGCACTCGCTGATGATCGACGCGAACTCGTGTGTTTGCGAACTCGTGCAAACACTATTATAGAATGCAGGAAACAGAAGAAGCTAACACGGGAAAGGGTAAAGAAATTCGAAGCATCGACCCTGGACACGTTGGAGAGTAATTGTAAGGAGAAGTCTCAAACGAAATTTAATGGAAAAAATTGCACATATGGTACATCCATATCATATGAAGTGATATTATAATAAGTACTTTATTGCTGTGATAAATTTACATTTATGCTTAAATTGAATAATTGTCGCACATTCTTCACAAGCGTCTGATTACGTGTGTCTACTTTCACTGAACCTATGAACATATCGACTTGTTCTTCTAGTAAGAACATTCATAAAGAATGTTAAAAAATTGCAAACTTTATTTGTCGAGGATTTAATTATTGTACACCGTAAACACTTGTACTACTTTTGTATATATTTTGAGATGAACCTATGTTTATAAGACCGAAGTTTGGGACAATTTGTATATATAAAAATGAAAATTATAGTGTCTGCGAACATGTCATCCAAAAATTGTCTGAAACTATCACGATGCTTTTTAGTTAAACTTGGTGAACGGGTTGGTCAACTATTGTTGAAATAGAAAACAGTTTAACGAAAAGTCCTGTTCAGAAATAGTAAAGTGCCGCCGTTGCAACGACAATAAAGTAATTTGGAAAAATTTAAGCTATCATTTGCATCTGTTAAAAATTAAAAGTGTTAACTGCTTTTGATCCATATCCTTCAAAGATTGCTAGTTTAAAATTAGTTTAACACCAGAGTCACTACAGACACGATAAAACTTCGATAATTATCTTACATTTATTATTAAAGTTTGTTCCATAAAACTGTGTTTGTTCCAATTAAGAAACTCCAAAGTAAACTTACTGAAATTAGTAAAATCAACGACGAGTATACAGGAAAGCAGGAAAAATGCTCCTATTATAGATTATACTAAAAAAGGTAAAGAAAAATGAGGAAAAGTTACGCCAAAAACTGTTCTGTATTCTCAAGAATAATAAAATATAGTGCAAATCCGGTCGCATTTTTAATCCGTTTCTTTAGTCTCCATTTAAAAGTATTAGGTTGGGGAATAAATTCGTAGCGTTTTTATCAAAGACTCTTATTTAAATAAGAGTCACCAGTGCTTATTACCAGTATATATAATATACTGGTACATTATATATACAATTATATATAATATAATTATAATTATAATTATATATATATATATATATATAATATAATAACAGGTATGTGAGTATACCTACTTCTACCAAAACCAGTCATTCTGACTGGTGTTTAGAAAAAGTGCTTAGTGTGATTTCAATGCTTTATTTACTTTTAAATAAAAGGTAAGTATTTATTTACTTTAAAAAAATGTCACATGCAATAGGAATTTTGAATTGAAATTGTAAGTCATTTTGACTAGTCTGGTAAATCTGGTGTTAATCAATTATGTATTCGACAATTAGCAGAGTTTTTTTAGACCAGAAAGAGATCTATCGAATGAATATTATACACTTTGTCAAACAGCAAAAAAATCGTTGTAAATAAAAGAAAATATAAAAACGCTACGAACTTATTCCCCAACCTAATATAATGGTCATTTCACGTCCGTAAGTATAGCGTTAACTGGTTAATTCCCAACGCACCAACCTTCGACCGTGTAACAAGAATCATCAGGCGTGTCAACGGGAGTAGAGATATCAAACAAAGTCCCGGAGCGATTAAAGCGAAGGAAAGAAACGCGGCAAGAAGCGGTAGTGTGCTGTTGGAACGGCTAATCACTGGTCAGGCAAAAATCGAGCGAAATAACAAATGCTCGACCTAACCGAGAAAAGTCCGTTCGACGACGGCCACAGAATTTCTGCAGTTGGCAAGAAAGCCGTTCGAGCGTGGTCGGTCCACGATCGTCCGTTGTCCGCAATTTAGTTAACGTCATTAGAGCGAGAAAAATGCGCGATTGGATTGCAGATGCCGGGGCGAAAGCCGCGTTCCCCCTTATAATGGCAGAAACGGATTCTACGGACGTGGAATTCAAACAGGCATGCGGTAGAACGCCGCTTAATGCTTCGAACGGTTCTTCTGTGGCCGTTTCGTACACGCGTAAGCGAAATGCAAGCAACTTCGTCGTGGTCTAACGTAAGTATGTAAGTGCGTTACTCCTTGTGACGCTTTAGAGACCACCGATGGGCGAGTGTGAACGACTGGACGCGATATGTGGACTTTTGAGTGGCGGGTATTTAAAGGGTGTCGATGTGTAGTCGATCTCTGTGGTTGCGAATTCGGAATTTCTACATTTTTATGTTTTTCAATTACTAAATCTGGAAATTTGAAAATTTGGAAACATGGAGATCTGGAAATTCCAAATTATCTACTTATTTATGGAACTTATTCCCAAATTATTAATTTTGTATACTTTGACAGTGGTACTTTTTTATGACAGATTTTATAAATTTCTAAATTCTTAAATTGTCAACACTCTGGACTCTCAAATTCTCGAATATCCAAATTTCTTAATCCGTAATTCCTGAATTCCAAGACTTCTGAACCACAAACTTTCGCATCAACAATTTCTGAAATCTGAAATTCTAGAATTTGCAATTCCCAAGTTCACCTATTCACCATAATTCTCCAAATTCCTTACATTGCCAAACTCCCCAAACTTTCAAATTCTAATTTCCCCAAATTCCCCGAAATTACCATTTTCTCCAACTTCCAAATTCCCCAAATTGCCATATTCTCCAACTCCCAAATTTCCCAAATTACGATATTTCCCAATTTCCAAATTCCCCAAATTGCCATATTCCACAATTCCAAATTTTCCAAATTAGCATCTTGCCCAACTCCCAAATTCCCCAAATTGCCATATTACCCAACTCCCAAATTACCATATAGCTCAACTCCCAAATTTCTTAATTACCATATTGCCCAACTCCCAAATTTCCCAAATTGCTATATTCCCGACTCTCAAATTTCCCACATTGCCATATTTCCCAATTTCCAAATTCCACAAATTCCAGTCGCCATATTCCCAACTCCCAAATTCCCAAATTCCAAATTCCCCAAATTTCCAAATTCCAAATTCCTAAAATTGTCAACTTGCAAACTCCTAAAAATTCCTCAAATTCGCCGAATCCTTAAATTTTTAAATTCTAAAATCCAGAAATAAGGACGACTCAATATCGCTCTCGCATCAATACGTGGCCACGCGATCTTGCCTATAAGTATCATAGACCAAAAAATAATCAAAACCTATGTTAAAACAAACTTTCAATGAAATATAAAAATACGAAATTTTTTCAGAATATGAAAATGCGAAAATATACATACGAATATACTAAATCGACAAACGAGCAATTTCCAAAAAATTACATCCACAATATTCGCGATTAGAACCATTTTCTCGTTCCAAGCGGCTGCGTAACTTAATCGGAACAACTCGAACAAGTTAAACTCAATAATCGAGGTGTACTACTTCAACGAAACTGCTTCTCAGAAAGAGGAAACGAACGAACGTTAGAGCGTTATAAATACTATTAAAATACTTGGATAAGTTGCAATGGATTCTGTTGGAACGAAATCGCACGTAGGGACAGGAAAAGCCATCGAGCGTGGAGAAAACGGTGCGGCGGCTTCCTAAGACGAGCGGGATTTATCGAGTCACGCGTTTCGAAGCGGTGATGCATGATGCCGATACCGTTGACAGAAACGTATGTTCGCAGTACACTTTCATGCTCTAACAAGCGCAAAAATAATGGCCACGGACGAACACCTACGACCCTACGACAGACTAAATCCATGAAGCAACGCGCGAGAAATTTGCACGATGTGCTCGCCGACCGCTCAATGGCACAAAGAATGATCGCGTACGCCGACCGAGCGAACGCATCCACGTGTAAAAACGTCGTTAGCGATGCCTTAACCATTGATCACTACCATGTAATTAGATTTTCCTCGCTGTTACAAAAGGAACGGCCAACCAGGTTCTCCGCATTCGCCGTTTTCTTCAAACATCGACAACTAATTATGGAAATCGCGTATCTTATAAATTGCTATGTGCATGCTCGATAGCCTCGTATACTTTGTACATCGAAGTTCGAGTGATTTAGAGGTTTGATTGTAATCAAAGTTTTTGCTGATTCAAGAGAAACTGCATAAATCATGAACCAATTTATGGATATTCGAACATTGGACACCTAAGTAAAAATTTATAAATGTACAGGAAATAGATGATAGACCCCAGTATCCGGAGAACTCGGAGGCTTTATTCGATGACGATAAGTTCCGCACGCAAGTACCAATTATGGAAGACTGACTGAATGTAGAAAGAGGGCTAGTTATATATATATCGAGATGAGGGTGAGTAATAGAAGTGCAAGCATAGTGTAAGGGCAGAGTGCGTAGGACAGGATGACTAAGAAGGCTAGATGAGTTGGCGTTTGAAGAGTGAAGTCAGGATGTTTTTCGCAGAATGATTCAATGTGGTGATAAGTTATCTTGTTGTCGTACAACATTCGTTTGTAAACAGTTCTGAGCCAACTGTCTTTTCGACACGGAATAATCATACGGCTGTCGCATAACCGTCTCCACCACATATAGTAAAATAGGAATTGGAGCTTCTAATATAAATAAATGAATGAACAAGGAAGCTCGTTTGAACACCGGGATAAGAGGAACGAACGCGCAGGTATTAGGAGAACGGAAGCGAAAGGGTGAAGGATCCAAGGGGAAGAGGATAGTCGGAGATGCAAAGGCGCGCTAAATCGTCGGCAGATACTCGTCTTCTTTCTACGTAGCTCGTCGTCCACGTATACGTTGTTCCACCCTTACTAACGATCTTGTACGTGGCCACATACAGAGGCTATCCTCTTTGCGCTATCCCCGTCGGATATGTACGCCGTGGTTGCTTCACGATGATTACGACTCCGATTGCGATGTAAATCGCGAGCCCACGTTCAATCACGTACACGCGGGTGTAACTCTTTCCCCGTGGCCTTTGACTGTGTGCCTAGAAAACGTATCCCTCTACACACCCTCGGTCTCGTTGATGCTGATCGAATGTGTACATTCAAAATCGATACCGTGGGGTTTCGATAATACGCGCCCGTAAATACGGTGTATACCTCGTCCGACGCACGAAAAAGATTGTAATACTGATAGAATACGTCCCGTGCATCCACTGTTGGCTACAACGTATTCCTATATTCGGTTTTCTACCTTGAACCCTTATTGAAACATAATTTGTTTCGTTATTCGGAGGCCCTGCAAAGGTGGGATGATTGCAGCGTGATGGCTTACGAGGATGGGATTTATTTTTTTCATCGTGCAATTGGCGATTATTTAACGAAATAAAATTCTAGGGAACAATCTGAAAATATAAACATGCGTGTAGATGAGTGTGTATCACGACATTTCTAGACCCCCAAATTTTTTAATTTTCACGTGGGACCCATATCTGGAACCTGTGATACTTGGAATACATAGATATTGAATTTCGTGTTCCTAAGAGCTAATATCATTAGACCTGTAAATTCTACTAGGTATAATACAAACTTCTATATCTTTAGTTCTATGCGATTCCTATATCTCTAGATCTCTGTGTACCCCGTGACCTTATATGACCTGAACTCGTACATCTCGTGAGTTTTATAATCCTAGATTTCAATGTTCTGAGATTCCCATACACCCCATATACGCATCCTTCGAATCTTTCAGATCCCTATATACCCAGTATCCGTATATTTGATCCCTGTATTCAACAAGACTCTATCTCCCTTAAATCTCCATATCTCTCGGATACCTGTATTCCCTAAACGTTGCATTTTTCAGATTTCTAGGTCAGCCTACATTGCTCTATTCCCAGATTTCTATATTTCCGTATTCGTATATGATGACACCCATGTGGCTAACTATGAAACACACGATCACGTTCGAAGAGTATTGGCAGACGTTTGGATTTGTACACACCACAGATCCCTTATATCTTTCAGACTACTATATCTCCTGCATCCCTATATTCGGTCCCTATATTCGACCAGACTCCATGTCCCTTAAGTCTCTATATCTCTCGAATGCCTGTATCCCCCAAACGTGACATCCTTCAGATTTCTAAATCAATCAGCATTGTTCTACCTCAGATTTCTATATTCCCGTATTCGTATATGATGGCACCCATGCCGCTAACTATGAAACACTTGGTCGCGTTCGAAGAGTATCGGCAGACGTTCGAGCGCAATTTTTCCGAGGAAGTCGATGGAGCTCGCAGTACGAAGGTTACGAATCGAGCGGTTTTTACGATTCTCGAAGATGCTCGATCGATCGTCGGGATCCTTACGGAATCCCGAGGACATAACAAGACGTAATTTCACCTCGTTACTTCATCCAGTTTTTCGCGCGACATATTCACGAGGCTGTTCCTTGGAACAGGTCCGACGTTCTCCTCCGCTCGATACAACGAAGAGCAGCAACGACGGTGCACCGACTGCGAACCGGCACGCTGCTGTACGGTTCTTGCGACCTGCTGTTTTCCAGGTACCTTCCTGACTCAGCCTACATAAGGCTACTTACTAGCTCCGTCTCGAGAGGATTCCACTTTTTGCGAAAACTTCTCCCTCATCGACGTACCGAACGACCAGTTGCACGCTACTGGTTCCCGGAGCACGCTATCGGTAGGATGTTCCACTTTATCGTTTCCTGTCCTCTTAGGGTTTCCTTTTGTTTCATCGTCTCTACCCTTTGTCCGCGAACCAACGACCGAACGCCAACAATGCCCGATGCATTCGCGGAACAACCAGCTTTATGCTTGTATCGCGTTGTTGCATATTAAATGAACGATTTTGAACGCTATGGGGATCACTGACTACTAACCGGTTTATGATCGGAACGTTGGCGATGCATTTACTTTGTCACTTTTGGAAAACTTTGGGGTTTATGTTGATATACACGATATTTCCATAAAGTAGTTCATCGTAGTTCCATGAAATATTTCATGGTATTTTCTGGAAGTATGTCATGGTACTTTATGGTAATTTCAAGAAGTATGTCATGGTATTTCATGGTAGTTTTATGAAGTATTTCAAGGTAGTTTCCTGAATTATGTCCTGGTATTTCCATGAAGTATTTCATGGTAGTTCCATGTCAGCAAATCGTATCAAACTTTTCATCAAAATTTATCATTGATTCATGAGGTTTGACATGGTAGTTTCATGAAGTATTTCGTGGTATTTCCATGAAGTATTTCATGGTAGTTCCATGTCAGCAAATCGTATCAAACTTTTCATCAAAATTTATCATTGATTCATGAGGTTTGACATGGTAGTTTCATGAAGTATTTCATGGTAGTTCCATGTCAGCAAATCGTATCAAACTTTTGATAAAAATTGTTCATTGTTTCATGCAATTGGTGTCTAGCGAATTACTGCAGAGTAAGTGTTATTTTATAGCACGTCATTTTCTGACATCCAGTTACATTTCTGATGGTTTAAAAGCAAGGACAAACATTAATAGAAAATTTGCGGTGAAATTACCGTTAATGTTATACACAGACTATAATGGTATTCTATAAAATTGCTTATCTAAATTCTCAGACAAACTTACTAAAACTTCATAATACATTTTGAAGATTTTGGCAACTTTCACCGATTATTTGAAGCAACAGGTGGGTCGTAGCCCAATGCGTACATCAAAGTATGAAAACGTATTGTAATACTTGTACACCTCGTAAGAACGTTGATCCTAAGAAGAAAGGAGTTCGACATCGAGGACTAAAAGGGGCAAGGTCAACCTCGGAGGAAAATTAGCCAATTATCGGCGTCGATGTGTGGCGATTTTCGCGATCCCGACGGAAAGTGGAAGGTCGGAAGCCGCCAAACGTAAACTTTCATCTTATTATGTTGTTACGGCGCGGGTACACCTCGAGTGTCGTGTCGATAATTTCGTAATTAACGAGATATCTCACGGTTATGATCGCGGGTTCGTTAATGATCGTTCTTGTAGAATGTCCCGGCACACGGTTAAGCCGGATGATCGATGGATCGATCGCTTTCGCGAGTCAAATTTGCTGGAACGAGGCGACGTCCGTGCACTTTTTCACTTTGGTCACCTCGATGGAAAAGGTAAACCCGGCGTTGCTAATGCTACCACGTTTACCGGGTGACGTTAATAAACCGCTTGTCAACCGGAAACTAATGGCGGCCCGTGATTGCGGCTAAATGCGAGCTTCGCGTAATGCTAATGCGAACGTTTTTACCAGCGCGACGGAAAGAAATTCGAAATTAGGTACACACCTCTGTCGATACTTTATCTTACGAATCGATCTATCACCGTTACGGAGAAACTATTCCGCGATAAAAAGTAAACGCGAGAAGCGGAAACTGGCGCGAGTACCATTTGAACAAAATATTGTATTCGGAACTATGGTAGCCTAATCGACTCGTGTTTTTCAACCCTCTGCGCTCCAGCAGTGACTCGCGTTATCAATTTGATTTAACACAACAGTTTTAAATAAATAACTTTTAAGTACATTTACAGTACCATACACGCTATGTTTGAACACCGTGAAACAAGATCAACGAACTATAATAAACAAAAATGATAATTTGAAAAAGATTCATCGATCTTTTCAAATGGAAAGTCTGACAATTGCTATCTGCCAACGATAAAAATGCTTTCGAATGAATTAGAAAGGTTAACAATTGCTATTTGTCAACTATGAAAATACTTTCGAATTGCAAAATGTTAGAAATCCAGGATTAGAATCCAAAATAAGAATCGCATTTTTGAATATACAGTTTAGATATACATATGTACGTCTGGACACGATATACATATGTTTATAGCCACGTATGTATACTTGTATATTTCTCGTGCTACTACTTGTTTATTTTAGATAATCAGGTTAAATATTAGGTTGTTGATGTACATGAAATATCAGATTTTCTTTACTCGTCAACGTTTGTCTCCCTGCATTCGCCATACCTTTGTTTTTGGCATAACTTCTTCCACATTCGTACTATTCATTACCAGAGTAATATTGTAACAAAGAAGACTTCTCAAAAGTGTTCCCTCTGGTTATGTGTTTTAAATTTTCCACGAATATCAATTGAACCGATATCTGTGTAATTTTTTTATATGAATAAACTTGCACGCGCACTATAAAACATACAATTTTTCAACACCCAGCTTATTCGCCAGATCTTTTGTCAACAAAATTCCATTTTGTTTTAAAACATTGAAGATTGCTTTGACGGACTAAAGACTGTGAAAATGAAAACAGTCTGAAAAATTTCATATCAAAGTTTATTAATTCAAAAAATTAGAATTTCTTCAAGACAATCATTTATACATTAAGATCTCCATGGGAAAAGTGTACTCAACCAAATGGATCATATTGTGGTTAAGCAAACAACGATTGAAAAAAGATATACAGTCTTGTATATATTCGCTTAAAAATCTGCCCTTTCATATGCAACTAATAATTGAAACTGTGCAACAGAATTTTATAACCTTCTCCAGATAAATTGCACTAACTTCTCCGTAAATCCAACAACGCTACAACAATCTGAACCTCACGATTCGACAGTGAATTAATTCGCCGTACAATGTAAGAAAGTTTTCGAAAACGGTGCAAAATAAATCAGTGAGTTTCTCCGTCGAGTTACCTAAAGAAGCGTAATTCGAATCGTGTCACGGGTCAGCCATGACCCTGAAAGGAGCACGGGACGTGTCACGGTCTCCTCTATGGTCATCGACGTTTCTATGGAATATCCAGAACGTGCCGATTATCGCCGAAGAAGGCTCAAAGGAGGATTCTCTTCCGTGCAAAAGTACACACGCGCGTTACTCTTTATAGCAAATCGAAGCGACGCGCGTAAGCAGATGCGTTAAAAAAAAATGAAACGGAGCGAAAAGAACGGTTGTTGAAAGACATTGCCGTTTGAAGAGGTTCCGTTACGACCACGATCCACTCTGATGGCAATAACGTCGAACGTTAGCTGGATGGAGGAAAAAGACGATCGATCGACAACGACGAACACGAAGAATCGTGTTTATAGAGATTCTCTAGAAATCTACGAAGATTCTCGAACCGGCCCAGACGGCAAGTCGCTGCCAACAACCGAGACAAGAGAAAAACGCTGTTACGGGAGTCGAGACACGCGTGGGAAACTCGATGGTGGGAGACGTGTCGGTGTGGAGCCGAGTGGAAACAATTTGTTCGATCATTATGCTTCGTTTTAACAAGGTAATTAGAAAAACTACGTGATACCGATCGCGACCATTTTTGTGATAAATATTTTCAACGAACGGGTGTACCGGGATGCAATTGGAGCATTCTAACGCGGCGAGCTATACGAAAGTCGACGGTAATTGATACCATAAGGTTCATACTATAACCGGTATTGAGTAGCATATCTGTTTTTAGACTGGAAGTAAATTGATGAAGGAATGAGTAATTGGCAAACTCGGGAAAGAGATATAAACTCTGTGGTTTCGACGGGGTTAGTTGCTTTGGAGTCGATGGAATCGGATAAATGAGTGCGAATTACTAAATTTAAGTAGTATAGGCACGATATTGAGTAGCCTGGTTTATAAGAAAAAGTGCTGCTACATTGGAAATAATTGCAATTTTAGCGCAAAATTTCAAAATACTGCATTCTTTTTAACGTACAAACTGTCTAAATTTCTAAATTTAGAAAAACTTATAAATTTTGCCTTTGAAGCCTAAATTTCAATTTTTAATTGTAAGTCTGAATCCCTACATTTCCAAATTTCTTGTTTAAGTAAAATATAGAATTTACATACGGTGAAGTATTCATACACTTTGAATATGAAAATAAAAACAACAATATTTTCTATACTATTAATTATATTTGAATTTATATATCTGTAAATTATACACTTACAATAATAAATGAACATGACAAAATAAATAGATAAATAAATACAATAAATACTTTTACTGTGTATTTGTATTACCAATACTTTTATTCTATTCAATATGTACATATTAAATAAATGTATACATACATCATTTATATATAATTTATTATTATAAATATACACATATACTTATTTATTTCTTTACGTAATACAGCAATACATATGTACTTTTCCGCGCAATCTATAGCGTTGTACATACAATATACAAACATGATGAAACAAAATGTATAGTATGAAGCGTCATATACAAAAGTGTTGTGTATCATGTACAGCTATATATGATTACATATACTTAATAACATAGAAAATATTGCCAGTTTTATTTCTTTTGACATTCCATACAAATACTTTTATCCCTCGCTGTATATTGCAGAAGTTACTTAAATTTCCACGCTGCCAAATTCCGGGATCTTCAAATTCCAAAATTTCGAAAAATTGCTAAATTATAAATTAAAAATTGCTCAATTGAGACACGAGGTGTTCAGATTGTGGGTAAGGACACTTGATCGGCACCTTGACCGAGCCAAGCAAAAATGCTATTATAATTACGGCAATGTATGTAACTCTAATTAATAGTCAGTTAAGAGGGCAGCTACCGTTCGGTCGCCGCTGTTACGTCCATTTAATTAATTATGTAGTGGCCAGTCGGTGTTGGAAGCGTGCTTTTTGCAGACGACGACACCGTCAGGAAGGCGTCGCGACCAGAACAATCGGCGACAAAGACAATAGCCTCGTTACGGATTCGTTGACCAACTCTAGTCGATCAATTGCTCGTGCCATTGCTGCCACCGTGATAGAAATCAGTTGGCAAAGGAGCAACGGATAAATCGCGAACGGATTCGAATGCCGTATCACGAATACGAACGTGCCGAAGATCGTAATATTTTTTCGACGATTTCCTACTGTATGTGCGTCGCAGCGTCAACAATTATTTTAACGACGATTAAGCGACGCGTGGGATTAATGAAAATCCCAACAACTACGATCAGTGCACTGTATCAAATTGAATGAATAGAACTCCGAAGAATTAAAGCAACAATTATCCTTTATTACAAAATTCACTGATCGAGTGTATAAAAATCAAGTACGAATGGATAAGAACTAAAATAGATATCAAACAAGAATGTTGTGATAAGCGAATGAAATGCGAATGTCGAATGTATCTCCGAGCCCTCCTTTCAATTCAAAAAAGCTTGAAATGGGCGATTAAGTTTGAGAAAAAAGTAAAGGAAAACTGTATCTATTATCTGATTGATTAAACAAATTTGATTGGAAATGGAAGTGTGGGACGGGACAGGGCGTTTACAAAATGTCCGTAGCGAGTAATAAATCTAAGGAGTACCTCAACATGCGCAGAAGGTTCCAAACAAAATATTCTAATACTAAGATGAGGGACTCTGAAAGCCAGATGGGACTAAACAAGACACTAAACCTCTTCACTTCTAAAAACTAAATTGTTCGAAGGGACCAAAAATGGTATCTATCGTATTGACGGAACCTGCGGGCAAAAACCTAATTTTCTCAATGCTTATTGTGATTCTAGGACTCAACACATACGCTTTTACTTGTTTACGCATACAACGAAGAAAGTTCTGGGTTAGGTCGCGTTGCTGGATTTCGTAATAGCGTGCTGACTGTTTCAAGTTCAACTTTCGCATGAATGAATTCGATGGGAACATGTGGGATACCGCACTCGGTAAACGGAAATTCTGACAACCGTGGCTAAGTTGCGATAACGAGAGAAACTATCAATAATGCTAATCAACTGGGACTTTCGCTGCACGAGTATTTGCATACTCGCGTAATTATACACTTTCTGTACGTTTTTCAAATGGTATCATTAATGTTGAATCTAGTTATGTTATCGATGATAATTTAAATATGTCTAGCTGCGTGTGTGCATATGTTAGTGGATATGTTAAGTCTGACCTTAAAAAATCGACCCGCGCGAAAGTCTGATCACACGCTGCCGTGTATCACTTACCTGAAACAGAAAAATAGAATGGTTATTATCAAAGGAACATCGTAACGAAAATTTGGGAAAAATGAAATAATCAACATGTTTAATTATCGAATTATGAATTTTCATTTTTAACAAATCTTACCAAATATTTTTACAGTATTCTGTTATATTTATTTTCCGTAGTTCCAGTGCGAGTATTTTCACTAAGAAAAGTGACCAAATTTTTGATAATATAGCAGTTAAGTTTGTGTAGAAATTTGTGTGTCATCCATAGATGAGTGACCTGGCGGTCAAAATATTAATTAAATATGATATAAACTTGATACAAAATGACCAAAAATGATCGATACACGCGTGCTATCAATTTTCGCGGGTAATGAACGAATACATTGACCCGTGGCTCGGTTAAATACAGGAACGTTGTTGATCGACGGTGAGATCACTCACCAAAGAAGTGGTCAAGAGACATTAACAGTCGGTAGCCAGCACGGATCGCCATTACAATGTTTGCTCACGTTTTCGAGGCGCCCACGAGCGAAAAAAGAATAGTTCCCTCAGGCATCCTCCCTTCTAACCGTATTCGGTTCTCAAATATATCAATGATAACCAACAGACCATACCCGAAACACGTCAAATATGGACACTGCACTCCAACAATGGCCTAAGCATAGGAACCAGCGAAATGGTCCACACGCATGCTGGACATTTCGAAGTGTCGTTCATTTTTTGGGTCAAAAATATCTATAGAATCGACGTTTTCTCGGAATTGAACAAAAGCTATTGGAATGTGAATTGGATAAGAGGATATCGAGTTGTGGGACGCTGAAAGCGTTGAAGTTGAAATCTTCAAATTTCTGAGTTTTCCAGTTTTTAAATATTTGAATCTCAAAATTTACTAATCCTCGAGTTTTCAAATATCACAATTTTTATATTCATGAATTCTCGGAACTTTCAGTTTCCAAACTTTCAAGACTCAAAATCGTTTTACGATCGCCGTTCCCAAATCTTCAAATTCTCAGATCCCCAAATTTTCAGATACCCAAATTTCCAGAATTTCAACTTCTCAAATCCCCAATTTGTTAAACTCCAAAATTTCCAGATCCCTAAGTTCCAAGATCCCCAAATTCCCTAATGCCCCAATTTTCAAATTCCAAAATTTCGGAATTCTCAAGTTCACAAATTCTCAAATTGCTATATTCCCTGATCCCAAAATTTCCCAATCTCCAAATCCCCAAATTCTTAAGCTCTCAGAGTCCTCAAGTTCCTAAATTCTCCTCTAACAAATTCGATAAGATAAACGTATCAACATGAAATACGCCCTATACCGAAGGGAAGCAATATATTTAAAAAAAAAAAAAACGAATTTTCTCTATCTTTGCACAGACTCATCCACCGACCCGGGTAACAAATTTAGCCCCGGATGTTCAAGGTTTACCCGAACGCGCAGATTTTTCGTGAAAGAACGCATTAACCGCACGGACTGTACACGCGAATTTCTGTAAGCCGAAGTTGGCCAGTAAATCGGGAAAGAGACCTTAACACGAACGGTTTGCACGAGTATGCTAAGAAAGGGACTTGTTCTGGACAGGTGACGACCCGAGCGTGATAAGACCGTACACACTTACGTATCGTCCCTTACAAGACGGGGTGTGTCGATACACTATCTTCATGCATTAATGCATGGAACACGCCAGTCCATGATACGTTCGTCTTATTCTCTCGCAAGGAAACCCGGTTCACGTTCTTGGTAGCGACGCTGGCGTAAATCGATCGAATCTGTCGATAGATACTTGTCCGATCAGATATCTGTCAGCGCGATAGCAACGCCAGCTGCAGAGGGAATAATCATTCTTTGATTATTTACATTTTATCCGATGCGTTTTTCGAAATCCTCCATCGCCGACGAATGGATACGCTGTAACCGATGTGACAGAAGAATTCAAGATCGTTTCATAAAACGATTTCATAAAATTCGAGATTTATCTTCGTCCAATATACCTGTTACATTTAACGCACCGCGGTACAACGGTAGCGTACGTGATAAGACAAATTACGATAGAGGCAATTTATTCTTCGCTCTCGTTTTCTAACTCGCTCTTAGGTATTGTTTGATTCAATACAGTTTCGAGCAACGTAACGCTCTCCGTTTAGCGTATTGCCTTCTCGTGGACAGAGATATAATTAGAGTGAAATTGATCGATTAAATTAAAATGACCTTGTATCGGTTACGTAAGAACTGGTCCCCTTATCTTCAGCAATTAATCGATCGAGGCAAATGCAAATTAATTTCTGAGACGCAAGTAATATATCATTGCACCTCGGTACATCCCCCTCTACAAAGAATCTCGTTTTCATCATGAAGAGAAATCGAGGATTTGTGCATAAAACGTTATAAATATTTGTATTGACTTTTTCTGAACACCTAGTGAAAGATTTATCTATCAAACTACCAAAGCGGTGAAATGACCATACTACAAAGTTCCTACTTCAAATAACAAAAATTGTTAAGCTGGTCTTCTTGACATTGATGCACATTGTCATCGAGATAAAACATCTATAAATGTATTTATTTATGTTTCATCGTTTGTTCATTTATTTTTGAACTTCACTTTTAATATCAAAATAATCGTGCATTATATGTATGTCGGTAGTTTCAGTGTTAACACGAACAAAGATACTGAAAACGTTATACGAATTTTACATTCAATGATCCTTTTGATTATGTAGATTATAATTGGGTGACAAACTTTATCATATGGGAGTATTCAAAATTTTAATAAGACTTATTACGTTTGCACTATGAGTGCGTCAGGAGTAAGACTCGTGGAAGTATGACGAAATGAATTGCTCGTTAATTGGTTACGTATTTAAAGCGGCCGCTAAATCACCCGAGAAACGATGAATAATTTAGTCCCGAGCTGTGCGCGGAAATTTTCATTTAAGAAATATGGATGCAACGTGGAAAGAAAGCGAAACGACGCGAAAGATTCACGTGTAAGGAACACGGCAGGGCGAGGTGGAGCATGACTTTCCAGAAGCTGGTAGAAAGGTACGAGGATGGTTAGAGGTCATCAGCATCGCAACACCATCGTGTTTCTGACCTCGTTGACTGAGCACGCCAGATGACTCGGTAAACAGAGGGACGCGTACGAATCTCGCGTAAACTTGCCATGTTTTCGCGCGATTCCGTTCACCTAACCTCGATGAAACGGTCAAAATTAACCCTTTGCGCTCGAAAGTATTTTTCTTGGTTCCAGATAGAACGGTGCTACGATTTTGGCTGAAAAGTTTGATGAATTAGTTTCATTATGTTTCATTGCGTTTATACATCGCACTAACAAGTTTTAATTTTTCGTAGGAACAGCAATAAGTTCAGTAAAACGAATGGATATACAAATAAATAAATATAAACAAATGAAAAATAAATAAACGAATGAATGAATAAATAAATGAATGAATGAATGAAAAAATGAATAAATAAATGAACGAATGAATGAATAGATGAATGAACGAATGAATAAATAAATAAATAAATGTAACGTAAATCATTGAATATCTCATATTTTATCAAAGAATTAAAATTATGGTGACCGAAAGAATATTAAAATGGAGTCCTCCGCTCTCGTACATAATTTTGAATAGAAAACGAAATCCTGTCATCTTGACAGACTCGATAGCCTCAGCGTTGAGTTCCGTCCTATTGTAAACTTCCATTATAGATTATTTTTGAATGACAAATCAAAACGTCGACCGTACACGGAACTAATTATTGTATGTGACTAAGCAAATATATCGCGGCGAGAATTCGCAGTTCTAAACGAGAGCATCGAATCGAAGGCAATCGACGATGAATACAATCATCAACCGAATAACAGCTTGAAATGACAAACAAGAGATGATCAGCGCTATGCAACCTCGTTCAACCGTATCCTCTTCGACTTCTCAATTATGAAAATTGTTTCGAACGTCCAACAGCGAGCCACTTATGCATTTCGTACCCGATTTGCATTGCGCGTTCACTGAGAAATTCAGAAATTGGGAATTCGAACATTTTAGGTTTTGACAATATGGACATTTGGAAATTTGCGGATTTGAACGCGCGAGAATTTAGGCATTTGGGAATTGCAGAAATTGAGAATTGGGGAAGTAGAAAATTTGAAGATTTGGGGAATTGAGGATTTGAGAATTCAGAAATTTAGGAGTTTGGAAATATACGAATTTCAACACTTGAGAATTTGAGGACTCAGGGATTGAGAAAAATTGAGGATTACGAAATTTGAAAATTCGGGAATATGGAAATTTGAAAGTTTGCGAATTCGAATAGTTCAGAATCTTGGAACTTAGGAATTGTAGACATTGAGAATTCGGAAATTTAGTAACTTGAAAATTTGCGAATTTGAGGACTTAGGAATTGCAGATATTGAGAATTAATAGAATAAATTGGAAATATGGAAATTTGGAAACGTGGACATTTACAAATTGAGGAATTTGGATATTTAAGAATCTGCAAATTTTATAATTTCGGTATTTGAAAATTTTTGAATATGTTCATATAAGAATATGACCAATTTATAAACTTAGTAATTTAAGAACTTGAGAATTCGACCATATGAGAACATAACAAACTTGAAAATTTGAGAATAGGAAGATAGAAATACAGCAAATATGGAATTTTTAGAAAATTCTTTCATTAAGAAATTTCGCAGTTCTAAACGAGAGCATCGAATCGAAGGCAATCGACGACGAATATAATCATCAACCGAATAACAGCTTGAAATGACAAACAAGAGATGATCAGGACTATCCAGTCTCGTTCAAACGTATCCTCTTCGTCTTCTCAATTAAGAAAATCGTTTCGAACGTCGAACAGCGAGCCACTTATTATTCATTTCGTTCCCGATTTTCTTTACGCGTTCATGGCACTCGATAAACCGACAACCCCCTTTCAGCTCCCTTTATTTTTCCCCAGTTAGCATAATCGCGTCTAATAACAGCTTTATACGCGGGCGCGAACTTAATAGCGCTTTAATGAAACCACCTAAGATTTTTTTTTCAACCGGGTATCGCGTAACTCGAACGGACTTTAACGACCCGCGTTTCTTACGCGTTGCCGTTTATGGCAGACCATTAAGAGCGCGTCCAGTGTCGTTTAATTATTTTCCATCAGGAACGGCTAATAAACCGCTTCGCCGTCGATTATTTAATCGACTTGCGAATCGAAATCGTTCTGGGTTTCGTTCTACGGTGTAAAGACGTTTGTTTGCGTGATAAAAATTACTATTGCCGAAGACTGCATTTACAATCTGTCGTTGACACATCACCTTATACTACATTTACCTCCTTAACCTCGTCACAACTCTGGCCACATATGTACATACAGTAGCGGACAAAAGTTTGAGACAATGATTCGATTTGAAATATTATACGAACTTTGTGCCTTTTTTTGTAACTTCGCTACTGAGCAAAATATCAAAATGAAATTTTTTCTATAAGTGTATAAATAAATGTCTAATTAGTTAATACCGACAGTAGAACACTATTTATAGTTTTTATGAACAGTAAATCAATTATTTATTTTTTCCATTTAGTCTTAAACTTTTGTCCGCTACTGTATATGGACAGTTGGTTTATATAAAGTTATATAAAATTATATTCTTTAACACTAGATTTACGGACGACGAATGACCATTTATATTTAAATCGAAATTAAGGAATAAAAATAAGTAACTGATGGACGATACGTAAACTAACACACAGAATGATTCTCTATTTCGACGAAGGATAATTTATATTTGGACAGTAGCTACTTACAAATTTTCGTAATTTAAAATAAGCAATCTGACATCCGTCATTTTTACGGGTTCCGTAAATCTAGTGTTAAAACTGAAAAAAAATTAATTTGTAATCTTTCCCAAATTTAATGACCAGAAATTAAATCCCAGTTACATCAAGGGAAGTAATATGTTGTAATTTTGAGCATGAATTGTATAATTATGAAACACATTCGAATCACGATTAAATTAAAATGCAATTGCGAAGAATAAGTAAGTTAACCCTTTGCCCAGATAAAAGCATTTTTATCGCTTGCAATTAGCAACTGCAAAACTTTCTACTTGAAAAGTTTAATGAGATTTCTTGAAATCACAATTTTTTATGGAAAATCTCTAATATTGTTTGCTTCACAACTAACATTGCCAATTTCAACAATAAATGTATTTTGTTCATTTAAAATCGTCGCATCAAATCAAACGGCGAATGTGCATTCGCGAATGTGAATGTTGCACTCGAAAGCATTTTTACCACTTTACTCTGGTGAAAATGTTTGATCAATTTATATGAAATTATCATTTCTTTATTATCAAATGGCAACATAGCATGTACCACCGTGTTCAAACTTCACGAGCATAATATTACAAATATAGTTGAAAGTAATTTATTAAAAATTGTTGATTCGATCAAACAGCGAGTGACAGTCAGCGCTCGAGCGCAAAGGGTTAATCACCGAAAAGAGCGAATGATCGAAACGGTTGGATAAAATGTATGACTTCCTCGATCGACTTTTTCGCAACACGAGAAATAGATCAACGTTTAATTGACTGTAGTCGATCCCATGTTTGTCGATCGCGTTTTCACGTCGTAAAGCGTCTATACCCGGCGTTTGATCGATTGCAAATAAATACGTGTACTCGCACGTTCTGGAAGATTAACGGACGTCGGTCACTTTGTGTCGCGATCATGATGCACACACTGCCAAATGCGGCTCTATGAAAGTACGGCTTTAACGGCGAGGTTCTCGGTGTCGGCTCGGTTTTCTGACGAAAAAGGCAACTCTCGCGAAAGGAAACTATCCGCTCGACTCGGAATATGTAAAACACGCTTTACATTCGAGCTACGGTCGTAGTAAACGGTTAGTTACGACGACAACTCCGAACTGTGGATGCAACGATTGACCGTAATTGTACTCGGCATCTGGCAATTTTCACGCATAAATCCGACGTCTTGAAGGATATTAGTGGCATATCGGGAGTAAATTGTAAATCTCACTTTTCGAAGGGGGAGAGGAAATTAGAGAAGCGAGGAGTTCAGGTTGAGAAACTGTTCTGGGGGAAATATTCGCTCATGGTTGCTGCATTTTTAAAGGTGCGGATTTTTAAAAGTTACGCGTTCACTAATTTTTGTATTTGCATCGTTGGGAAATTGGGAGATCGCGGACTTAGAAATTTGGGAATTTGAGAGTTGGGGGATTTGAAGATTTGGGATCTTGGGGATTTGAGAATTGGAGGATTTGGAGATTTGGAAACTTGGGGATTAGAAATCTGAGAATTTGGAACTTTCGGACTTCGAAAAATTGAGGATTTAGAAATTTGCAAATTTGGGAATTGGGGGATTTGGAGGTTTCGGAATTTGAAAATTTGGGAATTTTACACATCTGTGAATTTGGGAAATTATACTTTTATAATTTGAGAAATTGAAGATTTTGAAATTTGGGAATTGGGGAATTTGGATATTTGGGAATTAGAGATCTAAGAATTTGTCGATTTAAACTTTCGTAATTTGAGAAATTGCAGATTTAGAAATTTGCAACTTTGGGACTTGGGGGATTTGAAAATTTGGGAATTGAGGTGTTCGATAGATGCAGATATGAGAATTTGGAAATTTGCAACTTTAAAAATCTGAGAGATTAAGGATTTATGAAACCTGCAAATGTGAGAATTTATAGATGTGCAATTTTGTGAACTTAGAAATCTTAGATTTGCGATATCGAGGATTTAGAGGATTGCAGTTTTGGAACTTCATGAATTCAGAAAATTATAAATTCATAGAAATAAAATTTGAGAAACTCGAAAACCAGAAAACTGCACATACGCAAATTTCAAGTTTACCTACTCGATCGATCCCGATAAGAGTCCTATAAAATCCAAAAATCCTTATCTATAATTCAAAAATACTTCCTAATATCTTGATACACTTTATTCCCACGTTAACAATCACTTTCCCGGAAAAAGTTCATACGAACAACTATGACCCTGAGAGAAATCCCTTTCCAGGCAGCGTGCATTCAACAGGTGGTCACTCGGAATATACATATATAGAAAGATAACTGTATTGTAACGCGGCAACGATTAAACGACATCGGTCCTCGTTTTAATTGATCCGCAACATCGACTTTTATCAGATACAAAATTTATAGCACCGGTATATAAGTGAGTACAAGCGTGCTCGATCCGGCAACCTGTTATCCTTCAATAACGGCTTGAAATTTCTATTCGTTGTCACAATAAGAGCAAAATAAGCGGCAAAAGGAAACTCGATGCTGCTGTTCATCGACGTTAACACGTTTCTGCTCGATCGTTAAATCGGCCAGATGTATAGGAACGCGGCATTTCGACGAGCAGTCCGCTCTACATATTTCTCGATTTAACAACGCCGGATAAGAACGTCTGACTCGATGTCCGGCACAGGTTTCTCAAACTTTCACCAGACTCGCCCAGTGGCTCGATTATCGATAAGAATACGCAGCTAGGAAAATCGTGACTTCGGCTTGTAGCTGAGATTTTTGCGATGCAGCCATGCGAGAAGTGACATCGAGCGGCGCGTTTCTCCGCACGATTACGCCGCGAACGTCGCTTGTATCGCGCAGAGAATCTTTCCGGCAAGGGAAACACCTTTTCTCGAGACATCATCGACTTTCGTATCGATACCCGGCCCTTTCGATGCTTCCTGTATATCGAGATGGACGTATCGCGGCGACGAGGGAAGTTGCGGTGGTCTGGTTGCAATTTGGAGTTTGTGGCGACGAAGTGAAAGGTGTTGATCCGATTATGAAATGGCTTGTAATTGGGAATTTTGGAGTTTGGGGTTTAGGAATTTGAAAATATGAGAATTGAACACTTGACGATTTGGGGACTCAGGAATAGCGAAAAATTGAGAATTATAGTATTTGAAAATTTGGAAATGTAGAAATTTGAAAGTTTGCGCATTTGAATAGTTCAGAATCTTGGAACTTAGGAATTGCAGACATTGAGAATTCTGAAATTTGCGAATTTGAACAGTTTGGAATTTGAGGACTTAGGAATTGCAGAAATTGAGGATTTTGGAATTTGAGAATTCGGAAATTTAGAAATTAAAGAATTGACAAATTGGAAGTATAGAAATTTAGAAATGTGGACATTTATGAATTGAGAAATTCGGATATTTAAGAATCTGCAAATTTGATAATTTGGGAATGTGGGAATATACGAATATGACTAATTTATAAACTTGGTAATTTAAGAACTTGAGAATTCGGTCATATGAGAACATAGCAACCTTGGAAATTTGAGAATAAAAAAATAGAAATACAGCAAATTTGGAATTTCGGGAAAATTCTTCCATTAAGAAATTTGGAAACTTATAAATTCGAATCATATTTAAAGTTAGAAATTTTTAACTTAGAAATTAAAATTTAAGAACTTTATTTTGCATAAAGAAAGGAATGTAAAATATGTCGTTTCATGGATGCTTTCGACACAGTTACCGTGACAACAAATTACTCCCTTGATAACTATACCTATGTACATTCTTGTGTTTCTTCACAATAATTCGCGTGATCAGGATAAAATAAGAGGCCGCAAAGGATACGTTCAACTATCGCGATTACAAAACTCGGATAGATCTACGAAGGTTCTTCAAAGCTGATGAGATCTAGAAATTACAGGTAAAATAATCTCCTTTATAAAGTTCCTTCCAATCTGTGAGCCCGAATCGTGCACAAATCTGATCAGATATTTCCATCATTTTTAAGACCAGCTTAACAAATTTTGTCCTTCGAGGTAGGAAATTTGTAGAAGGGACATACGACCCCTTCGGTAGTTTCAGTGTTAATTAAATTTAATGTCGGCATGATGTATGCGCTAACTGATACATAATGCCGCGTAACGAGGAACAAAGCGTTTCAGCGCAGATACTTCTGGATAGATACTCTAATCGCCAGGAGGATTAATGGTGCACGCGACGCTAGTTTTTCAGGTGACTTCGTGCGAGAGCCATTACGAAAGCGTGAGAAGGGTGAGTAGGTACAGGTAGCCCTTGGACTAAGGGCTCGCGCTAATTACGTCATTATGCGAAACAGGGTGGATAGCCCTAACGAAGCTGTAGCCTCGAACGTGCTCGCCCTATGAATAGTGATGAGTATATACACTCAACCGCCAATCACACTGTTATAATACCGAACCCTTACGCGGTTTGCATGGTAATTAACCCTTTTATCGGATGCCAGCTTTTTTATACAGGGCCTCTCACTAGGTTGTAGCTGGTTTCGATGAACGTACGACAAATTTACAGTGTTATAAGAATAACATGTTTGCTAGAAAGTATGCATTTTTTGAAAGAGTATTATATTAGAGATTGATGAGGAGAGTAAAACAAGATTCTCTCATTTAGAAGATGAAGAGAAAAAATGTTTAGGCAAAAACTGTCTTCTCGGAGGAAAAAGCGTTACAGATGTCATAATAAATATATCAGTTTCAATTAAATGTTTATAAGTTTTTAATGTAAATTTTTTTTAAGCAATTTACTAAAGAGGCCATCATCATCATCATACTCAATTTCAATCCAATCATGGTAAGAGTTATTAATATTTTCTATTTCCACGCCATTTCTTTCCACTCGGAGATTTTTTCTCTTCCTAGAATGTATTAAGATTTGATTGCTAGCCTCGTAACTAGAATCAAAATCATTCATGTCATAAAAAATGTTCACTGTTACTACTGCTATAGAAATTAATTGGTAAAATAAGGGTTAAACATCAGAAAACATTCTCTTCGTTGAGACTTTCTCCTTCCTTCTAATTCTGTACGCGAATATTTGTTATTTTTGATACCGCGTTACTTCGACGATAAACAACGAGCCTCACCGGCGAAAGTGAATACGTGAGCGAAATTTTTAATGTTTCCGCAGAGGGTGCCTCGCGAAATCAATTACCTTTAATGAACGGCTAATTTCGCGGTGATTGATCGGAGAAATTCTGATTTTGGTAATCGCATGCTGTACGCGTCTGGAATGTTGGCAGGCGAATCAATGGTATACGCGTTGCTTCCGGCTAGCAACTTACGAAACGGGTATACATATATAGTGTTTGATATTTTGTGAGCAGAAGTTCCGTGATTTCAATTGTTTAGAATTTGAAAATTTTGTTTAAATTTCTTCTTCTTTTCCTTCTTTAGACTTTCTTAAAATTTTAAGTTTCAAGGTCCTAATGTTTCAAAATTCTGAAGTCCTAAAATTTCAAAGTATAATATTACAGTTCTAAAATTCTCAAACTCCAAAGTCCAAATTCCAAAGTTTTGAAGTCCCAAAATTCTTAAATTCGAAATACCCAAACTTCTGAAACTCGCACTTTTCAAAGATACAAATGTCTAAAAATTCCCGAATTTAACAATCCAAAAAATCCCACATTTCCAAATTTCCAAACTCAACAATCCATAAACTCCCAAATTCGACAATCCCAAAATTTCCAAATTCTCGAATTGGACAATCCCAAAAAACCCATATTCCCAAATTCTTAAATTCGGCATTCTATAAGTTCCCAAAATTCAAAACCCTAATATACCCAAATCTAATTAACTAACAATTCCCCAAATTCGAAAATCCCAAAATTCCCACATTTCCATATTCGAAAATTCCCAAACTCGACAATCCAAAAATTCCCAAACTCTAAAATCCCGAAAATTCCCACATTCGAAAATCCAAAAACTCGCCACATTGAAACATCAAAAAATCCCCAAATTCGAAAATCCCAAAATTCCCACATTTCCATATTCGAAAATTCCCAAACTCGACAATCCCAAAATTCCCAAACTCTAAAATCCCGAAAATTCCCACATTCGAAAATCCAAAAACTCGCCACATTGAAACATCAAAAAATTCCCCAAATTCGAAAATCCCAAAATTCCCACATTTCCATATTCGAAAATTCCCAAACTCGACAATCCCAAAATTCCCAAGCTCTAAAATCCCGAAAATTCCCACATTCGAAAATCCAAAAACTCGCCACATTGAAACATCAAAAAATTCCCCAAATTCGAAAATCCCAAAATTCCCACATTTCCATATTCGAAAATTCCCAAACTCGACAATCCAAAAATTCCCAAAATCTAAAATCCCGAAAATTCCCACATTCGAAAATCCAAAAACTCCCCACATTAAAAAATCTAAAAATTCCTCAAATTCATAAATCCCAAAAATTCCTAATTCCCACTTTCAATCCGGCTCCAAAATTGGCCATTTGTCACGACAAATCAATGATTTACATTTCGCGTATCACAAACTATGTTAAAGAGAAGAACCGAAAGCTCGAATGTGATTTCGGCACAGGTTTCGGGGTGCTTTGTTCAGTGCGGCGCAGACAATGCCCTTCACGGAATCCACGGGGCAACATAACCCGGTGCCGGTATCTGTATCATTGTTGCAAGCTGCGATACGCGCAAACGTATTATTACCATAATCGTCAGCAGCACAGCATATGGGAGATGGTATAGGCGGGGGGGATCGAAGGCACGGGCGATCCAACGGACCCCGGAGGCTTAATCGCGATAATGGGCCGGAATCGGCTCGTGACCGCAGAAACGGAAAACGTCTCGATTCGAGACGATGGATCGAGCGCTTATGCTTGCCACGAATCGGTTGATCATCGAACGCCGATCGTTGCAAGCCTCGCGTTGCCCAATGGCTCCTTCGGCGATTATCATAGCGAAAGGAAAATTGCGATAAATCTTCGCCTCGGAAAAAATCCAATCGCGCCGATTTCGTTCTGTCCGGGGATGAAAAGATTTACTGTTCGCGTTCGTTGAATTGTTGCAACGATTTTCCTGCTATTTTCGATTTTTCAACGCCGGATCCGCGCTTGCTTAACGCGTGTGGTTTAACAGAAGTCTATCATTCGCATCATGTTACTTATTCGATCATGGGCAACTTTATTGAACAGTTGAAATAAGTTACGCATGATTATGATTATGATTATATGTATGTATATAAATATACTTTATATATAAATATGTATATATATATTGCAAATTAATTATATGTAAAATTAATTAATTAATAAGTTGATATATGAACATATATGTATACATATGTAAGTAGATACATACGTCAAAAAAAAAAATATATTTCATATTCAGTGATCCTTGATTATGTATATTATAATTGTGCATCAACTTTTCATATGAGAATATTTAACATTTTAGTGAGATTTATTACGTTTAAACTGTGAGTGCGTCACGTGTTAGAGTCGTCAAAGTATCGTAAGAGGTTCAGTTCGTCACATTTGAACAGTAATGTGCATCACAAATCTGACTCAAGGTTACAAGCCAAATGGTTAAACCAAATATTTGCGATTCGTTATAAAATGTACAGATAATACCTAATATCAAGGTACGTAATATCTAATATCAAAATACGTAATATCTAATATCAAAATACGTAGCATCAAACATCAAGGTACGTAGTATCTACTATCAAAGCAAGTAATATCTAATATCAAAATACGTGGTACCTAATATCAAGGTACGTAGTATCAAATGTCAAGGTGCGTAAAATGTAATCATATTATAAACAGAGTTAAAATTGCAAACGGTAAAAGCGCATCGCCGCGGTGTTTATTCCGCAACAATCCACAGAAGCATGGCAGAAAATATTTTGCAAATCCATCAACCATCAACGTCCACGTGAAAGTACGAGGCAGAAAATAATAATCTATAATGGAGGAGATAAAAAAAATAAGATTCGCGGTATAGAATTGTGCGCTTCAACACAGAGACGAGAAACATCAACAGCACGAAACGATACGGTAGGAGAAGAAGAGGAGCAAGAGGAAGAAGCAGAGACCCTCCGGTTCTTTAATAACACGGCGGGGCCGCAGGTTCTTCTTCAGGTATGCGAGACAGAGCCCGAGGCAAATACACCGTGTACAGTCTCGAAAACCTGCTTCTTTCATCGTGATTCACGCCATAACATCACCGATTTCTATACACTATAGCCGATACCTTTCGGTCTCTATGCAACGACACGTTTCTCTATGCTCGTGTGTTCTAACACGCTTGCTCAATCTCCTCGGTAACAAATTTATTAACATCGGTAAACATAATTGTACTTTATTTGTCAATGTCGTTTGGCCTTTCGTTTGGTCGATAACGGCTGAAAGACATTTCGGACAGTCTATTCCGAAAGTGGTGCTTTTTTCTTAAAGAAAATGAGATGTCTGTAATTTGTGCTTAATTTAGCGCAAACTTGTTATTTGTAACCGGTTAGTATTTAAAAAAATACCGATGCAATGTTATAAAGCAATGCAGGCAAAATAATAAATTTATTTTGCGCGAAAGAGAATTTCATTTCAACACAAGAGAAAATAAATAAAGTATGATACGTAAACTGGCTAATAAAATGATTCTTCATCTTGACGATAGTTAAAATACATTTCTACAAAAGCTTCTTTATAGCTTCCGTAATTTAAAATAATAAATGTGTCATGAGTCACTTTGGCTCGTTCCGCAAATGTATTGTTAAAACTGGCAATACGGAAAGAATGAAAAGAAGAATAGATAAAATGAAGAAAACGATTTAGTGCGATTTCGTTAAAACAAAGGAAAATAAGCATAGACACGAACCGTTTGTAGGTGTAACAGGGTAAACGGGCCGAACTAGTCACGAAAGATGAATGAAGGGTTTCCTGGAATTTCCGTCCGGTCTCTAACCTTGTACCTTCGTGCGAACCCGTTGATCGATTTCAAATATCGCTCCAGAACGTCACAACAGAACTTCCATTCTCGAGTCGGTTAATCGTGAGATCAGATTTTTATTAATTAAATCGACGCGCTTATCGCGACGACGCTTGTAACACAATCGCAGTAGGAAAATCGGTATCTCCTACAAGGCATCATTGGCTTCTTAATTGCGGGTGTGATCGCGCCACACAATACTCGATCATAGATACGCGTTATCTGGTTCGATTTGCTTCGGCCACGGTGGTGTTAATTTTATTTCGCGACCAGATACCGTGGCCAGTTTCGTCCGAGGTGTAATCAACTGGTCGGACAAGAGAAAATTAATTTACAAGCTACCATTCCGTATACAGTGTTACCACGCGATGTCCGTGACCAGAAGAAGATGATAACCCCGTGTAATTACCGGTCGGATATGGCGTAAGGGCTCGTCGCTCGTTATCGGTGATTTAACGTATGCAGAGAAACAAAACAATGCGCGCAATAAAACAAAACACGCAGGAACGCGTTCATTAATTTATATCTACCGAGGGTCTCGCAAATGAATATCATTACGAGCGGGGTTAGACGTTGCTTTTTGCGCCAAAGGTTCGAGCTACAGCGACGTGGAAGAAAAACACGACTCAAAGAGAGAGACCCAACCTAGCTCAGTGTGCAGCTGAAGAAAAGCTGCTCTCGACCAGGGGCGGAATAACAAATGGACGTTGCAGACCCTCGGCTACGATTCTCGTTCCGAGTCGATGAAAGTAACCCTCGAACCGACTACGATGTTGCGTGTGTCTCGATCCTTCTTCGACGTGGAACCGAACGAACACCGGGTCTGTTAAGCCGGCTCTCCCTCCACAAACGTCGACCTCGACCATACGGGATTAGTAACGAATGTCAGTTTCGAAACAATCACCTACTCTGCCACGCTGACAAAATTACCCTAACTACAGGATGTGTCAAAATTATGTGGACAATCTTAGTCTTGTGCCGTTTTCTATTCCAGATTGTTAGGGGACAGTTGCCAAAATCATACCACTTAGCAAAGTATCCGTAATACGAAGTTTTAGTAAGTTTATGGAATACCATTTAACCCTTTGACTAAAAAAATTACATTTTTTTGCGAATTTTTGTGTTTATCCTAATATAAGATATATATATTATATATTATTAATATATATAATAATAATGATATATAACGTTGATAATATTAATACACAGGAGTGTGCTTGAATGTACTGGATGTTGATACGTCATATGTAGCCATTCATGTATAAAAATTGATTACGTATCGATTTCGAAATTTCGTATGATAGAATCATATTCTCCAATAATTGAACATAACGCAGCGTTATTATAATTAATATAAATATTAATTCAGACGTCAATGTAACATTTAAAACCTGACACTTAAAAACTTACAAGTAAAAGTACGAAATTGGAGTTGCTGGTTGATATTCACAATTAAAAGTCGGGGCGTTAAGGGTTAATACCATCATCAGGATCATCAATTTCTCCCGTATGTAAAATATAATATTACATGATATTAACGATTTTATTACAGCGTTCACCCCATAATTGGAGAAAGAAGCAACGAAGCTTCCAAAAACTGATTACACCTTTAAAAGCTTGTCAGACGATTACGTCCCAGATCAAAAAGCAGAAGTTGCTTTCGCGGTATCCTCATAACATTCCATATTTCATGAACAGCAAAACATCCAACATTTCCCCAGAAATGTACGTTGTGGCACTAAATTGTAGTCTTGAACGTTAGTTTGAGTGTGTCAATCGTGCTCAGATTGAGACTCTGTATAATGAAAACTCTGAGTAAACGCTTCCACTCGAATCCTGTTCACATAATTTTGACTGACCCTGTACCGCGCTACCTCGAAGCCAAAATCAAGCATCGTTAACATGCTAGTTCGGGAGCCCCGCGAAAAATGGCGTTCGATAAAAAGCATAATATCGCGTGGTGTCGCAAAAGAAAAGAATTATTCGAGGCAAGCGGAGTGATATAGCGTCTCATAGCGGAGGCCGAGGCAAAAAGGAAACGGGAGAGACAGGCCATCGGATAGACAAAAGCAACAGGATACACGATCAGGGTCGTAGGTTCGAAAAGAAAGAGAAAGAATGGCCAGGGAGATCGTCCCTAATCATGGTTAGGTGCGGGAGAAGGAGGCTTAACATGCAGCCCGTAGCTGGAGGCGTTAGAGCCGTATAATCAGCGTTCCTTCGCTCTTAAACACCGGCGTGGCACACGGTGCTCTTGTGCCATGCGAGTGGAACACAACTATGCGCATGAATACATAAAGGTGGGCACAGTTCGATGAGCGGCCCATCCTCGGTCTCGAGCATACATAGGAACCGGTGATCCCTGTATCTCGGGGGTCCTCGATTTTAAGCATTCGCCACCACACTGAATGCGTGGAAGCTGTGCCACTGTCGGATCTACACGCGCAGATGCGTACAGGGCAGTTTGCCCCTGCCCGACGGTGTCAAGATATTACCGACGGAGAACGAGGCCGAACCAAAGAGGGAGAAAAAGGAAGAACGGGAGGCTGCTATTACATCGCAGGTGGTTGCACGATCGTAGGGACTTTGGGGGACTACCTAACTGGAGCATCAAGGTGGATGCACGTGGTGATTAACAGGATACGAGGATGGTGGCTCATCCTCGCCGAGAAAATCGGCACTGTTTATCGACCGCCGGTAATTATTACCCGTCGAGCGTCGCCAGCGACCAATTGCCTTCGATGTCGTTCACCGATCGCGTTCGGGCTTGCTTTCTAAACTGGTTTACGAACGGACATTGGCGTAACGCGGATTTTTCTAGGCGATTTTTATTGAATTCGTCCGCGACAGACACCGACGATTTCCACAACGATTTTTGGACATTTGTATGCTTTAGTGTTTAACGCTGGATTTCCGGTACTCGTAAAGATGACGGATCTTAGATTTCTTGTTTTAAATTAATCCTTTGCAGTCGAAAGGCGACTCTCACTCGCCATTAATTAATTTACAAAATAGATCAAGGAATGAGATATCAATAAAATGTATCGCAATAATGTAGGATGCGTAACAAATATATTTATTGTAAGCAGTAAACAAATGAAAATATATTCATATATGCAATGTTGGGAAACATATGCACTCGAGTACTTGAGAATTTAGGGATTATGTACTCGAAAGCATTTTTATTGTTGGCAAATAGCGACTGTAAAACTTTCGAGTTAAAAAGTTTGATGAATTTTTCAGAAATTATTATTTTATTATTAAACGCCAATATCGACTGTTTCGTCTATCAAACATCGCGTGTATGATACTATAAATTGTTTAACATTGTTTCATTGAGTCAAATGACGAATATGAATCGCCTCTCGAGTTCAAAGTGTAAAAACTCATTCGGAGATGATGAAATGTATCTCAGAAATAACAAAACATAAAATATCTCTTGTTCCATTACAAAAATTGTTACACAAGTTCTGTAGCGATCGACTAATAAACCTTGTTCGCAAACAATAGCATAACTGGTTCTTCGACAAATGATTAACTCACTCGAAACGTAACTAGGGAATATCGACTCAAAGCGACGTATTTTCCAAACGACGGTATTCCATTTCACTTTCCCATTGCTTCAAGGTATACCGCATTACCAACCGTGCGTAATTTACAGTTTCCTTGATTAATTTTTTCTTGCCGCTCATCGAGCGAAGAATCTCATGCTCGCAATGCCACGCGATGCGAATCTGCGTTCAGGGCAGGTTATATCGTTCTTATCATCGGCAAACTTTATCACTTGGCTGCATAGAAACCACAGGTATAATGCGACACCATACTCCCATAATACCAGACTCTAATTGACCCTAATGACCAGTCAACACGCCGGCTATCGAAATTATTACACGAGATTATCAAAGGTATATGATTCCAGGTCATTAGTGTTACTTGGCTCAAGATTATCAAAGTTATTTCACTGAAAGTTATCAAAATTATGTCTCGAGATTACATGTAGCAGAAACGATGAATTTGTTTGTTTTTTATAGTACATTTTGATATAACGCATTTTATAAACAGTAATCAGTGTATTAATGAAGATAAGAAGCATAAGATAAAATCATGGCAATAGTCGGTTATTTTCATCGTATGTAATTATAACGCTGAAGTTTAGTATAGAGATTGATATTCTACATGTAATGATCATATGTCCCTTAGATAAGCTTTTACAGAGATTTGTGTGTACATGTATTTTATTCATCCTGTAATTCCATGAGTAAATTAAAGAGCCTCATAATGAAGATCTGAAGTTGTATATAGAATGAAATGTGCCTATTACAATCTCACTGTAAAACAAACCATGTTTTCGTGTTACTATAAGAAACGAAAAGTCGTTCCACATTCTAAAACATCTGTACTTAAAGAACTTTCAATTGATCTATACAGCTTCAATTCGTTTTTCCCGCAAATAACAATACTTGCATAAATGAAAATAATACCAGCTGACACACCCCGCACATCCAACGTGCGTAAATAAAATAAGCAATATATAAAGAAACGTATACATAATAAAACAAAATGATCATTTCAAGAATTCGCCTACCTCACCAAATCAGTAATCCGACTGAGTAATTCTCGAAAGAATAACTTCGAACGCTCGCGTAGGTACTGAAAGTTTGATTACGGGTCAAAATGGGCCTCAACAACCGGTCGCGACGTCGTTCGGTGGCTGATCGTTCGGCAGTTAATACGCCGCTCAATCATTTATTCATATCGTCCTGTAATTAATCGAACGATTAAACCGCTTAATCTCCGGTTTCGTTGTACCTGCGAGGGGCCGATGCAGAGAAGTAGCCGGCGCATCGATATATCTTAACGCGGGTCATTAATAGCCAGCGCGTATTCGCGCACGACGACAGGAATAAAATTCGCGTGGCTCGCACAGAAAGGAGAGGCACTAGTTATTTTTCTCGTTCAGGTTGGTTGAACAGGCGCGCACCGATCGTAATTAAAAGCCGATCCTTTAGCTCGCCCTCGCCTTCGTACTCTTTCACCGTCGCTGAACGATTTTCTGCCCGCACGGGAACCGTTCCGTATCCACGGCGTAAAAAGATCGCGCACGTTCAAGGTAAAAAGCTTGTAAGTACATACTGACCGCGTGTACGAAGACGTGTAACGGACGTTTCAAGATGTAGGGCGTGCAGATTTATAAAACGCGGCAAGAGGTGAACGTTGCTACCGCGGTGCGCGGGCCAAGAGAACGGGTGTGACTACAGGCATACAGGGAAGAAATTTATCTTCGCGAGGCGATACTTTCTTGTTAACCGAGTAATCGCCGGCTCAAGTTGAGGCAATCGTTGAACCAACGGGACTTCCAACACACGGCTCGGGATCAGCGGAAATTTTAATGTATTAGGTCTACCAGAAGCGTTTAACCGATATCCGCTCGTTCGATTACCCATTGTGGACAATGTTGCACGAATCACAATTTTTGAATTTGATTGCTCGGGAATATTGAAATGTGAACTTATCGCTTTTAGAACCTACTCGAGGCTCAAATTTATGGCAGGCCTAGGTTGTCGTTTTCACTTTCGAATGTGCAGACGGGGAAGAAATTTATCTTGGCGAAGCGATATCTTCTTGTTAACCGAGTAATCGTCGGCTGAAGTTGAAGCAATCGTTGAACCAACGGGACTTACAAGACCCGGCTCGGATTCAGCGGAAATTTAAATGTATTAGGTCTACTAGAAGCGTTTAGCCGATATCCGCTCGTTCGATTATCCATTGTGAACGACAGTGCATAAATCGCTATTTATGAATGTGATTGATCGGGAATATTGGAATGTGAACTTATCGCTGTTAGAGCCTACTCGAGGCCCAAATTTATGGCAGGAACCAGGTCGAGGTTTACTATCGGATGCAAGTTGTCGTTTTCATTCTCTAGTGTGACCATAACCAGGCACCACTTGGGACCCTACCTATGGGTCTTACTTTCACCCACCCATGAGACGTTCGTACTCCCCTTCCACAGGGGAAACACACTTAGGGTGCACTGTAAGAGGGGGTGCAAAGTTTTGAAAATGGTTAGTCCGGTTATTTTTAGAATTCAGTTCATTTTAAATAGTTAACTTCATTCAGTTCATTCAGTTCAGCACATCAGTCAGATCAGTTTCAAGAGACTTCATCAGATTCATCAGCTTCATCAGATCAGACTGAACACAAATTACTGATTGTAGTTAATACTCACGACGCTGACGACACATTTGCACGCTGCATACCACATCTCATTGTTTAATAAATATAGTTTAACAAGGGAATCAGACGTGTGTTATTTTTTCCCAATCCTGGTTGGGTGGCCCTTCGAGATAAGACAGCAGTGAGCAATTTTTTTCGGAGTATTAAAAAATGCTTCTATTCAATCGCCTTTTATTTACAGTTTAATCGAAGACCGAGCGATCATGAAAAAATAACGCAATTAGTATGCACAATGTTTCCCGAGCGTTAACCCTCCGCGTCCATACACGGCGAAGATAAATAACGAGTCACGTCTCTAGACAACTTCGACAGAGTTGGTTATTCAGTTCCATCGAGTCGAAGTTGCGCGATCGTTGTCCAGGAAGACCAACACTCGCATCGGGAATACGGTGTTCGGTCATACGATAGAAAAACAAAAGGGAGGATTACACCGGCCGTTCGAATCGTTAGGCGTCCGCTTCTAATTGGCGCTAAATAATCATTTTTTCCACCGTCGATTCTACTGTCCACGGGTTTCTACGAACAAACCCATTGCTGTACGACAATATTCGCGCTGGTAATCAGCACGTCGGTGTGAGACCGCAACGGTTCCGTTTGCAGGAGCTTCGTTAACGTTATGGCGTCGACGACGACGTCGAACGTCGAAGACGACGTCGATCATCTATCACGATGTCATTGAAGGCAACAGGATGTATTCTCTGTAACGGGGTAACTTGGATATATCCGAAATGCTATTGTATCGAACATCGAGCTACCAATGGTTAAATGCGAACATTTTGGTACTTCACATTTTTAACCCTTTGAACGCCGAAGCATCCCGAACGACATCTACCAGCGCACGGCACCAATTTTTCGCGAAAGTTGCATTTACGAACCCTTATATTATACAATATAGTTTTAGGACCAAGTAAAGTATCATAATGAATTCGTAGAAATCGAGAGACATATATTTGCAAGAAAAGCAAAATTTGAAAATTTTGTAACACCTTTCTAAAAGAAAAAAATATTGAGTTACTTTAGACATGAATGTAATGTTTTTTTTATTGTACAAAAAGTGAATTAATTGTTGATTATGACATTGCGACACATTTCGTAAAGGATCAATGTAAAAACTTAAAAAATAAGTAACTAAAATTTTAACAACGCGTAAACATATATGTGTCAGAAATATAGCAAGTTCTAAAAATAAAACAAATACATATTAATATTATAATATATACTATAAATAAAAAATATACATAAATACTCTTTTAAATGATACCAAAACTGTTCACATCTATTACAAATGTATTAAATTATTACGATTTTAATTATGGTCTATACTCAAGCCAATATATCGGCCCGCGGCGCTATGTGGATTAAATAAGGATAAAATTGCGGGTGGACTAAGGTGACTGGTATTTCCGGTTCCTGTTGGTAACACGAATTAATTGTCTTCGATGCGTCATCTTTGCATATGACTCAGTAATACAGTTAACCCTTGCGCTACGAACTGTTCTGCAAATGCGTCATACATAACTAACTACTTACTGTTACAATCTTAAAACGGACGAATAAAGTTAAAATGTCTTGCGTATTTTGTGTTCGACGATCTTCGAATATGCGAATTATAATTAAACTTAGTTTAAACATTCGATGGTACGAAAAATATGAGAGAAGTTTGTCACACTTGGATCGCGGATGCGTCACGACCTTAGTCCGTTACTATAGCTCAAGGGGTTAATACGATAAATCATGACTTGATGTGTGCAATTTATAAGAATCTGACACCTAATTTAATGAATAGAGGTTTAAATAATGGTAAGTTTTCTATGGGCAATCAATGTTGCTATTCATACAACTGTAAAAAAAATATTACCTGGCACTTTAAAAGAAATACGATACTGATCTTATTTTTTCATAGAAACTTCGTGTAAGACAATCACGATCAATGACAGCTAACTATGATTAATTATCGAACGATTAATAAATTGTTGCACGAATAATGTAACAAATTCGAGCAAGGTAATAAATTGGATGATAAATTTCTCATTTTTTTGCCCTGCAGCACATCGTATCCCGCAACTATTCGGTCTATTGGTTCAAAATGAATTAGGTTTATTGACGAGTCCAAGGTAATGTACAGAGTAAATGGACCACGAAAAGCAAAGTTCAACAACCGCAAGAAGAAACTGATGTGGATCCGAGGCAATAAACGAGACGAGTCGAAAGGAATAATGGCTTCGGACGAGCGGAACTCATCTTTGTGAACAGACAAGTGATTACACGCGAAATAGCAGTATCTTCCGGTGGAACAAATGCTTTCGTGAATTCGAGCCGTGATCGTTTAATTGCTTGTTGCGCTAAAACAAACAGGCCTCCGGGCTTCGGTGATTCGACACGACGGACTGAGTCAGAACCACCCGCAGGCCTATCGACATTGGCGTAACTACGATTTTTTCCCTAAGAAACTATCGCTATATCGCCACGCGTTGTATGATCACGTGTCGTGTGTCCATGCGTTACGTAACCGCGGGCTGTATTGTTACGCGTTGGATCACCACGCGTTGTAATTACTACGCGTTGAATCATCGCGTGTGGGATCAGTATGCGTTAAATTTCCACGCGTTGAATTGCCCCGCGTTGGTTCACCATGCATTAAATTACCTCGAGTTAGATTTATACGCGTGAAACAGTTACGTATCTGACTTCCGCGCATTATATCACCAGGTGGTGGATTTTCACGCGTGAAATAACCAAACGTCGAACGGTTACGCGTGAAATCATCACACATTAGATTTGCACACGTGGACTAGCCAAGCTTCGAATCGCTATGCGTTAGGTCTCCACATGTGGAATAATCACGCGTTAGACTTCCACGCATTAAATTTCCACACGTGGAATAGCCAAGCTTCGAATCCCTATGTGTTAGGTCTCCACATGTGGAATAATCACGCGTTAGACTACCACGCATTAGATTTGCACGCGTGGAATACCAAGCTTCGAATCGCTATGTGTTAGGTCTTCACGCGTGGAAAAATCACGCATTAGGTTTCCACACATTATATTTCCACACATGGTATACTTAACCAACGAATCGCTACGCGTTAGATCTCCACGTGTAGAATAGTCAGGATTTGAACTTCCACGCGTTAAATTTCCACGCGTTACATTTCCATGCGTGGAATCATCGCGCGTTAAATTTCTGTGCGTGGAATAACTACGCAATATATCGCTGCACGTTAGATGTTCACGCGTGAGATAGCCACGCGTCGAATCGTCTGGAGCGAGATCGGTACCGTAAGAGGTTACGCCAATGTCTATCGGTTCGATTGGACACTTCTGACTCTTGTTACCCTTCTGCTAGGAATAGTTTCAAGCTCCGTAAGCTCGTCTTCTCACGAGAACAAGTCAAACCGTCTCGTAGGTATTCGCAAATAACACGTTCCGAAGGGTTCCGGAGGTTCTGCAAACATCTCGCGTACCGCTCTCTTATTCTGCTCCGTGGTCTCGCGTTTCTTTTAAATTTGCCTTCCTAAACACTCTGGGCTCCTTTGCTTCCACGGACCGCAATCTTTGCCTTCTCCTCTGCAAACATTTCTTCAATTGTTTCTTACTTCGAGCACCTTTTCTAGGAATCGTCCATCAATACCGTTTCCTTCCGTAGAAACTTTCGACATGCAACTGCTTCTCCTTATCTTTGCGAAAACCTGAGTGACCAAACTTTAACCCACTTAAATACTGTCCCTTATTATATTTTGTATATAACCTTTAGTTATTGCATTTCTAGCAAAATGATTGTAAAAGAAAAAATTACTATCAGCACGAAGAAAGAAGCGGCAAAAATTCATTGCCAACTACCGATGCAAATATGTTACATTTTTTAACACATCCATCGCCACGTCACCTAAATATGTGAAAGGAATTTAATGGAATACCCGCTGAAGTATTAATATAAAATACATATCATAAACAGACTAAAATATAAATATAAATATAACTGTAAATTTTAATGTAAATATAAATATGTATAAATATGTATTAGGGCCCGGCAAGAAACTCAGAGTGACCACGCTGGGCGATGAACGTGTCGATGCAATAATCGCGAAAATAAAACGCATACATTATTTTTGCAAGGACATACCACCTACAACCTACCACCGCGAGAAGGGGAGTAAAAAAGGCGACGTTACAAAGGGACGCGGCGCGTTCAATCGGGACCGATGTCACTTTACATCGGCGGCATCCGCTGACAAACAGGTCGAAGATAATTAGAGCAGCTTATTGCTAAGCGAAAGAAGTGGAAGGAGAAGGTGAACGTTGCGGCCGAGGGAGCCGACCGCTGTCGAGACAAGTGGTGGAAACGAATATTGTTTGCGGACGAGGTGTACGGAGAAAGAACGTGGCGGAGAGAAAGAGCGGCAGACGTCCGCACTTGAATCTATGCGGATGTCTGAAGAGAGACGGAGAGAGAGAGAAAGGAAGAACGAACGAAAGAGAGAGGGAAGAAACGAGAGAGATAGGAAGGGGAGAAAGAAATGAGAGAGAGAAAGAGAGAGCGAGGAATGAACGAAACGAGAAACAGAGTCAGAATGACCGATGCGAGAAAAGGAGGTACGTGGTCGCAGAAGGACGAAGAGGGCAGCACGTCGACGTACCGATGGAAAGAGAGAGGAGTGGAAGTGCAAGAGAACCGATTACTCCCGGTGGGAGCCGAGGGGTCCCCGAGGGGCCAGGATACTCGGCGCATGCGCGGCGGGCGTGGGAACGCGCGCTCGCGTTCAGACACTGTCCCCTCTTTCTCTGTTGCTCCACACGAAGCCCAGCCCTTCTCCGCGCACGTTCTTTCTCCCTTTCTCGAACGTTCGACGATTCGTCTCTTCTTTCTTCGCACGCGCGCGCACGCGAGAAAAGAAGCCTCGCTCCTGGGCCCAAATCGTTCCTCTTCGTTTCTCTAGCGCCGTCTGGGCGAGGATCCCCGATCACGGCCGAGCGCGCACGATCCAAGGCCCCGCGGCACCGAGTTATTCCTTCAGGGGTGCTCAATATCTGGGTGATCGGCCATGCAAATAGAAGGGCGACGATAGCGAAATGCCTCTAGCCCCGAAAGGTTCTAATTAGGGCTCGTTAATTATAGAGTACTGGAGAGAAAACGTGAAACTTTCGGACGGAATTCGGTTGTGGGAATGCGTCGGGGCAACCGCGTTTCATCGTTTGTCTTCGATTTTGAAATTCTCGAATCTTCCGATTTCCAAATTCTTTGACACCGGATTTACGGAACGAGTCAAAATGACACATATCTTATTTTAAGTTACAAGAACTGTCAAGGTTTTATCAAAACGTTTGTTAACTTTTGTCAAGATGAAGGATCATTGTATAAGCCAGTCTACGTATCATACTTTATTTATTTTTCTTTCCTACTATAGTTTTAATTTAAAATAAATTTTCATTACACGTCAGTTAAATCATTATTAACCAGTTAACTGCAGATTTTAGTTTTGAAAACAAACTTATTGAAATCATAAAAATCGAACAATGACGAATATACGAGAACACAGTTCAAATATTTCTATTCTAAATTGTACGAAAAAAGTAAGGAAGAAATGTGGAAAAGCTACACTTTCATTCAACAAACAATTAATTTATTAATGTTATTAACATCGAAATGGAGTTTTGGACTGATGCGTATACACATCGAACGCAGTTAACCAGTTACCTCGCAAACTCCTAAAATTCTAAATTTAAAAAATTCCACTTTTCCGAAGATCACAGATTCGAAATTCGGAGATTTGAGAATTTCTTATACAAAATATGGTACATTGTATCCTCGTCACGCTATGCAGGTAGTATCGGTAGGTATTTATTGGTCCCCTTCCACGGATCGTTAATAGTTTTTAGGGTTGATCGCATCGTGCGCGCGGACAAGTCGAGGGTGAATATTTCTTTTTCGCGCGTTCTCCAATGGAATTTAAATAGAATTACATACTTCCGTCGACCGTCGACGTCACAAATCTTCCCGTGGTTCCTACCCGTTCGTCCAACGAGCGGCTTCCAAGTGGCCGAGCACGCCGCGAATTGATGACCGCCATTAGCGGCAATCATTGCCATCTGTTCTGTCGCGAAATGTTTCACGTTCGCTTCGCAAACTGATCCGTCCGACACGTTACGTCGAACGATGCAATAAAAATCCGATCAACCGTACACGATATTATTCAGAATTAAAGGGAACGCTCGTCCTCGTACGAAGATAAATCACGAAGCCGAAGCGTGATGGCCTTTGTTCTATAAGTGAACGAACTTAGAGGAGACACGACACGACGATCGACGCAGGATGACGAAGGTTGGCTGGGCACTGTCAAAATATCTCTTCTTTTTCTTCATGGACATCCTGTGGTGACCGCATCACCGCGCGTTGTCGTACGATACGAAAGCATTTCGTTCTTCGTCTATCCGTGTGCACACGCATCCACCTTATGGATGCATGTGGAGGAACAATTTAGCCGAGATCGCCGCGATTCGAGACTCCCTATCATTGGTGTTCATCGACCACTGTGTACAGTAGGGTGCAACGCAGGTTTCTTCTGACCAAGAGAAATGTTGAGGGAAGAGCATCTAATCAGATTTGCCTTCGACTTCGGGACACTAAACGCGTCAACTGGAACATTTCTCGGTTCCAAATTGAACATCCGAATTTCTATATTTAACTTTTGCACTCGGAAGCATTTTTGTAATTGGAAAATGGTATCTTGAAAACTTCCTAGCTGAAATTTTAGTTAATCAATTTTTTGGAAATTATTGCGTTTTTATTATTAATAGATAATTTTGTCTGGTTCACTATGTTCAAGTATCGCGTATATAATATTATAAACTTAGTTATTTATTTAAAATTGTTGCACTAAATGAAATGTCGAATGTGTAGGATGTTATGTTATATTTGATCCTAACGTTTTACCTTTTCTATCAGATACTTGACGAACATCTTCATAAATTAGTCGACTACCAAAAGAAACAGAAAATTGTGGTATTGCTTTCTCTTATTAATTGCCACAATTTCCTATTTCACTATGCTCAAACATCACGAGTATAAGATTATACATAGATCAATGTAAAAATATTTATTTGAATTGTTTTATTAGACGAAATGACGAATATGAGTCCCTGTTCGAGTCCAAAGGGTTAACAATTTCCAATTTAAAAAATTTTTGAACATTCTTCAACGCATTCAGTAATGCGGCCATTAACGAAAGAAGGAATCTAAGTTGCTGCAACAATGCTGCTAACTTTTGTACATTAAATATGTGTTCAAAATATATTAAATATATTAAATGATAAACACCTTAAACGATTTGACATAATTTTATGACGATAAATTATCTCAAACAAACGGCTGTTATATCAATTTAAATTTTAAATTCTTAAGACAAGTGTGATGTAAGAAAATTATTTGAATTGCGATCAGCGGTTACGGAAATCATGAAAGACAGATGCATGTTTAAATTATTTCAACGTGTACCGATCCCGATGACCACCCTTTTCGAGCAAGAGCAACAACATCCAAGGCGACACGCAAAAGCGCGATAATTGTAACAAGGGTTCGTGCAACGTGCATTCCTTGTACTTGCATGCACGAATGACCCTTCGTGTAGTCGGTCAGGGTTAAAATAATTCTTTGAAAGAAACCGTCAACCCGTGCACGATACAAACGCACACGCCCGTACAAAAGCACCCTATGACTCGGGGGGGATGCGTGCACGTTGTCGTCCATCATCCTACATATGCTGCTCCGTTCGACGAACCCTTGCACGACACGAGTCTACAACGGTGGTGGCGAGGTTTCCGGGGTTGGTCACAGCTGTGCACGAACGAAAGAGTTCTCTGGATACTTTAACCGAAAACCCTCCCCTAATCGGACGGTCGTGAAAAAACCGGGAAAGAACCTCGTGACTTTTACCCCGATGTCACAAATATCGAGAATCCCTATTAACCCTCTTAGTGCCCACCGAAATTTGGTGATGCTAGCAAAAAAGTGCCCACGTGAATTTTAGAGGTTCGTTACACCTTATGAAAAAGAGCAAAATGAAGCTACTATTTTAGATATGAATGTAATGTGGTTTTTGTTTCACTTAAAATGAATGAATTGTTGTTTATGATGTTCCAATGCATAAGAATAATTTGCATAAAGGAGGAATGTAAAAAATTAATAAATAAATAACCAAAATTTTAACCACGCGTAAATACATTCGTATCAAAAGTATACCAAGTTCCAAGACTTATAAAATCATTCTTAATACATACAATATAAAAATATATTCATGTTAGAGTACAGAATACACTCTTTCAAATGATACCAAAACTGTTCACCATCTGTTACAAATGTATTAAGTTATTACGATTTGAATTATGGTTTAGGCTCCAGTCGATATATCGGCCCGTGATAGTAAGGGACCACATCGATATTACCGAAGCGATAAAAAGTTTGAAAAGTACAGAATAGTGGAAAAAATCGATAGAAACTCGACGGGAGGAATATATCGAGATGGAAAAACAATATTATTTTTCTGCGCGAAAGAACCCTTCCTCCATGAAGAGGTGTTCGGTTCCGATCCGAAATCTATGGGGGTCACGTGCTGGCACACGTGACCTGTCTACGCGCGATGCATTCGAACGCACGGCATAAACGCATCCACGTAAACATGTAACTGTGCAAGTGCATATCCCGTGCGCAATGGCCGCGAGGGACACGTGTGTGTCTTTAGTGGACACACGAGCACGCGTACGTGCGCGAGCGTGATCGCCCGAGGGGTGGTTTATGCTTCATTGTGCAGGATCCATCATCCGTTAGCGGCAGCTTTAATTCACCGTATTGTCAAGTGGCACTAGCCAAATTTGTTATTGTATTGGATTATGGTCATTTTATGCGGGGGCTCGGAATATGAACACCGCCGAAATTGTATGCTCGATATGGCGAACGTGCTCGACCATTGTTGTGATAACTATCGAAAATATGCAAAAAGTGTGCTATGAATCTATAAGTATCGGTTCAAAAGATTTTATCTGTTGTTGAGCACGATGTCAAATGATTAAAATGAGACCGCATAATACATTTACAAGCAGACTGTAACTGCAGAATTATATAAGATTGTGCAGAATAATTGCATTCACAAAAATTTACGGTAAAATTGTTATTAATATCGAAGATTAAATAATTAAAGATGTAACTATTTATACATATAGCATTGTCGATTTATACATATAGTATGTGGTTATTTATACATGCAGTTCATATACATGCAGTTATACATTCTATTCACTTAACTTTACTGTTGTAACTGACTTTGTTCGGATATTCATAACTTCTTAAAAAAATATAACCTTAAGATTTAATGCATTCAAAAAAAACTTGTGTCCAAGTCTAAATGACAGTATCACGTTCCAAGATAACGCAACTCTCAAAATTGTAACAGTATTGTATATGTACATACATATTATGTATGATTGTACAGCAAAATGAGTCTGTATGAGTCATCTAATGCGTAATAATTAAAAAAAACTAACAAACTTAACTAACTGAACTTGCTAACTCATATACATACTGTATGTATAAATAGCCACAGCCAATAATTAAACAAAATCTATTTCAATTTGACTCGCATAATAAAATACAAAGGAAGTCTTTTAGACATTACCTACAATTCTTATTTCGGGGAAACAGTTATAATCGCAAAAAACAAAAAAGAGTTCGTAAATGTATATCGCGCAATTCAAAAAATATAACAGGAATTTCGCTGGAGATTTTAAGTTCCAAAATCTCCAAAAATCACTACGATTTGCATGAGCATGAACGGCGTTAACGGAGGCGTCGAACTGATTGATGCAAAAGTGAAACCAACAAGAGTCCGAGATAAAGGTAATTTAGATGCGTCACCGGGTCACGACTGATGACTATTACCGCTATTACCGGATCCCGGCCCATCTCGTTCCATCCCATTCCGGTACCATCCCACGCCATTCTGTTGGTATTACGTCCTATAGATGCGAGTTCAAGCCTCGAAACCAGAAACACGTTATTTATGCGTATAAATATAAAGACGACCAGCAGTGAATTCTTCTAAACCGCCGTAGGGCAACATTGCCCGTGAGAGGACAATGCATGAACGTACGAGCGCTTGAAATTCCTACATTCTCAAGTTTCTAAATATAAACATTTTTAAATTTCTACGTCGTTTCGTTTAATTTAATTAACACAAAAATGATATTAAATCTATATTTTGTTCAACCGATCTTTTTTCGCACCACTGATGAATGCTTCTGTAATGGGTTTGATTATGATATATTCATTACACAGCTCAGTATGTTATTTATTGAATTTAATTTTATTATGTAATTTAAAGATGTGGCTATTTATATGTACAGTATATATACATAATTAAATATTCATACACACAGTATGTATACAAGTTAACAACGCCAAAACCACCCAATCAGCTAAAACATCCTATGAGTACCATCCACCGTGCAACAACGGTCATTCTATACGTGTAGTAGCTTGGTAAGAGTTATGTTTATTGATTACTTTATTGAACAACATCGTGAATGAACTTTAATAAACAAAAGTATAATTAGTTATAATTGTGTAGTTATTAACAAAATATTAATTGTAACAATTGTGTACACGTATCATATGTACAAATAGTCAATTTGAACACATATGTATCTAAAAATAGACCATTGTATACACAAATAGTGTGTAAAAATAGCCAATTGTTTACAGATAATATATGTATAAATATCGAATTGTGTACACATACTATATATATAAATAGCCAACTGTGTATACACATTGTATGTATAAGTAGTGACATCCTTAAATTACATTCAATAAAAAGTACTGAACCGTGTAATGAATGCACGTAATCATACCCCGAAAGGACAGTTCCTATTGAACTAACCTTGTGCCAAGAAAAAATTCGCAAAGAAGACACTCTTTTTTCCGTTTGCACATGAGAATATCCCGTGCAAACTGCCTCTTTTTTCCCGGTATTTTCCTCCATTTCTTATCCTGTGGGCGTGGGAGGCAACGGAACGTCCGGTTCTCTCGCGTTTGCCTTCTCTCTCTTTCATCCCCCCGATTTATCCCCTTCCCGTTTTAACCCCTTTTACCCCTTCTTAGTGGTCGATCACCAAGAAGGTGATTTGGTTGATTCACCAAGAAATAATAACTGGATTGATCGTTTGAGGAGCGGCCGAATTTGTATCGCGCGCAATCTCATAACACGAGCGTTAAACAACAAACGATCCATGAAACGGTCATTAGGATACAACAACGCGTAAATTACGATAATGAGAATGGAATGGAACGCATTTGCTACTCACTTGCAATGCGACTCGCTACGTGGTGACGACACGCAGACTCCTCCGTTCTTGCAGGGACTCGGCGAGCACGACATGAAACCTGTAACAGTTACAAAATGGAACGAGTTAATTTAATATCGGACAGAAAACTGTACTTCTTTAGGCACAGTCTGATCGCAATACCGGATACGAGATTTGTTCGTTTTTACCCTGGAGATTTAGTGTTTTGGGGATTTTACTATTCTAGTATTGAGGATTTGAAGAATTTGGGATATTTGGCGAATTTGGAATTTAGAGAATGTTGACTTTTGGGAATTTAGAATTTGAGAAACTTTGAATTTAGGAAGTTTGCAATTTGAGGAATTCTTAATTTGGAGAATTTGGTATTTGAGAAATTGGAAACTTGAAAGATTGGAAGCTTCAGAAATTCGGATCGCAAAGAATTCGGAATTTGTTAAATTCGATACTTGTGAAATTTGGAACTTGAGGAATTCGAAACTTATGGAATTCGGAATTTGAGGAACTCGAAACTTGGAAAATTCGAAAACTTGAGGAATTCGAAATTTGTGGAATTCGCAATTTGAGGAATTCGAAACTTGTGGAATTCAGAATCTGAGGAATTCGGAATTTGAGGAATTCGAAACTTGAGAAATTCGGAACTTGAGGAATTCGAAATTTGTGGAATTCGAAACCTGAAGAATTGGGAATTTGAGGAATTCGGAAGTTGAGCCATTCATAAATCAAAATCTTTAAAAACTCAAATTATATGAAACATTCCAATATTCCAAAATTGAGAATTTGACAATTAAAAAGTTTGGTATTATCAAAAGTTAGCAATTCGAAAATCTCTAGTACAATTTTATGTGTTTAACCTACATCCTACATTCCTCGCACCACGAGCGCAACCTCAACAGGGGTTGAATCTACCCAACTCCCTAAATAAACAAATTTTCTAAAACAATTTACAAACGTCGAAAATCTACGATTTCCCTTTCATCGGACGAACACAAGTCGAAAAGGATAAAGCCGAGGATCGTTTATCGTGCTAGCAATTAAAGCCCAGATGGAGAACCGGGAAGGCGGCGGGTTACGGTGAATCCCGGGGGAACCTTTGACACGCCGTGCAAAGTGAACTTTCGTGTATCCCCCCTCGAAGGTATACAGAGAGATAAGGATAGGACGAGGGAGTGAAAAAGGTGGCACCTTTAAGGGATCGAAAATATCGAAGACCCTTAGCACTTCGGGTGTAAGCGCGACCTAACTAGAGATCGGACGATCAACCTAACCACCCGCGCACATCCTGCTTAACCATTGCCGGAACCTTGGCTTGAATAATTTCACACGAGTCGAACGCTTGCACGTGCAAGTGACGCACGTGCAAGACAGAGAACCCTCAAGTAAACAAGGGACCTTTGCTAATATAACAGGCATCGAAAACCCTTCCAAGTTTATACGATCGCATTTCATTCTGCTCCGATACTTCCTCTACCCTGATTCCCTTTTTCGTTTTCGTGTCAAGGGTACCATTAGTATACACCAAATTCTGTTTTTACACGAACTTCTTTCATACGATTTTGATTCAACACGAATTAGGAAAAAGATTTAATTCTCTTTTTACCGGGAAGATAAGTTTATTTCTACAACTACAATTTTTGCTGCTTTTTCGGGACTGGAATCAATCTTCTATTTTTCCATAGATGCAATTTATTTTTATACACGAATTCTTTTTACACGTACTTTGTGGGAACGAATCTATCGTGTAGAAGCAGAATTAGATGTATCAAATCGACACCCGATGCGAACAACCCTGTAACTTTGATACAAACGTAACGCAGTTATATTTTTGTTAATGTACGTGTGATTATCTTTATTTTTATATCGAATTTACCAGGAAGATGACTGTATTTTTACAACTTCTTCAAAATATGCGTTCATCCGTCATTTAACCCCATACAGTACGATTTGTTTAATAAATGCGTCAGACATAACGAACTATTAATTTCTGCAACATTAACCCGTTAAGTGCCAAATTTTTATTTCAACTTTGTCCGCATACGTTGTAAATTTATGTGTCAAATACTTTTATAAGTTCGACAGCACCGGGAAGAAATTATTTCGAAAAGCAGAATGTAAGCGTTTATCGAATATACGTTTTATTTAACACAACCCTATTTCAAGTGATAAAAGAAGAACATATACAAAAATATATAGTCAAATCGCCCACTTGGGAATATCGGTAGCAAATGGGGGTGACTAAACACAGATCTAATGACAAAACTGTTTTGCATTTTGCGATCCTCAACAATGCAAATCATAAGACTTAAACTGAACATTTTGTCGTATTAAAGATATAAACAATATGTTTTACCATATTTCAACTGCGAGTGTGTCACGAGTGTTGCTCGTTACTATACCGCAAGGGGTTAATAAAGACGAAGTAGTATATAATAAATTAACCCTTTGCCCTTGAAAGGTGACTCACACTCACGACGTTGTTTAATACAGCAATAAGTAAGATGTATTTTTTAAGTAAATCTATAATATAGCACATATGATGTATAAACATAGTAAAACAGTTAATAGTGGTAATTAAGAATAAAGTATTATAACTTCGAAATTATTCAAGAAACTTTTCAACCAAGCAATTTCAGAGTTGCTATCTGCTATACGTAAAAATACCTTAGAGTAAAAAGTGTTAAAAATTTATCTTCCGTATGCGGTAACGTTAATTATAAACATTGGTACGAAACCATCGTCCAATTGATTAAAGTTGAACGATAAAATCTTCGTGGAATAATGAGATCTGACATTAAAATAAATGGAACTAATACGATTATCCTGGTATCGTTGCTTCGGTTAAGTGCTTCGTATGTATGTTCCTTCCTGCATAAGGACCTGCACGATATCCTATCCGCGCATACATTTGTATACCTTACCTTTAATATATTCCTTTTCGTCGGAATCATTAATGTCGAACCACGAATAACATTCCTGCTAAATCACACACTCGGAAAACGTGTGTTTAAAACTCGATTAACGTGCCCTGCTAGGCATAAAGTACACACCGAGGAACAAACACGCACACCAGCGTAGCTGTAATAACGTAGCAAATAACTGTTTAACATAGAGAGAAAAGGAGGGGGCGACAAGACCGGCTTAATGTACCTGATAGTTTATCAGAGTACTTTGAAACACAACTCTTACTTGTCTAGGCGACCTTCGTCCCTGCAATTCTAGGTGATATTAAGTTGTCGCATATCGGATGGCGGATTTTCGAACGTACCGGAAGTCTGACATGATTCGATGACAGGAAGGTGCTGTTAAAGGACGCTAACGATGTGGTAACGTAAAACTTATGACCTAGTGCTAATTGCTGCGTTAGTAATTCATCGATGTCCTCGAGAGATGGTGGATAATTGTTCAGTTTCAAAGTATACACATTACAAAATTTCGAAATTGTATGGTTTGAGAAAAATGCAATGTGAAGGGTTTAACATTGTAAGATCCGAAATTCAGAAATTTCGATGTCGAAACCATTCGAAATTTTCAATCCTCGAAATTTCCAGAGTTTTAAATAACAAAACTCAAAAATTTCCAAAGTCCTAAAAAGCCTAAATTTTATATTCCCCAAAGTTCTGAAAACGTCAAATTCCCAAAGTCCTGAATTCTCACAATCCATAATTCCTGAAGATTCAAAAGTACCAAAATTCTAAAATCCGAAATTCTCAAGGTCCCAATGTCCTTAAGCTTCAAACCCCAAAATTCCCAAAGTCCTGAATTCTCGCAATCCCAAATTCTCAAAAATTAAAAAGTAGAAAAATTCTAAAATACCAAATCCTCCAAGTCACAAAGTTCTAACGTACTGAAACTCCCAATTCCCCCAAGTCCTAAATCGTCAGTACTCCAATTCCCCCAAGTCCTCGATCCTCAGTACTCCAATTCCCCCAAGTCTTAAATCCTCAGAACACCAAATTCCCAAAGTCCTAACGCGCCAAAATCCTTAATTCTCAAACATTCAAAAGTACCAAAATTCTAAAATACCAAATTCTCCAAGTCTCAAAGTCCTGAAACAGTGAAACTTAAAATTTCCCAAAGTCCAAAAATCGCAAATCGTCAAAAGTTCCCCCAGTCCTAAAGTCCCAAACTTCTGCTTGACCGAGGTTTCAAATAACTCGACCTTCTGCACCGTAATTTACATAGAAACAAAGAAACCTCGTCGAATAAAAAAAATAGCTCTCTGCATGGACAAAAATACTCCACTCGGTTCTAATTGCCTTCCCCTTCGCCATAACCAAACAACGCGTTGCTAAAACAGGCTGGAATAAGTTTCGCAACGTAACAACGAGACACAAGGATGTATTGATCATCATAACGCCCATAATTAATACCAGCGTGCATATAAAAAAAAAGAAGGATGTTACCAGAATGAAGCACGTGACATAACGATCAGAACTCTGTATGGTGTCGCGTGGGACGCAGAAAGTCGTTCTAACGTTTGTAAATGTCATCTTAATGGCACACATTTCTCGGCTTACATACATCCACACGCAACAACGTGTCGTGTTGTTCGTGACACGCGTGTACACTTAGAATTCATAAGGTTCGTTGTACATTCGTGAACGAGAACACCAGTTATACTTTCGAAATTTTCGCAAGGCTAAATACGCAAGAAAGGGGGACCACGAGTTTGTTGCGAAGTTAATACCCATCAATGGCTCATAAATATTAACGAAACTCGCCGCATCATAGTTGTGAGCGATACAAGATGAATTTCATATTTGTATAATTTGTCGGACAGAATAATTTGCGAAGAATGTGTCTACAAGTGGCTGACGTTATAGGATGTCTTTGTGAATTTTATAATTGCATTTCCATGTTCTGAAATTGCAAAATTTATAAATTTCTGAATATCATAGACTCCAATTTTTAAGTCCTCGTATTCTTGAATTTGCAAATACTGAAAGTAACAAACTATTGAATCCACGAATTCTTCTATACTCAAATTCTCAAATCTTCAAATATCTCTGAATCATATAATCATATCCCCCAAATAATCAAATTAACAAATTCTGAAATTTCCAAAATCTCGTACCTCAAATTCGTGAATCTCCAAAATTGATAAACAAATCCTCGAATATCCCGAAGTCATATAATCACATCACTAAATTATCAAATTTTCAAACTCTCGAACCAAAAAGTCTTCAAGCTCCAAATTCTTAAACCCGCATATTCTTGAATCCCTAAATTATAAAATCAACAATTTCTTAAATTTTCAAACTCTCGAGCCGCACATTCTTAAATCTCCAAATTCGTAAGCCCCCAAATTCTTGAATCTTCAAATATCGCCAAATCATATAATCATATTTCCAAATTCTTAAACTTTCAAATATTCCAAAATTATGACATTAACAAATTCTCCAATTTTCAATCTCTCGTATCCCAAGTTCTAAATTTACATAAATTCTCGAACTTCCAAACTTCAAATTCCCTCGTCAAGTACGCATATTTTAACAACCCCCAAATCTCTCTAATCTCTAAATTTGTAACATAATCAATTTCGGAATAGACCAACGAAAAATCTCATCCCCATATCGCCAGGGTAAACACCCTGAAATACGTACCCTCGTCAGTGCTCCCCTCGCCAGTTAAGCTAAGGATAGGTAACAAACCAGCATTCAATATTCGTTAAACCCAGAACAAGGTCGAATTTCTGCAGACGAAGCGTCTGAACGTTAAATCGTGGGATCATTGGCCAGTGGGTATCGGCGAGACGATTCAATCCACGGGGATAAAGACGGGGGGATGAATCGAGCACACGACACAACGAACCACGACGCATCGTTGTCGTCGCGACAACGACGAAGACAAGTACCAGAGCGTCGCAACGTCCGCGACAAGACGGATGAGATCAGTTAAACCAAACTGCCTTCGTGACAAATCCTCCGTTTCCTCTGTCGGTTCGCGACTTCGTTTCACTTCGTTGTCGTGTTGACGTGGTTGCGTGTGCGCTCGTGCACGCACACGCCATCACTTCAACCACCGTCGTAATTTCTATGTAGGACGTATACGGTTTTAGTGTGATTCCTCAGGATTTCCGTCGAACGACTGGCCACCAGTTTGATTAGCGCCAACCACTGTTAATTCGAAGCTGCCCTAGGAAGGATGCTATCAGAGCCACGTTTAATTTCCGGCAAAGTATTTCTACTTCTAATGCAAATTATATTTCCACGATTTAACGCGTGGATCATTGAATCCTCGTTATGTAAATGGATACATATATCTAACCAATATAGTTTGAGCCAACCACTGTTAATTTGAAGGTGCGCCAGGAAGAACGCTATCAGAACCACGTTAAATTTCCAGCAAAGTACTTCTAATGCAAATTATATTTCCACGATTTAACGCGTGGATCATTGAATCCTGTCTATGTAAAGGGATACGTCCTTATTTAACCCTTTGCACACGAGCGGCGACTCTCACTCACTATTTAATTTAATGCAACAATTTTTTATAAATAACTTTTAACTGTAATTGTAATTTTATGTACGCGATGTTTGAACATAGTGAAGCAATTCTGTCGAGTGATTTTAAACAAATAATAAGTTCAACAAAATTTGCCAAATTTTTCAATTACAGAGTTTTACAGTAGCTATTTGTCAACCACGAAAATACCTTCGTCTGTACAGGGTTATGTTACCTTTGTACTTTTTATGAAGTATGGTTTCATTTGAGTACCAGTGTCGTGTATACATATGTATACCTTTCGAGCAATATCTATGCGTTTCTTCATGAAAAAGACTTACTTAGCATCTTATTTTAATTGTAAGCATACCGCTTATAAATGGATATTATTTTATTATCATGTGTCACTCTTAAACAATGTTACAAAGAATTTGAATACTGTTACACGGAATAAACTATTACGGTTGCGTATGAATATGCTTTAAAACTAGACGGATTGTACATGATTTATCTACTTCATATAATATTTTATCCAGTTCTACGTGTCACAAACTAATTCCATCCTGTGAGCGAAATGACGATAAAAAGATGATTTGTCCGGATACAAGTGTTTAAGAGAAGAAGATGATTGATGGCTGGAAAAAAGAAGAAATCGAAAGTAATGGTAATTGTGACAATGCGTGGAAGCGAATCCCGCTTAAAAACAGATTCTAGTAGAATTCAATGAAATTTTAGTTATTAGGATGTCGTAACCAGTCAAGCATTTCCTCTTCGGGCTAAAAGCGAACAGAACCCCAGAGGCGTACGTATTCGCACAATAAACGACAACGTTCGAGGGGGGAAAACAGATATAGCTTTAATTGTTTCAATTCCAGACTAAATTGCATCGCCAGTAGAAAGCCACCGTTGAATTACGCCTTCCTTCCTGCTTGTCCGCGAAATTAATTCGCGCCCTCGCTAATAATGGAACCTCCGTGCAAATTGTCGCCAAAACAGAAACAGAACAGACGGCTCTTACGTCATCCTCGGGTCATAAGGATACTAAAAGCACAGGGTCGTGGTACTTTGACTCTGCGATAATAAATTGCGATATGAACATTTCGAAATTTGAGAAATGAGCATTCGGGGATTCGACACATTGGGGATTTGAGAATTTCGAGTTTTAGGGGTTTGAGGATTTGTGGAATTGGGGACTTACGGATATGGGAATTTTAAGATTTCGAGAATTTTGAGGATTTGGGAATTTGACGATTTAAGGTTTGAGAGCTTGGCGTTTCGAGAATTTGGGGTTCTAACAATTTGACGATTTATGGATTTGGGGATGTGAGAAATTTTACGATTTGTGGTTTGAGGATGTAGGGATTCGAGAATTTGGAAATTTGAGAATCTGGGGCGTTCACCATTTGAGAATTTGTAGATTTGGGGATTTAGCGATTTGAGGATGTGGGAATGTAGGATTTTCAGAATGTGAAAACTCTACGATTTGAGGTTTCTGAAGTTTTGGATTTGAGGATTTCACAATTTGGAGTTCTAGCCTTTTGAGAATTTATGAATTTGGGGACGTTGGAACTTGGTATTTTGAAAATTTCGGAATTTGACGATTTAAGAATCTATGAATTTGGGGATGTGGAAATTAAGAATTTTGAGAATTTCGAATTTAACGTATTGAGAATTTGTGACTGTGGAGATGTATGAATTTGGTATTTTGAGAATTTCGGAATTTGACGATTTGAGAATTTGATGATATTGGGGATTTAAAAATTTAAGAATTTTAAATTTGAGAATTTGAGAATGTCAGAATTTAAGAATGTAAAAATTTGAGAGTACTGGAATTTCACAAAAATAAAAAAAATGAATTATAAATTTCTTGTGTGTGTTGCAATTGCACTTTGTAATCACAAAATGTTATTGACGAGAGCGTGGATACAACCACTTCTTCCACAATTTCGCAGCGCGTTGAAGAAGATATTACTGCAAAGTCGTCAAGAACTAATTGGTACGTATTTTAAATAAATATATTCATTGAAGGGACGAAACGCTTGAAACGTAATGCAAGTGAATAGCCTCTTAAGGCTGTTTATGTCATTTTTATTTGCGCTTTATGATTTTAACATGACGTTATAAGGAAGTGGATGCTATGATCATGATCTCGGCTTATCATACTAATCTTGTATGCATGAAAGAAAATTATGTTCCACATCGTGATTTATACACACCGACATACATACGTTACAGACAAAATGGATAGCACCGTATTTGTCCGTCTGGGAATGTGTGTGTTTGCATTTGAACATTAACATGCACTTCCTTATATGACCACGTTAGTTCCATGCTAATAAAGACATTTTTGAAAAGGAACACGTAGCTTATCCAATCGTATCGAATTATACTTCCTTTTCACAAATCTAATCTCGTACGTAATCGCTAGTGAATTAGGAAATTCGAGGAGTAATTCCTTCATTAATTTCGATTTTTGTTTTATTGCCAATCAATGATAATTATTATTTTACTGTGCTTTATTCTACAGATCGAATAATACTTTAAAGTCACATAAATATCTTCGTTATTCTATAATAATGTCATTAGATGATCTAGCAGTTACTTTTACGCAATAATAAATTTCATTGTCATTAACTTATATTTTATTCATTTTACATTAAATCTCACAGTCACTAAGGCATTAGGTACATGTATATTCGTTAGGTAGTAAAAACAAATTAATGTGTTGGAACGAGTATATCTTTAGAGAACATAAGACACAAGGATTTGCAACTTCGGATGTATGCAATTTTGGGGTTTAGGATATTGGAACCTTCAAGACTTTAGGATTTAGGGACTTTCTGATTTCACTCATTTAGAATTTTTGAGTTTAGGACTTGGAACCGTTGACATTTTGGAATTAGTGAATTTTGGGTGTTTAAGACTTTGCAGTATTGGGGGTTTGGAGAATCTGGAATTTTGTAGGTTGGGATTTTAGAACTTTGAAATTTTTTAATTTGCCAATTTTGAAAGTGTGTGTTCGTGATTTTGAGGGTTTGGAACTTCTAGCCTTGGCAAATTTGGAGATTAGGATGCAAGAACTTTGAAATTTTTGAGATTCGGAGATTTTGGAATTTTGCAATTTGGGATATCGGAAGTTTGGCATTATGGAATTTTTGAATTTTAGATGTTTGAAACTTTGCAAGTTTGGGATTTAAGGGCCTTCGAATCTTGATATTTTAGGGATTTTGCGATTTGTGACTAGAAGATTTTAGAATTTAAAAACATTAACCTTTTGAATTGTAGAAATAATTCAGATAAATAGGTTTGACGATATTTTCATTTCTTTGCCACTTGTAATAAATTAAAAATATATTTGTTACGCATCCTACATCATTGCAGTACATTGTAAATCCATTTCTTCATCTATTTCATAGATTAATAAAGGAGCTGTAGGTAAAAGAAAGCAAGGGCCGCAAAGGGTTAAAACTCTGGATGTTTGCACTTTTTAAATGCCAGAATTAGGACTCTGCTTCATATTTTTGAAATTGTGAACTTATCGACCCGGTGATTTTCAAATTCTTCATTTCCGATGTTTCGAAATTCCGAATCGCGAAGATTCGAAGATCGCAGAGTAACCCGACAACGATCTAACTAACCGATACGAACTTACGTACGGGTTCAGGGACTTAAACTTCGTTTCTTAGAATATCGTTAAAGGCACGCCCGCATCGCTCCTGATTTATACGTGGGCGTTTCGCGAGGTATCGCAATCGTTGCCGTAGCGAGAAATCGTCGCCCACGCTGATTGAGAGTACATCCCTCTTTGTCGAAGCTCATCCTCGAAGAGGGAACGAAATACAAGGCTGCGTGCGAGCAGCCTCAGAAAGAGAGGAAAATATTGTTCGTGTTGTGGCTGGAGAGCACTCGAGATAGCAATGGCCTGACGGCATTGACACCGTCGTTAGTTCGGCTCCGACATACGAGAGATTGGATTTTAGATTTCAATTACGTGCCTTTATCCCCTTGACTCGCGCGTTTTGCCGGCCGGATGACGTTCCAACAATGGCAGCGAAGTAGCAAAACGGTAGAACGATACAACGACGGTATACCGGCACGCACGAAGAATAAAATAGTGGCATAATAAAGTAGTAAACTGGTGAAGTGGTTGAACGTTGAACGGTAACGTAGGATCGTAGTGAGGTCGTTAGATACATTATAATAATATTAGAATAATGTATATTAGAATTGACAAGTAGATAGGGAAATATTTAGATAGTAGAAAATAAAACAATAGTATAAGCGAAGAGCGAAATATTGATTAATATTATACTAGAATGAAATGGAGGAATAATATTGTATATGTATATTAGATATATTAGATATATTCTAAGGATACATATATATTAGCTTGTACCATAAATTTCCTTCCATTTGTGACACTAAATTAATACACAATATTTATTATTTAAGGTTAATTTGTTGCATTAAATATGAATTGTCCTGTCCATCCTTTCATCTCCCAGGAAACCTCATTATTTCTTCTTTTTAAAATTATTGGAGATTACTTGCAAAATATTTTATATCAAAAATGAAAGGAACTTATGGAACACCTTAATAGATATAAAATATTTAACATAGATATAGTTAGATATATTATAATAATATTAGAGTAATGTGTATTAGAACAGAGAAGATAGATAGCGAAATAGTTAGATAGTAGAAAATAAATCAACATTATGAACGAGCAATGAAATATCGCAACAATAAGGTAGTATAATGGTAAAATACTAAACCGGATAAATGATATTACTGCAGTGAAATAGAGGAACATTGGAAAAAGTAAAATAATATATAAAGGTGATTTGAGAGGTTGTACTTCAGAAGATTATGGAGGATCTTTAAATTAGCGAATAAAGATTGACTCGATCTGCAGACAAGAAATGTTTATTAATATAAGTGCAATACAAAAGCACGGAGACGAAACCCTAAATGAAAATCATTACTCTGTTCGAGATCCTCGAACGACTCACTGAGAACACGGAAAAATACTTATTATATAGCGTCGTCAAACGAACCTATCTTTTATGATCCGACTTGATCCTACGTTGATCAGAGAAAGTTGCAACAGAGAAATAAAAAATTCGAAGTACAGTCTCGCCTCAATAAGTTGAACATTCGAACGGTAATGTACGATTGTAACTAAAGGGTAGTGGATAGCGAAAAATAAAACAATACTGAATGTATAATATAAGCAAAGAGTAGAATAACAGAATAAGAATATAGTAAAATGGTCAAATAATAAAATGTACAGCTGGTAGCGTAGTACTGGATGAATCAAAATTATGTGAACAATATTAATTTTGTTTTGTTTTCTATTTCAGATTGTGAGTACCCATGGCTGACAGATATTCAAAATTTCCCCCAAAATGTGCATCCTGACTCTAAATTGCACTGTTGAACGTTGTTTTGAGTGCATCCATCGTGCAGGTGCTCAGGTTGAGTCTCTATCAAAAATCCTTAGTAAATATTTTCTCTCAAAGCATTCACACAATTTTAACTCACCCTGTAGTACTACAATGAAATAAAGGAATAACGAAAAAAGTAAAATAATACAAATAGCTATTTAAAAGCTAGTAATATCCAGCTACGATGAAATCATTCATTGATAGAGGTTCCTTCAGCAATGGCTGAAAGATTGTGGCTGTAAATATGGGATTTGCGTGAATCCACGAATCTTGTCGCGAGATCGATATCAATGGAATCGCGATGCAAACCCGTTGCCGACATTTGCGAGATCCAGCAACACCGTAGCATAACTACGCGCAATTCCTACAAGCGTGATGGCACGCACCCGCACACAGTCGATTCGAACCACTGATTATATACCACGCATTTATTATCGCGTTATCGCGTGGTAATGCGGCTTCGCGCGATTCGACGCCTCGTTAGTCCGTTATGATGTTTGGCTCGCTATTCGTTAATGAGTTGACGGGTAGCTGCTGTTCCTACGAAGTGATTGAGCGATTAGGAAGATGAGGAGGCGAGTCTCTCTCGCTTTTTCAACCCTGGTAGGAAAAACGGGACTTCGTATCGGTACTAATAATATCGAATAAATATTTAGCTTGGTTTATATTTTGCAAATTATAGAATTTCAAGATCATGAAGTAACAAAATTGGAAAACTTCGAAATTTTTGAACCTCGGAAATTCGGAATTCCAAGGCTGCTGAAACTCAAAAGTTGAAAATCCTTAGCTCGATCAGTGCACAGTCGAATGTTATAAATCAAGGTCGCAAAATCCTGATTTGAAAACACTGTAAACGTCGAAAATCTTGATGTTCTCACATTCTGAAAATCCACAATCCCAAATCGCGAAATCACTAAAATTCCAAAATTCCAGTAACCTTAAATATCAAAATTGCATTCTCACACACCCAAAATTCAACAATTTCAATTTGTCAAAGGTCGGATATCCTGAACTCAGAAATTCCAACGTTCCTAAATCCTAAAAATCTCAAAGTTCCAAAATTCCATATTCCCCGATCCCCAAAACTGCAAAGACCAAGAACCCCGACATACCTTGAATTACAAGGTTTTAAACCCCCAAAGTTCTGAAGTTCCAAAATCGTAAAACTCTGAAAATCCCAACATTCCAATATCCTAAAACCCCAAAGTCCTAAAATTCCAAAATTCAAAAATCCCAAAATCAGAAAACCCAAAGTTCTAAAATTCCAAAATCCAAAGTCCCAACATTAAAAAATTCTAGATCCTCAAAGTTCTGAAATTCCAAAATCGTAAAACTCTAAAAATCCCAACATTCCAATAGCCGAAAACCCCAGAGTCCTAAAATTTCAAAATCCTAAAACACCAAAGTCCCAACATTCCAAAATCCTAAAACCGTGAAGTCCAAAACTTCCAAAATCCTAAACCTCTAAAAATCCCAACATTCCAATAGCCGAAAACCCCAAAGTCCTATAATTCCGAAACTCCAAAGTCTCAATGTTCCAAAATCCTAAAACCGTAAGGTCCGAAACTTCAAAAATCCTAAAACCCCAAAATACTAAAATTCCAAAATCCTAAAACCCCAGAGATTCAAAAATTCCACAAATCCAAAGAATTTCCGTTTCGAGCAAAGTTTCAGTAGGCATACGACCGCGGTACATTAACCGTAGGTAAACCTAACAGAGAGCATTAATGGAGGTGAGTAGTGCGAGTCACGATCTCTCGGATTACGTAATCGGTTGCAACGTGCGAGCATATCAGAACACCGACCAGATACCAGCGGGATTTACAACGATCTACCGGTCCTGCAGAATTATGAACGATCCCCTTCTCGCGAAAGGATTCTCCAGGTGCGAAGCAGCCACCCTTGACAACTTGAAGATCCACTTTTACTATTCGTGACCTCGCATTTCAAAAGGCCACCGCTTCGGTATACCGAGGTCGAGGGTTACATTTTACTTAGGTATACTTATACGATCATTATCGCACCTCCGATTCGTATAATCTTCCGTTTTCGCGTTAAAATATACACCTTCCACGAGCATCTCCTGTTAGGTGCAGAAAGGTGAGACAACCGATCAATTTCATACAGGCTAAACGTCAAATTACGAAACCAGTGTAACGAATGTTACAGGGAATGGTTCAAGACGATGTTAACACATTGCTGACCGGCAACTTTTCTGAAAATTTACCTCATGTGCCCGACTATTGTTTTGAAAGCGGTGGTGGAAGTAAAACAATATAAACACGAGTTAACTGGTGACCGGTCACCAACGCTTGGCCACGAAAACACGAGTTAACTCGTGACCGGTCAGGAATGTGTTAAATAAGAGTTCAATATTTATAAGAACAAAATGCATTATTACGAACTAAGAATCAAAATTTTTGTACGATCTTCCTCGAGTCCTGCCAAAACTTATCCCAAATTTTCCCTAAGCTTTTTATTGGGATATGGAGTGGTTGTGTGTTAAATTAAATAGGATTTAGTATATTGGAATATTCAGTTTATTGAAAACGACTCGGAAGGATGTCTGCACGTTTCAGCTATTGAACCAAGAGTAAAAAACTTTCCAAAAATACATAGAAAGTGTAACGATTACTTAATGGAAAAATAACGGTCTAGGTCAGCAACATGTTGGCCCAATTAGCCCTTAAGTATAAATACGGACCCAAGACCATTGATTCTGGTGACAGCGCTAAGATTTTCTTTATTAGAGTCCCAGTGACTACGCAAAGCTTTACACATTCTCCGAATAACAATGCAACACCTATCGGATTTTCTCAAAATCAAAAGCTAACGATTATTGTCACAGAGAACGTACGTAGCGTCGAAGTGTACTCACATACGTATTTCGTGTAAAAAGCATTGCTCGCAATGAACGAACGTTGAAAGTTTGCGTCACTGTCACCGCTCCACCTTCGGTTGATTCACTGTATGCAAATGAATATACCTGACAAGAGAATCCGAAGAGACACGATGCACGTATAATGATCCAGTACGATGTACGTTAATTCGTATTTTGTTCGCGAGCAGATTAATTACTTCCTGAAACTAATGTTCGAAAATACGAAGCATTAATTCGCGCTCGTTGCGCAAACACTTGTGATTAAAGATAAATGAAATGTAGCAAATGCGGTGGACATTCGGCCGCTCATAAATTAGAGTAAAGTAACGTTAACTGATTTATGACACTTAGCTCGGCAGAAACTAGTGGACACTCGGTACGATGATAAATCATTAATCCGTTATTCGGTAACCTCGGGAAATTATTGCACGGTTAATCAACCCGATGCAACATCCAGATGAGTTAATGCGGCTTGCATTATCCGTCGCAAATATTAACGTCGTCGGTGGAACGAACGTGCACGAGTACTTGTTTTTCTTCCCGTTAAATTAATAGTTCGCCGTAAATCATACGTCGCGACACAAAATTCGCTGGCCACAAATCTGTCCGTCAGAATATTTCCTACATATAAATTGGATAATTTCATCTTCGTGACTCGAATTATCTTATACTGTTAAATTAGTACAGTAAATCGAATCCGGTGATTTATTAATTAAACATTGTGACCGTTACGTCGAAACAGGAGCTTTAATTAGTATTGAGAATGTGTAAATGATAGATTTTACTTCTAAGGCCGCCACGGTCACACTAATAGATCATAATATTTATTACAAAAGATTATGAAACACTCGATCGAATACAGCACAAGCTTTTACATTCGGACGCGAAGTCGAAATGGCAAAACAAAACAATACAATAAGAAAATCGTCACCAACGACGACGAAATAGAAGCTTTAATTTGCTAATTAAATGTGTGAAGATATATTTTGTAAATGGGAAATGTGTAAAGATATATTTCCCAATTTTTTGTGTGATTTGAATTTTGTTTGCAGTTAATTATTAACATTTTCTTCCGTTTATTCTGTACCTCTTTCATGTAAAATATTAACACTCCGCTGGCTGTACATTATGTGCAATATTTGATTAGCGACGTTAGGCATTAGGAAGATGATATTGTATCGATATTCTATAGGAGGAATTATAAATATAAATATTATATAGGAATTATAAATACATGAGATTCAATGCGGTAAGTAATAATTATACAAAATAACAAAACCGTATAAAATAACCTTCGTAATAAATCCCGAAGAGAACGTAGCGGCGTTCTTTAAATAAAAATGATCGTTTTACGTCTTCGGATATCGTTCCACTCGCGAGAGCAAAAGTTGCGCAAATTCGAAAGATTAATTCATCAATCAGAATTATCCTATCGAATCGACACACGGGCTTTAATGAAACATTCATAGCCCCGATGGTATTTATCCTTATTTATAAGGCAATATTTTAAGAATCGGTGGGGAAACGTTCAGCCGGCGCGCGCACAGGTGCTTCATCACTTAGGCTTCGATAAATTAACAACGATCAGTCGACGGCTAACCGACGCAAAATATGGAACGCGATAAATGATAACCCATTAAGGCACACAGTCGACCCCGGTGTATCGTTGCCAACAAATCAGAGCACCCAGACGCAAGTACAAGCGCCGCGGTGTGTAATCGTGGCCCGTTACCTTGCTCGTACTTCAGCATTAGAGGGAAAGCCGCTTCTCGGCTAATCCCACACCGATAACAAGGATCCCACATCTCCCGTTTCACACTCGTCAAAATATTGCTACGCCCGATTCATTATGTCTACCGAAGATCCATATCGTCTGTGATTATTGCCGTCAACTCGTTTGCCTCACAACGAGCAAAGGAATTGAGAGAAATTGGGAATTTTTATGCTTGCGAATTCGATAGTTTTGGAATTTGGGAATTTGGGATTTGTCAGCTTGAGAATTTGAGAATTGGGTAAGTGAGAAATTTGCTAATTTGGGGATTTGTGAGCTTGGGAATTCGAGAGTTTTGGAATTTGGGAACTTGGGACTTTGGACTTGGGAATTGAGAAATTTGGAAATTTGGGGATTTGCAAGCTTGGGAATTTTTATGCTTGTGAATTCGAGTGTTTTGAAATTTGGGGATTTGTAAGTTTGGGAATTAGGTAAGTGAGAAATTTGCTAATTTGGGGATTTGTGAGATTCGGACTGCGCCCGATTCATTATGTCTCGTGGAGATCCACATCGTCGGTCATTATCGTCGTCAACTCGTTTGCCTCACAACGAGCAACAAAAGACACGCACTTATCGCTAAACCACGGATACGTACGCAAATGCCCGCTTTGATAACACATTTTACCTTCTGAGGTGAACCTAACAGGATACAACTTATCTAATATTGAACCCGTTAGTGGGCCAGTGTGATTCTGTTGAATTTCTCGCCGGGCTCAAATCTATGTTTATATTTATATTTTAATATTTTTATTTTATGTATTTTGTGTATTCTAATCAAGTCACGGTACACCTCTATTTCTAATAATTAACGAGATATCTAACAAAATATGTTCTTCACCCCTACCTTTTATTGCAGATTTCAACCCTTTGAAGTGAATATTAGCAGCTACAAAAAAATACGTACGGAACATTTTCGTGAAAACTAAATCTCTGCTAAGTTTCATAAAAATCGGTAATTGGCACTTCGATATGGTCGCTTGTGTTATTTCGATTAAGCGTTATCTTAAATAATTCATTTAATTTTCTTGCGCTAGCCCTTTGTAGCGTTGCGTTGAAAATATGTAACATAATGTGATAGAACTCTTAAGTTTCACCAAAACATACGTAAATAGAACAATTTATGAATGAAGTAATCTTTAATATCTCTTGCCCATTGTAATTTCTTTAACTTATCGGTAAAGATAAGTATTTGTATTCAATTTATCGAATTTGCGATATTAATTTTTCTTCGACAAGACAACGAAGCAACGCCTTATGGCAATGATCGTACATTTTCTGTTCCGTTCGCGATATCGTGCACGGCTAATCAAGATCGTTTATTACCCCACGCACGTCGGAATCGGTCAATGCATCACAGAGCGAAAGATTTCACAGTAATTTCATTGAATTAACCGAGCGATACCAGCGCGCGTTTTCACGATGAGATATCGGCTAGCAGTATTCGGAAAACACGTGGAACGTAACCGGAGACGATCGTAAGAAAGTGTCCCCATTGCGATGCAAATGAGCACCGTGTGTGTTGCCGTGCGCGATCGTGATTGCTTCGCTCACTCACCCTTCCGGCGTGGAAACGCAGAATGCGAAAGATTACGTGCTCGACCCGCGATTTTATTCTCCGAAAGCTGGACGTGCCTAAGCCGCACGCTCAGGATATACTCCCACGCCGATTCCTGCGGACGTGCGACTCTCCCTCGTGAGAAAAGGGTTTCGCAAAAGAGTCCCGTCGATCAACACAGATCTCCGATACCCAGGCGATGCCGTTACTTGACGGACAATTTTCCAAATATTACTGTGTCGCCCTTGGCACCACATACGCCGTTACCTTTTTCTGTTGATCTCCATCTTTTCTATTTTCTAAAGTATCTTTCTGTTTTCTGTCTGTTGAAGTCAATTTATAATAAGAAAGCTCCCCATTAACAAACTCTCGAGGCGTAAAGTTTCATCAAACTCTTCAACCACAAAGTTTTACAGCTGCTATTCGTCAACAGAAAAAATGCTTTCGAGTGCAAAGGATTAACAAGTTTTAGTCTTATAAACGAACGTGAAATAGTTGAAAACAAACGAACGTAAAATAGCTGATTCAAACGAATTTAAAATAGTTGAAGAGAATCGATCGCAAAATACTTGAAAAGAAGCGAACGAAAAGATTCCGCAAAGTTTATGTAAGGCGTCGATATATGTGGCCGATGGTGAATAATTTGATCTGCCGATGCGCCGAAGCTCATATCGTAATCGAAAGCAGCATCGAAACGCAAGAAGAGGATCGACTGACAAGCAACGCGTTAAAAAATGAAGTTTAAAACGCGCCGCGACAATTCAAACGCCTACCACGTGGCTTTCGCCACGTCACCGACAAGAAAACAAATCGTCTTTCGCGGTTATCGGCCTCGTCAATCGGTGCGCTGCCACCGTGTAGACACGTAAATTTCGTCGACCGTGTGGGAGACGATCCTTTCGACTGCATCGCGGGAATCTTGACAGCGGAATCGAGAAGTCGAGGAGGACGTCGACTCGGTCGATACCGAGTATACCCAGTCACCCAGGAATTGGCGCATCGACTCGAACGTATTTTCGGTGGTAGGATCTTATTGGTTCGCGCGGACACGCGCATCAATTGATGCAAAAAAGATAAACAATTGGCAGTCGACGATCGTCGATCGGCATCAAGCTCGGAAGATTTACGGTGAGGATAGGCGTACTTCTTACGTTTCATTTCAACTTCCTCACGCGCTAATTGCTGTGTGACTTGCTGTAAAAAGTATTAACCCGTTGCGGACAAACACCGAACTCAGAGGCGTGTAATTTCGAAATTGGTGGAATGAAAATGCGCGAAATTGGGCGAGGAGATTGAGAATTTGCGAATTTTGAAAATTTCGCAATTTGGGAACTTAGGATTCTTAGAATTTGGCAAATTGGGAAGTTGAAGATTTGGGGATTGAGGGATTCGAGAGTTCGAGAGTTTGGGAATATTCTAATTTGGGGATTTGTGAGCTTGGGATTTTGTGAATTTTTGAATTTGGGAATTGATAAATTTGGGGTTTGGTCAGCTTGGGAATTTTGATGCTTGGAAATTCGAGAGTTTTGGAATTTGGGGATTTGTGATCTTGGGAATTTTAGAATTTGGGGATTTGTGAGCTTGGGAATCTGAGAATTTGGGAATTTGGGAATTGGGTAAGTGATAAATTTGCTAATTTGGAAATTTGGGAATTTGTAATTTGAGAATTTGAGAATTTGGGAGTGGGGGAATTGAGAAATTTGGGAACTTGGGAATTTGGGGATTAGCGAGCTTGGGAATATATTTAGAAGTATTTAGAAATTCGGAAACTTGTAAGTGTACGAATACTTTTGTCCCGGCGATTTCTTACAATCGCGTGAATTTGGACTCATTTCAAATTACTACACCATGTCATTGCTTTCATTCTTGGCACATTTGTATTTGCAAGTGTTACATATAACATACAGCTATATACGTTCAAATACAATTAATAATATAAAAAATATTGTTCTTATTGTAGTCGTCAGGATTAAAAATGCGGACTCCGGGAATCGAACCCGGGCCCTCAGTTTACGAGTCGTCGACGCTCTCCCTGAGCCACTGGCCGCCGCTACCTTCGGGTGTTTTCGGGCGCTTCTTAACGTTCGGGCGTGCAAGGCTCCCCACCACCGATCCTTAACCGGGTACTATCCGACCCATTTTTCTAATTAACTAATTTATCGCCTACATTATTTCTATATTCCAAGTGTACCTTTATCCCTCAGTGTAGCTAAAGATATTTTCAACAACACCCTTCGTAACATATATCAAGACGAGCGAAATCGGTAAGCCGAGCCCTATTCTATATAATTATCGAGTTTTTTTTTACCCCTCAGCCCACGTGATTATTTCGGAATCACGTCGAAGCGGCTCGAAAAATCGTTCCACGTCATTGCCAGGTCGGTCCGAGTCGGCCGGCTCGCATTAGCGGCTCCATTAATCACAATTACGTGAATTCAGATCCTTTCGAGGACGCGTGCACGCGGCTCTCGCGTGTGTGCGTTACGTGGGTCGGAGAATCACAGAGGAGGACACGCGAGCACCGTGCAGAAACGTACGGGTAAAAATACCGCCCACTGGGCACGATGCCCGGCCAACAAACCCCTCTTGTCGTCGTACACGCAGCGAGTGGATAATCCTCGACCACCGTGGAATTTCGATGGGACAGGAAGACACCGTGAACGCGACACGACGCCGTGCCACGATCGTTCACGGAATTCTACCGGGCCAACGAAATAATTCTCGTGGTCCCGTTCCACGGGGACTTCACACGGGGCTTCTTCCCGACATTCCAGACATCGTCGTTCCCCATGGACATTTCTGCTTTATCGAACACGCTGTGTTGAGGTTTACAATGCCTTTAGAGTTCGGATAGATTTATAATTTCTAGAGAGTAATTAGCTATAAGGCTGTTGTCCCATCGAAGGTTTCGGTCGAGCATCAGCAACGGTGTGGAGCAACAGTTTCTTAGATACCTTAATACCCAGTTCCCCAAATTCCCATAATCCCAAAGTCGCAAGTTTTCTGATCCCCAAATCTTCAAATTCCAACATTTCTAAATTTTTAAATGTCCAAACCCGTAAATCTGCGAATCCCAGAAGTTCTCAATTTTCATATCCCTGAATACAGAAATTCGCAGTTTCCCAGATTTCTTAACGCCAAGGTTCCCAAATTTCCAGATTCGTAAATTCCCAATTTCCTAAGTTTCTCAGATTTCCAAATCCCTGCATCCCCCGATTCGCAAACCCCCCAATGTCCAAAGTCCCAAATTTCCAGATCGCCAAATGCCCGAATTCCTAAATTTCTCGTTTCTAAGCCCCTAAAACTCGAAACTGCCAAATTTCTCAGATATGGTATTCCGAAATCCCCAAAGTCCCAGACTCCTAGATTCCTAAATACCCAAATACCCCAATCTCCGAATTTCTCAATTTTCAAATCCCTAAATATCCAAATTCACAAACCCCCAAGTTGCCCAAACACCTTAACACCAAGATTCCCATATTTCCAGATTTACAAATTCCCAATTTCCTAAATTTCTCAATTATCACATCCCTAAATCCTTAAATCGTTACGTTCGCAATCCCTCGAATTCCAAGTTTACCAAATTCCCAAATATCCAGTCTCCAAACCCCCAAATTCTCATTTTCCAAAATCCTAAAACCCCAAATGGCCAAATTTCTCAATTTCCAGTATCCCGAAATCCCCAAATTCCCAAATTCCGACATTAGGATATGGTTGGTTTAAATCATAAAATTGTGTCATGTTTTTCCAAATCCATACAATATTATAATAATTGTTCAAAAATTACCATTAATGTTATACATCGGCTGTTACATAAAATTTCTAAGCTAAACTCTCAGACAAACTTGCCAAAACTTCGTATTACGAATACCTTGCTAAGTGGTACGATTTCGGCACATTTCCCCTGACAGTTCATAATGTCAACACACTTGCCGAATAAATCGTAGCACAAGGGGTTAAACGGACTTGTTGCTCCGCAACAACGGAGAACCTTGATACTCGTAGCTCTAAGCCGAGCGAAGAGCAACGTAACAATGCACAATGACGCATCCCGAGAACGAAACGATTCCCTTCGGCTGAATGAAAGTTCTCAATGAACAGTTCAACGATCGCGTAGCCGCATGATAAATGTTCCCGGCGCATAAACGCACATAAACATCGACGTAAATGTGCCCGTCTGAAGGATGCTATCGAACGGTCACCGATTGCACATGTACGTTCATGCTTTTTGCCCGATCGTGCCATGCCATCGTTCTTAATGTCGTTCGAATGGAGTCGCATTCGGTGGCACGAAGTGGCACAACCACGAGTGTAAGGCAGAAAAATTATCGTACGTAATGGGCGCCGTTGTTAATTTACGGCAACACGGTAGTCGTGTCGGGTTTTGAAATCGGCCGACGAGATCGCGACGGATAAACTCGATATGGAAAAACTCGTTTAAAGAGTTTCGTGGATCCGACGTTCCCGCTGGATTTTTCTGCCCCCTTTTAGCATGGAACGTGTCGTGCACGCTGATCGCCGATGCAACAATTCGAGACAGCTCAGAAAACGTGGCCATCGCGGCCAAATACGGCACTAACGAGCGCGACTTCTTATGAAACAGGAGAAACGTACACCGCCCGAGGATCGACACGATAATTTCCTGTGCTTGATCGATTCATCGTATCATCGCAACACTTTCCCGCATCAAAATTCCGTCGACATTAAAGGAAACGAACCATTAAGCGGTTATTTTGTTATATCATCGACGATGCTGACTGACAGCGGAACAGTGGCGTAACTATGCGGGGACGGTGTACTCGGATGGACCGAAATGTGAACTTGTTCGTTTTATACATATAATAACAGATTGGGTTTGAGGTGGTATTTCTAACACGGTGAAAATTTGGAGAGGTTCTGACTCACGAACTCTCGAATACACAGATTTCTCAATTTGTCAATTTTTTGAGATACTAAATCCACTTTGGAGATTTAAATTTCATATTCCGTATTCTTTCTGTATTCCGAAACTACCATACTTTCAAATTTCCAAATTTTCGAACTATCAAACCCTCGAGTTTGCAAAATTTCAAGTTTTGTAATTTTTGCACTTGATAATTCCCAAATTCGCAATCTTCCAAAATTCCCGAATTCCCACAAACTTCTAAATTTCCAAATTTTTGATCTTCCAAATTCCCAAGGTCAGGAAATTGTCAATTTCTAAATTTTCGATATCCTAAATTCCCAAATTCGCAAATTTTCAAACTACCAAATTTTTGATCTTCCAAATTCCCAAGTTCGCAAACATTGAACACTAAAACTACCAAAGGGGTCAAATGATCGTTTTACAACGTTTCTATTTCAAATGATAAAATTCCCAAATTTCTAAATTTTTAATTTTCCAAATTCCCAAGTTAGTAAACATTCAGATTTATAAATTTTAGAACTTTCAAATCCCCGAGTTCGTAAACTTTCAAATCTCTAATTTTTCGAAATTCCAAATTCCCAAATTCGTAAACTTTCAAATTTCTAAGTTTTTGATCTTCCAAATTCCCAAGATCGCAAAATTGCCAATTTCTAAATTTTCGGCATTCTAAATTTCCAAATCCGCAAATTTTCAAACTACCAAATTTTTGATCTTCCAAATTACCAATTTCGCAAGCTTTCAAATTTCTAAGTTGTTGATCTTCCAAATTCCCAAGTTCGCAAACTTTCAACACTAAAACTACCAAAGGGGTCAAATGACCGTTTTACAACGTTTCTATTTCAAATGATAAAATTTGTTAAGATGGTTTCGTTGAAATCTGTGCAGAGTCTCATCAAGATAGAGAGTTACTAATTCATCGTTTCTGCATCTATTTTTCAATTTCATTTTTAACTTCAAAGTAATTGTGCATTATACGTCGGTAGTTTTAGTGTTAAATTTCTAAATGTTCCAAATCCTCAAGTTCGCAATTTTGCAAATTCTCTATTCCCCGAGACCGTAAGTATCCAGATGTTCTGAACAAGTTCGAGTTCGAAGAAGCTAAAGCAAGAGCCGAAGAGCCGTAGAACGGGCATCGAAGACGCGTGTAGTATTTGCTTGTCGAGAGAACTTTTACGATCGAACAGGAGCGTACGAGTTCAACAACGAATCTCCGCTATCTTCCAGGTTGCACTGCACGTGCTACGTGTGCCTACGAGTTTCTCCGTCGAGCAACTTGCACGGAGGATACAATGCTAGGCATTCCATTGTGTACTTGTACACAATATACATCGCCACGAATTTGCCTTTTCCTTTATTACATGCCGCGCTCCACCGACTTACGCCGGTAGTCCTTCGTGATGTTTACTTTGACGAGCGTGGTCGTAAAGTGTAAACCGACGATTACGTTTTTCTTCTATTTTCCTTTTCGTTTCTTTTCTCTTGAACACCTTGGACGTCCCTGATTCAACCAATGGAAAGCTGTACTCGATGCACGGGTAAATACAGCCGAGATCTGACCCTAAGAAACGGGGGCAAACTTTTCTCTTCGTCGCCTGTTATTTACCACTTCGAGATAAGCGGTTTTATTATACGTTTCTTTGTTTTCGAGAAAATTGCGCTTGGAAGGTAGACAATTTACGATAATTCATTTTTAAACGGGTTTATTTGTTTCGAATAATTCCAGTTTGGGAGATTTTGCAACATATGCGTGGAGTTCTTGATTCTCAACAGTTCCAATCCTTCAATTTGCTAAATTCCTATATCCTTCAAGTTACAAATTTCTATATTCTCAAATTCCTAAATTTCACAACCTTCATATTCCCAAATTCCAAAATTCCTCAATTTTTCAATTTCCAAATTCCCTAATTCCTAATTCTCAAATTTCCAGATATTCAAATATCCAAATTTCAAAATTTCTCAATTTGCAACCCCAAATCTCTCACTTTCCAAATTTCTAAATCCTCAAATTCTCAAATTCTTAATTTCCCAGGTTCCCAAATTTCTCAATTACCAAATTCCTAAATCCCCAAATTCGTATACCCCAAAATTTCCAGTTTCCCATATTCCCATTAAATTGCCAAATGTTCAAATACTCAATTCCCAAATTTCCTATATTCCCAGATTCCTAATCTTCTAAGCTGCTCGAATCCCGAATCCCCAAATCTCAGGTCCTTAAATCTCCAAATTCACAAACCTCCGAATCTCCAGTTTCCCAAATTCTCAAACACCCAACTTTGAAAATAACTAAATCACTCAACTTCCGAGCCTCAGAATCCCCAAATTCCCAAAGTTGCAATTTCGAAAATTACCAATCCCCTAAATTCCTAAATTTAAAAATTCGGAAATTCGCATGTTCGCAGTTTCTTTTCCCTGGCAGGCGATAAGCGAAATAGCAAGAACGTATTCGCAAGCATAAAATTGATTACTCGCAGAAACACGTCAGAGTGAACTTTCTGTTATCCTTCACGGGCGACGTCATGCCGCGACGCTTCATAACATTTTACGAAATGAATTCAATTTCATTTTTAAACGTCGTTTGACTATGATTTATAGAATATCTTTAATGTCACCTCTTGATCCCTGACCGAGTTCACGGCCAGTTTTCATGCACCGAACATTCGGCCAGGCTTCTTCAAACGTTTTTTTAACGAGTCGATAGTCTGCTCTTTCAAGCTCGACTAGTTCGGTCTGGTGAACCGTTTGTTAAATTGTCGTGAAATTCCGTTGGCAGCCAGCGTGATTGCGATTTATGAACCGGTCTCGGGATATTTGTCTTGTTTTTTCTTTTTTATACCGATTCGTTAACTCTTTTCGGCTTTGCTTCAATCCCGGTTAACCTTGTGATCGATATAATCAATGAATCCGCGTCTAGACATTTTGATGATCGTTTATGCGTGAAATGATACCCAACTTATCGTGACGTATCTTACAACTCGATGAGTTAAACAAGTCTTTTAGTGTGCGTATGCACACGGAGATACGATTTCGTTTCGTGAAGAGAAGAGAAAAAGGGCTGGCTCGTTTTTCATGTTCCGAGGCATTTCTCAAAATGAGTACGTACAAAGTAACACGAACGGCGACATAATCTTTGAGACTTATGAGTTATACGCTGCTCGAACTCCAACATTCTTCGTTCATCAAATTTTGTTTCTCTTCTAATTATTTTTTTGACCTCAAAATAATTGTTTATTTCAAATTATTTTTTGTTCTCAAAATAATCTTTTACCATGGATTATTACGAATTCTTAATCAAATCCCTAAATTCCCAAATTTCTTAATTTATAAATTCTGAAATCAAATTCCCAGATTTCTTCGAATCTCTCAATTACCACATCCCTAAATACTCCAATTAACAAACTGGCATATTCACAGTTCTCCAGATTCCCTAATACCCAAATTCCCAAATTCTCAAATTTCCAGATCCCCAAATTCCCAAATTCCCAAATTTCTCAATTTCTCAATTAGCAACCCCTAATCTCCAAATTGCCAAAATTCTCAGTTCCCAAATTCCTAAATCCCCAAATTCCCAGATTCTCAGATAATTAACTTCCAGATCCCCAAATTCCCAAATAACAAAATTTCTCAATTTGCAACACCTAATACCCAAATTGCCAAAATTCTCAGATTCCAAATTCCTAAATCCCCAAATCTCCAGATTCTTAATTTCCAGATCCCCAAATTCCTAAATTTCTCAATTTTCAACCCCTAAATTCTAATGTTATTTCGAGGATAATTACTTTTGCTGCAAGTAAAACAATAGATTGCTCGATAACAGCCAAGTCCGATATATTCTTGCTACTTTCACTTCGTATTTCCGTGCACGTGTAATCCGAACGTTTTCGCAAAAGGAGCTCGAACAATGGACGGTGGAAGAATTCTACCCTGCATCGATACTCTTTTTTGCTTTCCTGAATCTCGAGCCACGCTGTTCTGTTTCATTATTCCGGAATTCTAACTACGGTGCATAATATTCGCAACCTCGACCGGTTCTCCGACCATTTTCCGCAAGGCAAAAACGTATATGGGTGAGGTCGGCGGATCTTTCTGCCGCCAGCGAACATAAAATTAACATAATTTCGATATATTATCCCCTTGCCGTCGAGGAACCGCGAAATCCTGTGTGCATAACATATTCGGAAGTATGGCTTTATCGAAAATAAACTTGTCTCCCGGCGTATAATTATACGAAAATGGCCATTTATGAATTAACCGAATATAATTATTATCCATTTAAGCCGACGTGTGTGCGGCGAATTGTCACGTAACCCAATCGATTCTTTCCTTTTTATATTGCACATATATAATCCTCTTTCTTCTTTCAACTTCATTTGCCTATACACCAACTAAAAATTATACTTTATTCTTAAGAGTAATTAAAAATAATACAAATGTGATTTTTCTAATCCAGCAGTACTTGCGTTATCAATTGCAATAGAAACCACTATGAAAGTGCAATTGCACCGTTGCATCTCTATCTTATATATGCACAATTATGCACAATTATTGTGATGTTAAAAATGAAGCTGAAAAACAAATGAACAAACGATGAAACATAAATGAATACACTTATAGATTCTTTATCTTGGCGACAAACAGCATAAATATCAAGAAAACCAGCTTAACAAATTTTGTGTTAAAATACAGTTACTCGAAGAAGTTGCACCCAGTCCGAATATCGGCACGTTGAACATCAACGAATAATTTTGAAACATAAACCAGCCGGTTATATCTCGCGATTCAAAACTCTAACCACACCGAGTGCATCCTCCGTCGATAAAATTCTTGTCAACCTTCGAGAGGATGATCTTCGAAACGCATCGAAATGGAGTGTCGGTTTGCGACTCGTGTAGACGTATCCTCCCCGATATTCGATACCTGCTTCGACACTCAATACTTAACTGGCTCGGACGTCCACCTTTGCTACCCTGTCCAAAGACCACGAGGCGACCTTATTCTTATTTTTCATACAACATTGTCGGCCACTTGTCTTATCGCATCATCCTCTGAGAACGATGTTGCGTGCGAAATGGCGAGAAAAAAGGAAAATAAAGATGGAAACCACCGGTGGGATACCAGAATGACCGAACGAAAGGGAATAAGATTAAACAAGATCTTGATTCTGTGGAACGTGCACCGTGTGGTCGCTGAAAATACCATCAACTCTTTCGAGAAGCCATGACAGCCTATGCTCGAGTTATCTGTTACGACGAATGTACCTTCGCGAATGTTGCACCGAACAACTGCCAACAACTGCTTGTCGCTTCAACAAATTATCTTGACAATCTTGAAGAACACTTCCTATAATCATCTGAAAGGTTCATCGGAGTTCGATGTTTTCTTTTTATTCACGAATATATCCATTAGCGCTCGAATGGCGACTCACGTTCGCCATTTGATTCAATGCAACAATTTTAAATAAATAAGTTCTAACTAAATTTATAGTAGTACACACAGAATGTTTGAACACAGTGAAACAGACAATGTTATCGATTAGTAATGAAATAATAATAATTGCAAAAAAAATTATCAAACCTTTCAACCAGAAAGTTTTACAGTTGCTACATATCAACAACAAAAATGCTCTCGAGTTCAAAGGCATAAAGCGTAGCAACGTTTAACATTTTTATGTATCAGTATATTTATGAAGTTCTTCGACTATTTTTGAACACTTTGACTACCATGTCACCCATACATGTCACTTAAATTTCAATACAGATTTAACAGCTATCTTATTTAAAATTTGTTCGCTTTCCTAACTGAAAATACTCGCACTAGTGACTTGAAGCTATGGAAAATAAATATAACGAGGTATTGTGAGAATATTTTGCAAGATTAGTTAAAAATGTAAAAATACTACCTAATGCAATTGCTTGCGTATGGCAGTCAATGTATTAAATAGCTCGTCTAATTTTATCTTGAACATTTGAAAAACTGAAATCTAAATTATCTTTCAATTTTTTAATTATTTTACGCGATTGAAATTCGGAGCATGAACTAAGGATGACCGATATGGATGACGAATATGTTAAAACATTCTTCTTTTTCAACATAAAAGAAAAGCATGGCCTCGTTCTCCTTACAGATAGCTCGAAAACAGTATTTTTGATACTTTCAACAACTGGGAGGGACGCAGAAGAATTTGACCGCTCTTGAACGAGGATCATACGAACAAGTTTCACCGCATGCGAGCAAGAAATTCGTTGCTCTTTAAAAGGGGATGCCATTATCGTTGGCACGTAGCACCCACCGTAATTGCGTTTTGTCAAATGGTGCCGACGATCCTTAAAACCGATTCGGCCGTGTCCTTACACCACCAAATGTTTCCCCCTACATCGAGCATGGCTTTTACGATACGATAAAAGCTTGTTACGCGAATTTATATATTGTAGCACAACGGGTTAACTAAAGTTAATTGGTCGATGGCTGACTTAGTATCGAACGTGTTAAATTGAAAAATTAATATAAGGAACAAGTAGTTAATACAAATTTGTAATGTTATAAATTTTTGGTTGTTGTATTTTCCTGAATCGCTGTTGTATTTATTAACTAATCCATGTAGTAATTGGTAAATTACTAGATTAAAAGAAACGTAATCCTGACAAATTTTTGAGATAAAAGAAATATACCTACTCCGATGGTTTACTTGCACCGACAATATTTTTGTGTATATGTACACATGTTGTCAAGTGTTTTAATGTTAACATAGCAGTTGAATCACGATCATTATTCTCTGAAGTGTTGAAGCATCAGAATGAAATGTTTCTAGTAACCTCGAAAGATTTCAAGATCTATATCTAACAAGAATTCCCAAATTCCTAGATTCCCAAATTCCCCAATCCCCGAATTCCGCAATGTTCAAATTCAAAAATATCCAAATTCATTAACCCTCAAAATTCTAAGTTTCTCAGATTCCCTAATACTCAGATACCCAGATTCGCAAATTCCACAATTTCTCAATTTCCAAATCCCTCAATGTTTAAATTAAAAAATCCCTAGATCCCCAAATTCTCAGATTCCCAGTCACCTACATTCCCAAATCCGCAAATTCTTTAATTTCCAAATGTGTAAATCCCAAAATTCACAAACACCCAAGTTCCCAGTTTCTCGGATTCCCTAATACCGAAACTTCCAAAATGCCAAATTTCCGGATTCGCAAATTGAGCCCCACAATTCACGAACCCCCAAATTTACCAACTGTTTTACGTTAACACAACAGTCGAAGATCAAGCTGCGCAACGTTCATAAATCAAAGTCATTCGGTTCTCATTGTTCAGAATTCGTGCGTTAGAAAAGTGGATAAATCGAGGCTGAATAACAGGTAACAACGTGAGTCCCCGAAAAAGGTTCACGGTTCCAGGTATGTAGGACCAAGTCACGAGGTCGTATATCTGGCTTTTGTTTTGATTTCTCTCGTTGGTGCCTTCGGGTCCCATTCTGGGTCCCGTTTCGGCAGCCTGCGAACCCGAACGAACGGAACGACACGCGTTCGAGGAACACTGGTGGAACGAAGAAGGGCGGGTCGCCATTGTTTTTGGGAATTGAGAGGATCCCGGCCAGAAAAAGAGAAGGAGACACCGGACTCGGGTCCCCTATTGTATTATAATGGGCATTACGGATATTCGCCTAAGTGGCTCGTACCCCGGGCCCTATTGCGCAATTTATGGCTGTTCGTTAGCCGTCCATATTGTTTTCCGTCGCGGGGTTGCGTGGGTCTGCGAGAGTAAAAACCCACGTTTTCGGAAACGATTTACACGAGAACCTTTTAAAACCGTTTATGTACCGAGCTACGTTTAAATGGAGATTTTGCGACGTTTATCTTGCTTAGCTACAGCATACAAGCATCGCCTACCCTTATCTCTTTGAAAATGATACACCACCGTGATTCTTTTTATAATGCACGTTTTGAGTTTACACTCGAGTATCCGTGCTGTTATCGAATTTCTCGCTTGTCCAACTTAACAAAAATTTTACAAAATAAATAAATGTCACGGCTGAAGATACGCGATGCAAGATAATCGTGCAAATGCAAAACTGAAAATATGATGGAGGAGTTGTCATAGATCGACAAACGAGACTTGTATACGAAACACATTCGTGGTGCACCAGGTGAATCGAGAGATTTGTTCGAATTATTTACGATATTATATTAACCCTTGCCGTACCATTTATTTATCAGTCTTGTCAGACAAAGATAACTATTCATAGCTATAATGTTAAAACGAACAAAGGAAATTAAAATAATGAGTACTTTCTATTCAGTGGACCTTGACTACACGAATTATAATTGGACCTAAACTTCAAGTTGAGAAGTATCAAAAATTTGAATGAATTTTTATACATTTGACTATGAGTACGTCACGAGTCAGACTCGCCAAAGTATGGAAAAGGGTTAACAGGTCGTCCGTCACACAGAAGCAACTGAAAATTGCATCAAGTAGTATTTTCATTTTTAACAAATCTTCCAAATATTTTCACAATACTTTGTTATATTTATTTTCCATAATTTCAGTTAGAGAAGTGAACACATTTTTAATAATACAGCTGTTAAATCTTTGTAGACATTCGAGTGTTACCCAAATATATGGGAGACAAAGTATTAAATATATGCAGTCAACATTATCGGTTGAAACGTTATTTCGATCATTCTTATTACTTATTATTACGACAGATCGAACTTTCGTATGAAAACAGTTACACGCGTGCCCCAACTCCGTAAGGGTGCGTTTTCCCCTCGGAACGAAAATCATTAGAGAAAAATCTCGAGGAATCGTATAAAGAAGCGGAAAAAAAACTTCTTGAAGGACGATCGAGAGAAAAATGCAGCTGCTCTCTTCGATATTATCGATTCCTTCGCATGTGACGACGCCCCGTATGTACCCGTAACTTTGTATAGCCCTGCGAGGGGCCCACGTAGCGGGCGTCAGGGTGAATGGAACATCTGCCGATGGCCGAGGCCCTTCTCCAAACACCACCACCTTGCACCACATTACAGAGAAGGGAATAACGACATACTAACTGTGTCGATAACATTGACTTCCCTCGATAACATTCCGAGATATCGAAACTTGTTTGTCAACGGTTTCTCGCGGTAGATGGTAACACTTCACACCCCTCAACCATCTTTTATGTGGACACTGTGTTCACTGTTCGCCCAAGATTCGCCGACCATTTGTTAATAATAAAATAATTATTGAACCCCTGCACTCGAAAATATTTTTACTATTTGACAAATTTGAAACGGTGCAATTAAAAAGTTTAACGAATTCTCATTAATTATTATTTCTCTGTTATCAATGTTTTACTGTTTAGGTTACATGTACAACGCTATGTTTCTATTACTCTGTGTTAACACATTGTTGACTGGTCACGAGTTAATTTTCCACATGCGTTTTCGGTTTTAATTTATGAAACCCAGTGCATAATAGAATATTTCAAGAACTTTGCTCGTTCTGTTTAGTCGTGCCCACTGTATTACAAAGAAACAATTTTCTGTGGTATTTAGGCTAAAATTGTGATAAAATGAAAACTAGAGTACAGAGTATGATCTTCAAAAGGAAAGCGCAGAGGAACGAAATATATTTGCAAAGCCTGTTGCGCTCTGTTACAGGTAGGTGATTGCTATACAGTTTATAATACTGAAAATATATATTAAATGTTATACAAAGATACGTCCAATGTTCCATCTTAATTTATTATGTACAAATGAATTTTATTAAAACTCATTTAGATTGCCTTATCTTCACATTCAATTACAAACTAATAACCGGTACATTAGATAGTTTCCGTGTAAAATAGCTGGTCAACAATGTGTTAATATAATAAGCATATAAATTGCAATTTTTTTAATATATGTATGGTTGGTTCAATTTTGTTGTGTATTATTATGCACTTATACAAAACAGATCAGAATATTGCATATAAAGAATAATTCAGAGAATGTAACAAGTAACATCGCATAAACACCTGCAATTTCAGAAAGAAACAATATACTTTTATAGTAAGGAACTACGCGTGGCAACAGAGTACGATTTACTCTCGTCACGACGACAGAAAGTATCGTACGTGCTGGCATTCAAATCACCGGGAAAAGAGGTCGTTTCGATACTACGGGAAGGTAAAGTAATCGATGTTGAAAAATTATTATTGACCGCTGTATTGCTTTTCCTTCGCCACAATGTAGCGAATATTTTATGATTACTGGTCACGCAAAACCACTGCTCACCGAACAAACAAACGCGATTCGCGATTGATTCGCGAATACCAATTTGTTTTTATGTTAAAGAAAAACAAAGAAATTAATTGCGAACAAAAAATTCTGATGTAAAATTCCTGTTGAATTTATAATTATACAAATTCATGTATAAGTACAAATAATTGCCTCGTAATACCTATTTTGTAAACACTGTCAAAGAGAAACATTGTAACGCTAATAATGTAACACGATTTCTATGAAATCGCATTTCTGTCTACTACGGTAAAATTGAAAATTATCTTGAAAGTAATTTTCTGTCGTGACAGGAGATTAATGGCATCGAAGCAGGTATGCAAACACCGTTGAAGCTCGCCAGAAAAGAAACACTTAATGACGTCTCGAAGCAGCCTTATCGTAAACCAGTATTGTCATAGAATCGTTTGACTTTCAGAAATTATAATGGAACCCACAGAACCGCGACGGCGTTAACGTTCAGATATAAAAGTCACGCAGAATCTTTGAAATCGTTCTTGAAATTTTCAACATTCGTTTGAAACTACCTACGTGGCCAACTTTTAAAGTATCCGCGCCTTTGGAATCGTCTAACACACCCTCCGAAACACTGTACCTAAAAATTTATCTTTCATCGAATATCGTTACAAAATTTCCGCGATATGCGAATACAACTTTCATAATTAATGTCCACAGACGCACCTGTAATTATTTCTTTTCCGTCACGAGCGATTGATACGAAGTAAATAACAGAACCTAAACGGTATATTCATTTACAAATGACCGGTTAGCGCGAGGATCGGTTGTTTCATAAACGCCTGTAACTTATGTACTACGGTACAAGAATACCTGCTATTCGCAACTGAGAATCGATCGAGCGTTAAAAGTATCTTCGAAGATCTTAGAAGGAAAGTACAGTTATACGTGGCTCGAATGCGCAGGTTTTATCCCAAGCCAGGTGCATCCGCCTCGACAATTATTGAAAAACACACCGTTTACCGAGTAATTGAAAACGCGCCGCTACGATAAACAGTAAATTTAGTAACAACAAAAATTACTCAACTTAATACACTTTCTTGAATACAAGCAGATAAACATTAACACACTTTTGTGAATAAACATGGATACATTTTAGTGAATCAACATTGATACAATTTTGTGTAAATCTTGATACACTTTTCTCGTTAAAATAAAAATTCTACAAATTATCTAAGCAATTCGAACTATATATCACGGCTTTTTAGTTATCGCTTCAGGGTAGATGAACTCTGCTGGAACGTTAATATGAAAAATGTCTTAAACTGTTAACCAATCGCGAAACGGCATATAAGGAGGCAATGATCGATACACAAAAGCTGACTATAAAGTCCTGGAATTACGTCAGGCGATTTTCATGTACTGAATTCTAGTGAGTACACGAAATACTAAAATTCGTTAGAGGAAACAGATTCGTTCAGTCAATAGGTTACAATAAATTCTGCAAAGCACCGGCTGGCAAGATCAACCTGTTGACCCGTGAGATAAAAGAAAGTCCGTAATGTATCAAATGTTACAAAAAAAGAAGCAAGTTTTAAAACGACCGATGGCACTCGATAGGCTGGACACAGTTCATCGAGCGTCGTCGAGTCGCTTGGAATTCCGGTCACGTAGCGAAGTGACATGAACCGTAGAGAGGATGACATGGCTCTGACCATTTCGTTCGTAACGATCCACCGACGTGCTATTATGCAAGCGTAACCTCAGCTCCGACCATGTCCCGAGATTACGTGCGCGACTATAGCGCGAGTTACTTTTCAGGTCCGCATGTATCTACGGACATTGAACGTGCCAGACGCGACAAATACTCTCTAACCCTTTTATGAACACCTGGAAATTTTAGAAGATGCTTCGAAACAATGTGGACATCCATTACGTTGCGGCATGAAATAAGAAATTATCTATTCAAACATACAAAATTGATCGTATGGCCATATTATATTTTATATTATAGTTAGAATATAATTTATAAATAAATTTATACAGATGTATATAAAGAAACTTACATAAAATTATATTGTATAATTATGTATTATATACAATAAATAAATATTATATTTCAATAAATTATTTCTGAAAGTAAGTTTGCGAATGTATTGTGAATGTAAATCTGGTCCAGGTGAAGATGCCTTCAAACTTTCATAGGAATCTTTAATTTTTTTAATGAAACCAGATACTGTTTTTACGTAGACAGACTCTTCTGATTTTACGTAAAAGAATACGAGAGTATAATAATAAAAAACTGACTGTATAGACTAGTCTTATGAAGCAATCAGAGTATATGTATAATTTAGTTTAGTGTTTTTCTCTACTCGTATTACAAGGTGGATTCGAACGATAAGGGAACGAGATTTCCCATAAATTGAGTAAACCACAGCATCGCGAGATCCCGGATATAAAGTGCGATTAATAAATTATCGAAGTGGATACTGCAATCGAGATCTCGAAACGATAGCAAGGTGTAGTCTCTCGCGACTGTGAACGCTTCGGCAAACAGTCGATGTTCGAACAACAATATTAGATTATTAGATATCGAAAGACATATTTCGAAATGCAAGAAACTGGAATGATTTGATGACAAAGTACCGTACGATGGTACTTGTATATTGATTCGAAGCCTCGTCTCTCAAAAAGATGGCGATAATTGTTACCTGTCGATAATCTTTCGTACTACAAGATGGCTAATCATGGGAACAAACAATAGATATTTAATATCGACGAAATTCGTTATCCGACAAGCGAGAGGCAACTAATTGCGCAATAAAGACACTGAAAGTAAATTGAGATAACACCACAGGATACTTCGTTGAACCTTTTGGGAATCGTTATTAAGCGACTCGTGATCGAACGATATGGTAATGAAATGACACAGCAAACCACCATGCCAAAGGGAAATACGTGTTCGAACGCCATGAACGAGCCTGTTAACTTCAACCATGGTCAAATAGATTCAGCGCGAGTACCTTCAACCTACGAGTCAATATCTTATACGATCAATTGCTTAATTGAACCGTAATTCCATGTTTAAACTTGCCCATCGATACTCGCGTCTCCCGTACATGTACCATGAGGAAATCTTCCTTATCAAGATATTACTTACACGAAATATTCTGAGGATGGAGTGGCGGCTCGATTTAACTCACCTTCTGAATAACATTCTTGTTAAACATAGATCTTGAAATCTTTCGAGGTTACTCGGAACATTTTATTCCACTATTTGAACAAGTTAGAAGGATTGACAATTAATCTTCGAAATACGTTTCGACCAAAAATTAAAAAAATAACGATAGAGATAAATAATTCTGTAAAATAGAAACGCAAACCCTAATCACTCATATGTCAAGCATGCCTCGACATCGCATTTCTCTTGACTCGTATAAATAATTAAAATAAACAAGTTCATCGAACACATTTTTCAGGTATTTACAACTTGCAATAAATTAGAGATGCATTTGTTACCCACCTTGCACTATTGCACATTTGACTTAAAACCCATTTCTTGATCTATTTTCTAAATTAATTAAGGAGATGATAGGTAAAGGAAATGAAGACATCAACAACTTAACCCATTTGCTATCACGATCCCCAAATGGGGATGTGAATAAAATGTGTATTCGGGTTGTTAACATTATTTTTTGCTTCAACGTCGTCCAACTTGTAAAAGTATTTGATACATAAATTGACAACCCACGCAGTGGAGTTGAAATAAAAATTTGGCAGTTAATGGGTTAATATGTTGCAACAGATTAACAATCGAATAACGGATGACAATTTCTGGGACGAACGTTATCCCAGTGTTTGCACTTTAACCTCATCGTAGCAGGAAGGTATGCCAGGTAATGTATCTTAACCAGGATATGCCCCGAAGTACAATGGGTGCACCCTTCGCCTGAAATTCGTTTGGTGAGAAGAGGTGGGTTATCCGGTTTCATCTTCGCGAACCTTATCTCTTCAGGATCGTGCTACTGTCCTCCACGTGGAGGCCCTTTTCGTGCCAGCCATTCTCTAACTCCCTGGTACTCCTCCGTCGTTTGCCACAATTCTCGTCCACCCACACTCGAATCGAATTCACGCAATTTTCTATACACTCCGTACAGTTCAGAGAGCTTCCTGCCCGTCCATTAGCTCTTTTACTCGCACGGTTTACTTACGATTTCGTTTCGTTCCACGTTACCGTCGGACATTTAACCCCTCGACATCGCGTGTACGGATATTGAATTTTCATCGGAGCACGTTATCGATATTATTCGAAACTTTGTTTAACAAATATACACGATGGGTACTCGCGGTTGTGGATGATAAATACAAATACGGCGACAATAATGGGTGATATTAGTAATTTCAACGTGGCGCTTAAAACTTCACTTTCGACGTAGCGTTTAGAAGAACTTCAGATGCAACAACGAATACGTAATATATTGCCATTCAGCGAGATATTCTTTAAGCAAGTAAATACGCGTTAAGAGATAATTGGATAACAAAGGCAGGCAGGTTTCAAACACGCGCGTTAAAAAGTCTTTGTTTAATTTGCGAGGACGAAGAGTGTCGGCGGCCAGGCGACAGATCTCTCTCACATCCGGAGGAATTTCCTGGGAACTCAAAGGAGCAAATACAAAAGGCGATATGTGGGTACGTTCGTAATACCACTATTGTCAAATATCGCCGCGCCTTATCTCCGTCACGTTTCTGTATGACGACAGGACTGGACATTGCCTTTCGACTATGCGGAAGAGGGCAAATGAAGACGAACGAAAGGCTGCGTGTCGTGTGTGATGGAAGTAGATACGTGTGCGGAGGATAGAAAGGAACCGCGGTGCGGAGACGGAAAAGTGCATCACTGACACCGGAAACTAGGGGAGTCTGCCTGCGTAACAGCCCCCATAACGCCCTAACTATTAAATACCAACGCTCGACAGTGTTTCTCAACTGTCGTTTACTTTCTTTCTTATCGTTTGGGTACTAATCACTTGTTCTTTGATGTTTGACGATCGACTCGCCTGGAAATTTGGAAATTTTGGTACTTGAAATGGCGAGAAATTTTTAATTTTTAATTCAGAAATTTGATATTTTGCTAACTTGGTGAGTTGAAAAATTGAGAATTTTTAACTGCCAGAATTGTTGGATTTAAGAATTTAGGAATTTACGAATTTGAGAATTTGGGTATTTGAGGATTTGAGTATTCGAGTATTTGAGAATTTGAGAATTTGAGAATTTAGGAATTTGTAAATTAGGGAATGTAGAAATTTAAGAATTTTGGACTTTGAGAATTTGGGGACTTGAAAATTTGGGGATTTGAGAATTTGGGAATTTGGGAAGTTGGGGATTTGAGAATTTGGGGACGTGAAAATTTGGGGACGTGAGAATTTGGAGATGTGAGAATTTGGGGACGTGAAAATTTGGGGACGTGAGAATTTGGAGATGTGAGAATTTGGAGATGTGAGAATTTGGGGATGTGAGAATTTGGGGATTTTAAAATTTGGGGATGTGACAATTTGGGAATGTGAGAATTTGAGGGTTTGAGAATTTGGGGATTTGAGAATTTGGGAATTTGGGAATTCGAGAATGTGACTATTTGAGAACTGAGAAATTTGATAATTCAGAAGTTCGAGAATTAATCATTTTTAAGTTTTGCTAGTTTGGAAATCTGGCAATTTAAAATTTAGAAATATTCCGAACTTAGAAAACGTAATTTAAACTTTGGAACATTTGATAATTTTCAAGACTAGTAATCAAAACCTTGATAATTTGGAAACTTAAAAACTACACAAAAACTCATTTCCCCTACTGCCAAAAAATCTGATTATCAAAAGTAAAAAATTACTGTAAACTAGTCTAACTCGAACAATTAATACTATTTGACACGTGTCGCACTGGCAGAGTAAAAGTTCCGACATAAAATCGGCTGAATGATCCACTACGATGTTAATTTCCGATGAAGATCCACGGCGCTGTTGCGAGAAGAGTTGATTTATGAGGTATAATTAAAATAGAGCACGGTAATTTCGCATCGTCGATGCACATAGCCCGTGTACACGTCAAATTATTTATTTCCAAGGGATTTAGTTCATCAATTGTCTCGATCTTTCTCGCGGTGCAATTTACTAACGCAATAATGAATATCACTTATCATGTTCGAAAATTGTCACCCATAAATTTAGTCTAATTATGCGAGTAATGGTATATCTCGTACACTCGCGGCCGCTTTCGATACCTGCGATGTAATCGATAATCTGGCAAGTTGAGCTTAACGCAACACACGTTTAAAGAATTCGTTATGCTTATGGAGTGTCGATTGCATGAACGATAGAGTACATCAGAAAGAGGATACATCGGATCAACGATTCAAAAATTATAGAATTTATCTCCTAACATGTCTATTTAACACTTTCTCTGATACTTACGAAAGGTTAACACTCTCTATCACTTTGAACCCGTCAAAACAGAAGATCAATGAGAATTTTCACCTTATTCAGAGTTCGAATAACTCACTTATTCGTTTAAATATCTGTTGTCGTACTTTCTACTAGTCAAAGTGACACGATGTACATTTCTGTTACGAATGATTTCGAAGTCTTTGTTAAAAATGATTGACACAGTGCACTGCGATTCCTTTTCAAGGTACGAAGCTGAACAGCCTTGATCACGTTTGATTTATCGTACTCAAAATATTATTATAAGCAAACGATGTTGTGTTCGCCAGATTGGGAGGTCAAGTGATCAAAGTTATTATTCGCCAATTTCATTGATCGTACTTCGACGACGTATCGATTGTTATTCCTACATCGTCTGCGAGTTTGGAATAATACAATTAACGTGAGGCAACTAAAGAATACTGCCGAATTATTAAGTAATATCTTATTCTGTTAAGACGATGAAGATTTCGATTCAACAAGAATTTCGGGTCACGTCATAAGCGGACACTCGACACAGAATTATATTATCGATCATAATTCAAGGATCTCGGTATCGATGCTCGTTATCGTTCGCTTTCATCGAAGCTCGTTGAAAATCAATCGACGTCGCGATCTCCATTTCCCATTTGTTACCATCGATAAAGCTGTCATTAATCAAACGCGCGGGGAAAAGCGTATCGAAATAGGTCACTAATTTAAATACGAATGCAACAGAAAACTATAGATTAGCACGGTCAAAGAACGCGTTTAATCATCCATGTAACATCGATATTCTCTTGGAAATAAATAACACTGATCGCATAGTTAACAATGTCAATTATAAATCGCGTACTAGAACTTCATCGTCAAATTACTCAATTAATCAAATTAATCAATGTTAAATATAACAAAATTATGAAGTAGCCTAAACCGCAGTGCAGTCTCTCAAATCGTACCAGTATGAAAAGAAAAAAAAAGTTGGACGAAAAGGAAAAATTAATTGTGTTGGTAGAAGAAAAGGAACAACGGAATAAATTTTTAAAGAAAAACCTAGCCCAGAAGTTAATAATGGATATGTATTAGTTGTAACATAAATTTCTTCCCTTTGTGATACTAAATCAACATACAGTATTTATTATTTAAGGTTAATTTGTTGTTTTAAATATGAATTGTTCTGCTCCATCATCTTCTTTGATCTCTTAGAAAACTTCATTACTGCTTGTTAAAATTATTGGGGATTACATGCAAAATATTTTATATCGAAAAAGAAAGGAACTTACGGGACACCCTAATATTACTAAATACGGCTTCAATCGGTGTATCTGAAAATATTTCTGTATCGTTCAATGAAGAGGAGTGGTTCTGCAGATTATGCGAGCAAGTTCGACTCGAAGATACGAAATAATGTTTAGGATGCTCCATTTGGATCCATGAGTCGTGTGGAGGAGTATCAAGAAAAAGGGAATGTTATTATTGTCTTCGATGTTAAATAAAACGCTGTATTATCGGTCGGTCGAATTATTATATAAACAAAGATAGACACGATTGTGGAAACTAGTAGCAGTTTTGTGTCACTTTTTACAAATGCTTACAAGATTATAAGAACTGTTTTAAAATTACTGTTAACGTTATACATAGGCTACTTAAATGTAGTTCTATAAAACTGCCAAGCTAAATTCTCAGACAAATTTACCAAATCTTAATATTATTTTGCTACTTGAATGCTTTGCAAAATGATATAATTTTGGCAACGCTCCCCGATGACTCAAAAGAACATGCGCATACATGTTCAAACTTGAAACTAAATTATCGGACAGAGCTTTCCGGCAGACTTAATGTTTCCACCCCGGTCATTTATTGTCTGCCGCGAGCAGAATCAATAAAATCGGGTAATTGAAAGGCAGAAAACGAAGAGGTTTATGATTAATCGAAATCAAAGCACGCGGTAGTTGCAGAAGAAGAGGATGGGCACAAGAAGGGATGGGTAATCGATGGCAAACGTTTCTTGACACTCAATCTCGAACTCGGGGGGAGGCGGCAAGAAGAGATATCGTGACTTTGTCTGTGTTAAGAGACTCGAACGGATAATTATTATCACATGGAGGCGCTTCGGGATCAGGAAGAGAAGAAGGAGGAAGAAATCGACACCGTGAAAAAAGAAGAAGAAAAAGCAAAAGGATGAAACCCCGGAGAAATGTGTTGGATACGAGGCACGTTGATCCGAGATAGACGGTTCAAGGATCGATACCTGTGTACGTGTACTCGCTGCTATCGGACCTTCCTTTCTCTCTTTTCTTTTTTTTTCTTCTCCTTTTTATTCTACTCCTTTCCTCCGCCGGTCTTCTGTCTCGTTGACCCCAAATACCGACGCACGATTAAATGCTCGACGATTCTCTCGTGACCGACGAACACGAAGAACCGCGCGATATAAATGTTCACGTTATATACAAATGAAGATTGCAAGCAATTACGCCGACGAAACGGAAAGAGCTAAAACATCGAGCAGCTGTATATTTCCCGTCGAGCTCGACGACGGTGCAGTTATGAATGAAACGAGTCGTTATCCTCTCCGAGGGAAAATTTACTATTTACTACTTTATGGTTCTGGATATACCACCAGATGTTTTATGATCTAGATCACTATTAGGTACAAAGGGTAGACCGAACACGTTTGTACTATTATTTTATTTAACGAAGTAGTCACTTTAATATCTTATCCAGCGTTCTTCGTTTTCGTAAAAGTAATCTTCTTTGTAATTGACATAATCGATTCTGATTAACAGTTCTTAAATTATTTAAATATTGAGGAATTATATAGGTACATACCAAAGAAGACAGGATTTCTTAGATACTATGGTATACAGAAAATTAAAAGTCTATGTATCATACGTGAACAATATTCTGAACTTTGGTATAGTTACTAAAAATACCTGATGTCGGACCAAATAATTTTTAAATCCATGTGGCAAACCGAGAGTCAAAAGTCAAAATTTTTGCAAAAATTCAAAAATTACTCGAAGAACAATTAAAGAGAATTTGGCCGTATTTGGGTTTTGTCTGAAACGAACAGTGAACAAAATTATTCGATAAATTATATGATCACAATTTGACAAAGTGGATGTAACTTTACAGTAGCTTTCGATTTAAATTAACACTTACGTTCGATCTCTAATTACGAGCATAGTGGTTTGTATGGGGAATCATATTCTAGACTCGACTAAACTTCGCTCCAGCGTAGAGAGCATGGCACGAGTCTGCTACTCCAATTACTTTATCGAATGTCTCGCTCATGCGATTTCGATTAAAAACTTACGACATCGAACACCAAAGTACTCGAATTCTATCGTCACTGTACGAACAGCAAATACTGAGAATTTATGGCACGATTTGTTTAAACTTTCACAGTTTCACGAAATACAGTTACATATGATAAATGAAATATTTTATATTGAATTCATATTCAATTCACATTCAAATGTTCAAACTTCCTTTCATTCGATTTTCCTAATACCTAAATTAACATTTTCCAAATCGACCAATTTTCTACATTTTTGGATTTCCATATTTTCCAAATTTTCAAACTCACTAATTTCTTAAGCCACCAAATTTCTACAGCTCACAATTCCTAAATCCCCAAATTTTTATATTCCCGAATTTCTAAGTCCCCAAGTTCCTAAATGCCCAGATTTCTATACTTCCAAATGTCGAAACATTCAAATTTCTTCAATTTCCAGATATCTAAATCCCCAAATTCCTAAATTCCGAATTTCCCAATCTCCAAATATCAATAACTTCAAATTCTGAAACTGGTCTAATTCCTAAACTTAATTTCAATATCAAATATCGACATTCGGCTACTTCCAAATCTCCAAATCCCCAAACCCCCAAATTTTCAAACCTTCAAAGCCCCAAATCTCCGAATCTCCGAATGTCCAAATTTCAAATCTCCAAATTTCCAAATCTCCAAATTTCCAAATTTCCAAATTTCCAAATTTCCAAAGCTCCGAATCTTCAAAGCCCAAAATCTCCGAATCTCCGAATCTCCAGAGCCCCAAATTCCCAAATCCTCAAACTCGAGTTCTGCGAAATGTACCATGCAAATACATATATGGCGAGTGGGTGTCAATTGAATGGGACATTTCCTGAAATCATCGACCATGGAATCGCGAAGACGAACCTCGATATCCGAGAGGTTCAGTCCGGTGCACCTACCTCTACAGCATCTCGCATCGAATATCAAAGCACGCACGTTATCCGAAGGAACGAGTCACGGTGAAAACGTTGTCGACTACCTTCGTATCTCGCACCTGCCGCTGCCAGGACGCCAAGGTATTCTCCGGCGATGGCAGCCGAGCAGCTTCGTTTTTGTATAGCATCGTTCGGTGCAACCCATCGAGAGTGCATCCAGTCACCGCACCGTTCCAACGGTAGAGAGTGTTGCCGCAATAATTCGTCGGCTGACCATATATGCAGTTTCGGGGAACGGCCGTTGGTAATGGGAGTGGGACAAATTATCAAAATAATGAGAACAAGAAACGACGAAAAATGTTCCTCCCTGTTTCGGACGAGCATTAGCGAACACCCATTGTAACTCTTGAGGATATGTGGGAAGCAGGTTGTTAAAAGTAATCTTTTAACGCGTTGACTGCCACGCTAACGCGGTTGATAATTGTACTACATAGTATTTTTATGATTAATATACTCTGAAATCAGTGATTGCTGTACGTGGCAATCAGGTAATTCAGCAACAACACCGACGATGTATTTATGCAATTACGTTCATCGAATCTTTCCAAATTGATATTCCTACGTGCCGGTTTATTGTACTTTTGTGTCATTAAATCGCCTCAGACTTTATGTATGTGTAATAAAAAAAACTTAACTATAATTAATAATCGTTAATAAAAAAAAATGGAAAAAAATTGAATCCATTAACAGAAATTATGTAGGAGAATGACCGTCGCATATTTTGAAAGTGAATTAATTGATATAGAAGTCTGATAGAAATTTATCTTCATAATCGTAAAAAAAATTATATTCGTTGGTTTTATATTCCCGCGGAGTCTAGAACTCGTAAAAGTGTAGGTAAATTAAAAGGAATAACACGAGGAGATCGTTTCCTGCTGGTAATTCGGTTTTTACGGTAACGAATCGCGAGTTCGCCTCTTCGGCGAAGCACCCCGGTAATAAAGGGAAGTTCGGAGAGATTACCGTACACGGAGTAACAAAAACAGAAAGAAAGAGAAAAAATGAACGAAAAAAAGAAAAGAAAAAAGAAAAGAAAACGAGCGATCCGTATCGGTCCGAGGCGAACGTGCTTTCGTATTACGTTAGGCAGGATGCAAGGGGGGCTTTCGATGATAAAACAGAAACGGTGAGAAATAAACGCACCGCAGGAATCTCGGATGCAAGCGCAGTGGTATGCACTGAAATACTGACGCGTGAAAATAGCGTAGCCCGCATCCTGGATACGACAATAAAAAATGCACTACTTCAAGTTTCCTTCGGGAACTTCAAGAATCCGTGTATCAAGTATCCGAGAGAACTTCCTACTTAAGAATTACGACGGCCAATTATATCTTTACGCTTCCTCCTTCGAGGAAAGTTGGAAATTCGCATGCGAGCGAAATGTATGTCCGCAATTAACACCCTCCGTCGCGATGAATCGCGCTATTTCGACGAGAAATTTCGTACATTAATCGTTTTGCCGCCCGAAACGAGCTTTTTCTTCCTTTTTAAACAATCGTTAACACGTGGTTAGCGCAAGCTATTCCCGCATTCGTTGGATGCACTCCGGTGTGAATTACGATTATCGATTTTTGATATCACATCCTTAATCGTAGATTCCACGAACGTGTACCGAACACGTGGTCTGATGGTTTTGCGATTTTAATGTTTGCTTTTGTATCTCTGAAGTGGCTGCAACGTAGGTGCAATTTATTTATTTGAATTGGGGAGCGGAGTCTCCATACGCCTTCGATTTTCAAGGATCAACGCAATAAATTAAAACTTTCCAAATTTAGATGTTTCATTATGTATGTCGTATGTACGATGCTATAGATATCGTTAAAAAATACCTATATTTTGTTGCATTAAATAAATTGTATTAAATATATATGTATATTGGCAATTAATAAAGGATACACGATAAGTTCTAAAGAATTCATCAAACTTTTCAACCAAAATGTTTTTGTATAATATATAGCGTTGTATTAGGTTGCCCCACAATTTTCTTTCTTTTTTGAAAGAATAATTTTAGAAAAAGTAAATAATGATATTGGACAGAAGAGAGAGATACATCAGGATAGTTCATACTTAATATAATAAATCGACCTCGAACAACAAATAATATGTACTTATTCGTTTTTATCAAAGAAGGAAGAAACTTCATGGGACATGGGCATGGGACATCCTGATATATAAAAGTGTATACAATATGCAGCTATATGTATATGTATAAATATGCTTAATAATACAAAAAATATTGTTGTTTTTATTTCTGCATTCCAAGCGTACGAATATTTTTATCCCCCAATATATACAGGGTGTCCCACAATTATGGTACGAGCCGGAAAGGGGTGGTAGATGGGGCTATTCTAAACAACTTTTTCCTTTGCAAAAATGTTGCATGAGGCTTCATTTTTAAATTATTAAGGAAAAACACCGACCAATCAGAACACGAGAATCGCGCGCCACGCGATTCGATCGCGGCCACGGCCAATTATAACTCGGGCCTACACTTCTGCCTCCGAGCGCGCGCTATCCTCGCGTTCTCATTGGTCGGCGTTTTTCCTGAATAATTTAAAAATGAAGCCTCGTCCATTATTTTTGCAAAGGAAAAAGTTGTGCAGAATATCCCCACCTACCACCCCTTTCCGGCTCGTACCATAATTGTGGGACACCCTGTATGTATACTCGAATCGCATTAATCACGGATGGCACGTTTCGATACGAGCCAATCGGTTTAAATAACCGATGCTGATTGCTCGTAATTACATCGAATTTAAGCGAGAGTGGATATCGTTGCGAGTACTTAAATATTTCGAAACACTGACGCGGATTAATGTACCCGGACGAAAATTTGCACAATATTCGTATGATTTTACGACCCGAATGCGTGTTCGAGCGAAAGAATGATACGGTTCGACGTAATCAATTCACTTCGTTCTTCCTCGATGCCACGGACCCAGGCAAAGAACTTTCGAAACCGAATAACGCCTTAATTTTGCAGTTGCATTTTCGAGCCCCTTGCTATACTATCCTCCCTAAAAACAGCCTACCACCCTTTTTCACCGCGTTCCGTCACGCTCAAAGACCTATCGGAGACGCACCTGGCAATCGATAATGGCACAAAGGTACCGTCGACTCGAAAACGGACAAACGAGGACTTCGAAGGAGGGCAAAACTGCCACGAACTTGGCCAACATTCTTCGGATGCTTCACGTACGTAGCGATATGCACTATTTGACAGATCATGGTACATCAGTTTGTCGATTGTATGTAAAATTCATTTGCTCGCAATTTCAGTCTCCGTTGCGATTACAATTAGCATAGAATATCACTAATATATGTAGAACAATAACGATAATGAGTCGGTAGAATATAATGAGACAATACGCTCGAATAATTTGGTCACGATAGTACATCACCGATGGCTTATTAAATTGTTATCCAATATTTACATCCAATATTCCGATTGTCGTATTAAAGGATCATTGTACGAAGTTTAATTAATATATTCAATTTAGAACACATTTTGAAAAATTGCGATATAAAATTCAGATATATCTGAGTTATGAATCCTGACACAATAATGCTAATAATAACTAAATAATTTCATAGAACAAACAGAGAACCATCTAACACGGTGTTAAATAAAATGTCTAATTATTTTATAATTTATTTAACAGACATTTTGGAAATTTATTAGGATATGAAATTCAGATACATCTGAGTTATAATCGCGCCACAGTATGCTAATAATAAATGAACAATTTCATAGAACAAACCAGTGACTCATGTAACCCGATGTTAAATAAAAAGTCTAGTTATTTTGTCAAAATTATAACAGAAATTGAGAGAAACTTTGAAGAGATTCTACCAACGAAGATCATAACTTAAGTACTTCCATCGTGTTACAGAAAGAAACATGGAGGTCCCGATCGACCACAAAGCGGTTGGCGCCATTTTAGAAAAATCAACCAATCCGATTCGGAGCCAAAATTAAATTACGCCTCGCTAAATGGTGAGACATGCTTTCTCGAGCGATGGAAACCACTCTAATTGTTAAGTACACAGAACTAGCGAACGCGGTCTCGAACTTCCTGAAGATCGGCCCACAAAAGTTGGAGAAACTTCGACCAATCTGCGGAACGTTAAAAACGAGGAAACCAGCTCGCACGGTAGCGCTAATTTCTGACGCAATTGCCAAAATCCGGTTCAAATACGGCCAAAAATATTTTGTGCTCTTTGAAATAGAACGTAAAAACGAACACTCTTCGGTGCTAAGTGGAGAAAAGATGAAGACTGTAAGAATCGATAATCATTGACGAATGATACGTACCTTTGTAAAGATTGTGCACCGAAATACGATTAACTGCTTAATTTGTTTTGCGTTTCGACACTCTACGTGTAATATATCACGTTGTGATATAACGCGTGGGTATTTGATGCGTGGCATTCAAATGCAAAGAAATTTGGCGCGTGGTGATACTACGCGTGGCAATGTAGCGCAAGGTAATACAACACACGGTGATCTAACGCGTCGAAGTTTGACGTGTGGCGATATAACGAGTGGAAATTCAGGGCGTGGCGATATGACGCGTGGAAATTTAGCCCATGGCCATATAACAAGTGGAAATTTGGGGAGTGACGATGTAACGATTGGAAATTTGAGTCGTGCCGAAATAACGCGTGGAAACTTGGCGCGTGGCGATGTAACATGTAGAAATTTGGCGAGTGGCGATGTAACGATTGGAAATTTCGTGCGTGGCGATATAACGCGTGGAAGTTTGACACGTGGCGATAATACAAATAATTTCTTAACAATTTGATTAAACATTCATTTTTCTAATAGCTGATAAGCGTGTAATTATCAAAATTAATATCACAACAGCCACACCGACGAAATAGTATCGATCTTCGATAACGATATGTCGAGGTAAAGTTTCATCGATATTTTTAATACAAAATGGTGTTGACGATTTACTTCAAAATCATTATACGATATTGTAATTTTGTATTATTTTATACGGTGATTCGAACAAATTTTTCAATTCCCCTCGGTAGAATTGATTTCCTACCTCCCACATCTTCATTGTAAATACCATTCTGCTACATGCATATAGCAAGAACGTGTTTACACGGTTCGACGCGTAAGCAAGCGCCGTTGAGATCAAACGGCGTAACGTGTTCCTATCGATGCAATTACACCAGCGATCGTCGATAGGAAGATTGAAAGGTTACATTTGTAAACAATCGAGAGCATGGTAGGCTGGTTTAGGGAAAATGGCGACGTGGGGGAAAGCAACACTAAAATTTCTACTTTAAATCGAAGTTTTTAGATTTAACACGCTATGTGACTGACACTGAATTTTTTGTTCGGCACGTGTCACTCATCAGTAACTGATTATATAAAATACGACATAAATTATTATTATTACAAATTCTCGATATAAATACGATATACAAATTTTTGTTACAGATTTTCGATTGCACGTACGATATAAATAATTATTATTATTATAAATTTTCGATGTAAATACGACATAAATTATAATTATAAATTAATATTACAAATCTTCTGGCTTTTTTCTACCAATATATTTACTACCAATAGTGTCGCATTTTCTTTGTAGTTTACATTGCCATATTTACACACTTTAGAGATTTTTCTAGGTAGTTCGTGGAGTGGTACTTAACGTGTTGATAACTCGGGTAGTTGAAAATTTATATTCGCGAGAATTTCAAAATAAAAGTATATGAAAATATAAGAAGATGGTCGAAGAATGAAGTTAAACTCGATAATTCTAATAACGTGTCCGCTAGTAACTTCCTCCAGGCTGGAAGGAAATGCACGAGTGACCAAGATGATCGACTAGCGTCGCGCACGATTATCGTCATGAAAATAAAACGAAATACCTGGAAAACGTTCGCGGGAATTTCTTTACCCTTATTTGCTATTTCTACGCGACTTTACACGAGTATGTGTATCGTTGTATAATCGAATACTCCATTGCTCACGCAAAACCGAACCGTGATGAAATTTATCGCTAGCAGATGCCGAAGAATGTCCGTTCTTCGAACTAGGGAACAAAATTCGATCGCGATCGCTCAAAAATTAAACGCAAATAAGTGGTAAAAAGCGAAAGGAAGACGGGGGAAAAAACAGGCTTCATTTTCTATGGTTCTAATCGGGATAACAGAAATTCGCGAACAAATTGCCTCCACACAAGCGTGTTAAATCCTGGGAATCCTGCGAAGGACTCGTGCCGTTTGGTAGCAGGGCGTGGGAGACCGTCGACCAGCTGCTGGTAGATGTTAGTTCAAGGACCATTGCACAATAGGACTGTATACATGAACGTGCATGTTAGACGAGAAAGTCACGTTTTCGTACAGCTCCTGCCTTACGTGGTAGACGAAAAACGTACGGAAAATCGAATTTGTTCGGAAAATATTACCACGTTCGTGTACTCTGTATCGAAGGTTTATTAATGACGAGTATGTTCAATTAATACTTACGCGAGTTGGGCGCGATTGGGAATAGAGGAACCTTCTGTCAATTTTCAAGTTTCGAAATTTTTAAACAAGTTTCCGGATTTGCATATCCACAGATTGTATTTTTGAAGTACTCAATGTTTAAATTCAAGGTATTTTTGAAGCTTAAATTTCCAAATACCTGGATTATCAAATTCTAAAATCTATGCAGCACAAATTTTTATATTTCCAGATTTCTAGGTTTCTTGGTTTGATGATTTACAAATCCTTCAAATTCCGAATTCACAAGTTTTCCAATTCCCCCAAATCTTCTAGTTCCCAAATTTTAATTACCACATTTTCCTAATTCTGATTTTCCAAATGCTGCAATTCCACTAATTCCCATAATTCTCCTAAATTCGAAACTTTACAAATTCTCTAATTTATCTAATTTCCCAAGTTCTCGCGATTCCCAAACTTGTCAAATTCCAAGTTTCCAAATTATCTAATTCTCCAAATTCTGATAATTCTTAAATTTTTCAAATTCGAAATTTATAAACCTCTCCAATTCCCCCAATTCTTCAATTCTTTTAATTTCTCTAATTCTATAAATTCCCACAATTCTCCTAATTCCCAAATCTTCAAATTTCAAATCCACCCAATCCCCAAATTTTCGAGTCCCCTGATTCCGAAAATTCTAAGATTATGCAACCGCCGCGTCCGAGGCTCGCAAAATTGCAAAATTCGGCAAACTAGTTGAACCGGTTACCGCGAATCGGCAAGTTTGCCGGTGCGAGGATCATCGTGCGCTCACGAAGAAGTCGAAACGAGTTCGCATCGAGTGCTGAGACCCTGTAAGACCGTGGTTTCTCACTTAGAAATTGCGAAAGACTTGGTGTACCCGGGTACGTATTCTTCCTCGTTACACGAACGAGCCGAAGGAAGACCGACGAATGATCGCGATAAAATTAACGTAACTTCCGTAAAATATTCGCTGGGATGATCCTGGTTCATAAATTTCTTCATTTAGCCATTTTTTCATTTCTTCATTTCAATTTCTTCTTGTTTCGGACAACAAGAACCGATACTAGAGTGTACACCGTTTTAGAAATCGCTTCATGACGTGTCCAGCACAACAGGCTGTACCTCCACCATTTTGTATTTTATTTCAACGAAGAAATTCCAAAATGAAGTCGAAGTATTACTTAAACAGTCCTCGAAACCATCAAAATATTTATTCGCTCCTTATCCTTCAAAAAAATTATTGAAAATCGGCTTAATTTCCCCCCCTTAAACATTACGAAGCTCGGCTTATCGATTCGTCGAATTGAGAGACACGCGGTAGGTACGTTTATGAAAAAATAATACGGTTCGTTTAATGGAACGTTAGCCTTGTAAGCATGGCTTTCGATTGTTCCGTCGTGCGAGCATGTAATACGAATCAACAAGCGTGTCTACGAAGGGGTTCTTGCTTGCAGCCACACAAGCATCGCTGACCGCGTGAAAAATTAATCGAGCCAACGTTCCACAACGCTAATTGCGAAAATATTCCATCTATCCGCGAATCTCGGCACGCCGCATGAACCGAGTTTAATTAACGTCGGATAAATACTGATAGCTGATTCGGTAACGTGATCGTTACAGAACACGACGAGTCAAAATCGATTCGAGGTCGTAACGAATTCGCGATTCATCGATTTCTGCGAGCTGTATGATCGCGTTCACCTGGGAATAACTCTGACCATTAATAAGACATTATGAAAAAAAAAGACCGGATGAAACTCAATAAAAAAAAGACCGGTAAAACTCCATCTGCCGGGAGCAACGAGATGGCTGGAACGAACCGGATGGCAGATATAATTCATCGCGCTGTTAGGCAACGACGATGACAACACTCGTCGGTTCGTAAATGTCTACCTTTAACCGAATGGTATATTCTTCCTCGCTTGCAACGTTCGGATTAACCGCGACGGTCAAAATGGTTGCGAAAGAATGATTATGTTCGAGTTACAGCTTAATTACGGTACGTGAATCGGATATAATTCGATATCGATATACCCCTTCCATATCGCCCCTTCGAGTTCTCTTTAACACCGACTTTCACTAATACTCGCGTTGTATCTAAATTCTAAAGCATCATAGTGGTCGGAGCAATTTCAAATTTGCGAATCATGGGAATGGGAACAATTACATCAACCTGCAAACGACTTTCTCGTAGCCGGAATTTCATCACCGAAATCTCTTTATACTAATATTTGCGAATGTAATGGTTGATACGATGATACGTGATTGATACAAAGTTTCCTATGTAACATCAGAAAGACGAAATTCATGAAAAACGCGAAAATTCTGCGAGCGTGTAACGCCCAGGTTCCCATGACCGTTCGCCGGGAGAAAAGTTATTAGTCAGTCGGCGATTAGGCTCGTGTAAAGCATTCGCTTTACCGTGGCGCTCATTGCCATTTATCAGGCAAAAGAGTGACTACGTACACGCTCTTACGGCCGTATACGAGAGAGAAGGACAGATAGAAAGAATCGAATGATTAATAGATACGATCGCATTGACCTAAGGTAAGAACGAGCTTCTCGCGTATCTTCGCGATCCCCGTTGCTCCTCTTGGGAAAAACAAAACGGCCATATCGACAGAAGAATTATCAGCGGCGTAACTAAGTAGAGATCGGGGTGGCCCCAACGATATTCAACCCGTGGCAATATATCGCGTGGATATCCGACGTTTGGATATTCGACGCGTGGTGGTCCGACGAGCGGTGAAATAATGTGGTGATCTAATGCGTGATAATTTGACGCGTGGCGAATTAATGCGAGTAAATCCGACGTTTGGACACTTTACGTGTAGCATTCTAGTATGTGCTGATGAAATACGTGCTGATATAACGCGTAGAAATTTGATGCGTTGTAACCAAATGCACAGAAATTTAGCGCGCGATAATACAACGCGAGAAAATTTGGTGCCTGGCAATGTAACGCGCGGAAACTCGACGAATAGTGATTTAACGCGAGGTAATATAATGCACTGTGATGTAACGCGAGGTAATATAATGCACTGTGATGTAACGCGTGGCCACTTAACGCGAGAAAGTTTGGCGCGTGACAATATAACATGTCAAAATTTGGGCGTGGCGATGTATCGAATGGAAATTTGGTGCGTGGTGTTATAACGTGTGGAATATTTGGACGTAGCGATGTAACGAGTGGAAATTTGGTGCGTGGTGATATAACGAGTCAAAATTTGGCGTTTGGTGATTTAACGCTTGGTGTTCCAAAACATGGTAATCCAACACGTGGAAATTCGGCACTTGGCGATCTAACTCGAGGTGGTTCAGTACCCTGCGATACAAGACATGGGGATCTTACACGTAAAAATCTAACGCGTGACAATTTAACAAATAAAAATCTCAGAACATGAAGATCCAACGCGTGATTATACAACACGATTATCCAAATTATATTATATTATATTATTTATATTATTCATGCGTGGTTATCCACCAGGTGGCGATTCGTGAAAATTTAGCGTAAATCAAATACGCCGTGATCTAATAACCCCGTTACGGAAAACTGCTAGTTACGCCAACGCGAACAATGATAAAGAAGCTTGTTCGTGCTCGCACCGCCGGCATAATCGATTAATTGAATTTACAGTCGAATTGAAGACCCGTGAAACTGTTTCCACGTGTCGAGAAAACAGCTTCAGGGTGGTCTTCTCACCAGGAAAACAGCGGTGTGTCTTCGGTCTCGCTTTTTTTCCCAGCGAGATTGCAACAGTTGGCTTATCCGTTCTTTTTTTCGTCGAGATCGTCGGGAACGATAGCGAATTAAAGCGCATCTTCTCCCGTATCGAAGGGAACGAACGCTTAATACTTGTGAGAAAACGCCAAGTGGCTGAATAATTCCACGCTCGTTCGCGAACTCGCGCGACGATTATGCCTTGCGGGCCGATGAAAGAAGCAGAACCATTCAGACGATGCTATTCGAGACGAGCGAACCCCTTTGCGAACGTATTCTAAGTGAATTCATAATTGCCGCGGAACTAACACAATCGCCTTCGAGTCAAGACGAATCGATTGTTACTTCATTCATTCTGGCCGACTGCGAGTATACACCTTTTGTCGTTGCTATTCTACCGAGTATCTTATATTCCAGGCACCGTTCGTTTTGCGAAATTTATCCTCTTAGCAACACCGTTTCGACTGTCCGATTATTCAATATCGATTCATCAAATTCGAACGGAATATACGACATGTGGCGTACGGGTCTATTATATTAGGGTGTCCCATAAGTTTCTTCCTATTTTGACAGAAATGAATACACATTTGAATGAATACACAATTTATTTTTGATTGATTTGCTACAATAAATATGTACTGCTTTGCTCTATCACCCTCTGCCATCCTTCAGGAAACATTATTTACTTTTTCTAAAATTATTTGAGATCACTTGAAAAACATTACTGGAAATGCGTTCTTATGTTATATGAAGAGAAGAAGAAATTTATGGGACATTCTAATACGTCTTGCTAACGTTTCAAACTTTCGAGATTATCATATTGAAAACAGGACGGTTTAAGTAAACGTTTATAATCGAAGCGAGTTCGCAATGAACCGGTAGAATAATTAGGGTGTAGCTATTTATACGTACAGCATGTAAATTAGCAACACCAAAATCATCTATTCTGTTAAAACATCGTATGAATAGCGTCTGCCGAGCAATAATATTCACTTTATAGATATAGTAGCTTGGTAAGAGTTAAGTTATGTTTATGGATTACTTTACTGGACAATATTGAAAATAAACTTTAATAAATAAAAGTATAATTATTTATAATTGTGTACTTATTTACAAATTATTAATTGTAATAATTGTGTACACATAACACATGTACAAATAGACACATTCGGAAATTATTGCTTTCAATCTAACATCTATGTTTCCTTACGATTTTCACAATGTGATGTGAACGAATTTTGTCATTTGTACAATTATATCATTCACATAGAGTTCTTAACATTCTCTTCCAAAGTAGATAAGCTTAGTACCACTAAAGTCTAGGTACTTATTCGGTTAGAATTAGGTGGCTAACTTAATCTATATTCTCCTTAACACGAGATCGAACACCTCTATTTGAACGAATGGAAGCATTATAATCCTGAAAACAATCCACAATCTTGACGAATAATAATTCCACAGTTTCTGTGTAGAAAGTAAGAATTCCAATCGGATCGGAATTATTCAATTATTGAATTCTTTAATCAGACTGTCAGAAAGAACTTCCAACTGTCCAAACTGGGCAGCATATACCTAATCGAAGCAGCGTTTGGATTAAGATATTCAACCTCTAGGTACATACAAGAAATAAGTAAACGTATCTACCAAGATCGTTACATCTTGCATCCTTTTTACCTAAAATCAATTAATATCTATACAACCTGAAACTGGATACTTAGCCGATACTTTGAAAACCGGGCGTTCGAAGAAAAATCGAGAACAGATGAACGCGTTCGAAGTTGAACGCTAGAATACACCCTGGAATAGCACTCGGTCTGGTGGTTCGACAGGTAGCAATATTTTTCCCCTATTCTTCGCGTCGTTCCGTTTTCACCGTCAAGTCGCGGAGCTAGGACATTGAAGAGAGACGAGAGATATCTTGTCGGTATCTCGCGGCATCTGTTAACTAAAAGGGCAGGATCTTCTTGGTCGGTTGTCCCGACCCGGCCTATACACCACACGGCCATTTGCATTCGTCTTTAAACCCTTACCCCGTCCGTCCCTTTTCTCCTCTCGTTGTTGGCGCATAGCGTAAAACCGCATAATTAAGGACCTTCGCTACCGTACGTCCATCCGTTCCTTCCGTTCTTACGTTCCTCTCTGCCAGTTACTCTCTCGTCCCGGGATTCAACGTAGCGCTACTCAGTATCGCGCAAGAATCAAGGATTGTGCCGTCAGTCAGAGACAGGACAGCCGGGAGTCCTTATAAAGCACGAAAGGATCTATCCTGCGTGGCAGTATGTAGATTCCAAGAAGAAGTTCGTCTGACTCGTAGAAAGAAGGATCTTTCGATGCCCAGGAGAAACAGGAAGAGGAGCTTACGAGCGTATATCCTTCACCGTCGTTCGATCCACGGATGATAAGAACGAATCGGATCAGGTCTCCTTATCATCCGGAACGTCCCTTTGTCCGAATACGTCTATCGACACTATTTTATTCCTTAGGGGGAAGTTACCAATATCTTACTGGTCTCCTGAATACTACCGCGTTTAAATCTCGCTAAATGTTGAATCGCGCAGGTGCCATGTAACAGCACCGTTTATAAGTAAAAAAGTAAATATTACAGCATAGTCTAAAATAGTGTTTTAAAAGCAACGTTTAGTGCTGTTTATAACGAATTTAAAAAATCATGTGAAACTAATGTAAAATTTTAATTACATTCTGCTGCCGCTATCTCTTCCAGAGTTGGATCATCCTCATTGTTATGCTCACATAAATCTACATTTCTTATGTACATGTAAAAATTCCAAAGGCACGTTGATATTCACTTTGATGCTAAATATAAGAAAATTATAAAGTGGCGATAAGTCGGCGATTTTTATAATTGTTTTAATTAATTATTATTGTTTTAATTGATGTGTGAATTGATTATTTATAATTGTGCAGTTATTAACAAAATATTAATTGTCATAACTGTGTACACATACCCTATGTATAAATAGCCAATCGTGTACACGTGCTGTATGTATAAATAGCCAATTATGTATACATACTGCATGTATAATTATTTTAGAAAGATTAATTGCTAATTAGTATACTTATATTTAAATTTAATTAATGTAACTTGGAATGATTAATAAAACAACCTTCAGTTAGTCATTCCTTTGATAAAACCCCTTTATTAATAAAATTAAAAAATTAATTTATTAGCCAATTATGTACAAACTGTGTATACATACTGTACGTATAAAATAGTACGTACAAATAGTAAATTGCGTACACACACTACGTATAAATAGCTGCATCCATAATTTCGACGATATCTTAATTAACGAATTATTGCCGTGCATGTCCATTACCCTGCGACATTCGACGCGTTGATAACTTCACTCTGGACATATTCTACCGCACACGTCCATTTTCATCGCAGGTAACATGTAAATAACATGTAAATAACCGACGTAAAAGTTTATCGAGACGCAAGCACATTTAGCTAGCAACAAAATCACGGAGGAGAGTCTTAAACACGCGAGTTATCGAGGAGAGTATAGTAAGAAGGACCGTGCATGTCCCCGTAGCAAATTAACGCACACTTTTTATTCCGGGGAGCGAAACCTGTTGGCTCGACGAGAACGATCGTCAAATTGTGACCTTTCCCGGTTGACTCCGGAGTGAACGGCAGGAGAAGACGTTCGCCAGACTCGAGTCTATCCTCGTGCACGCGTTCCCCGGAGTTGCATTCATGTGCATGCACGTGTGGCCCCCCTGAATCGATGAAAGGGAACGAGGAACCGGTTGCGGCTCGATCGCACGTCGGATTCTAAGCTGTGCCGGTTTCGAGTGTCTCTACCATGCTACCCGATACAGAACGATCGGATTCAAAGCCAGAAAATGTTAATCACACAGCGGACCGAAAAGCCGCGAGAGATCTCCAAAGTGCTCCACCAGCGATATGCAAATTATGAATCAATATCGAACGCCCTGCTCGGCGAAAATTACATCGTCACGCTTTCCTACGTTCGATCTTCCGAAAGGGAGCAGGGATTCTGCACCGCCTACCATTATTATCGTATTCATGAGAAGTGTGATATTTAAGTGGAATACATTAGGTATTCTATCTGTTCCTGGACCGACACGAACAAGGGTACTTCGTAAAAAGACGGAGGTGTTTGATAATCTTATAAACTCATAAACTTTCTGTTCCGGAGTTATTATTTGACCGACGACGTTCACGTAAGTGAGTGTGATGCGTGTGAATGCGTGAACCATGTGCCGAGTGCGGTAAAGCATGTTGCTGTAAATAGGTTCTACATATTGCGGAGGTGTTCTTCGGGTCGTTGTCGTGCATTAATGTGAAGTAATTCTATGGGACACATATTAATGGCTCCAAAAATTTTTTATCATCGAAACGTACTCGAAAGTATAGTTGTTATAAGCACGCAGAATCTCGAAAATTTTCTATCTGAAGAGTTTAATCAATTTTATGGAAATTATTATTTTCTATTATTAATTGTCACTGTTGCCCATGCCATTATGTTTGACCCTCTCAGACCATAATTACAATCGTCATAACATAATACATTTGTAACAGATAATAAATGATTTTGATATCATTCGAAAGAGTGTATTTCTGTACTTTATCGTCAATGAATTTTTTTATTTTTAACTTCAAATTTTGTTCATAAGACGTTACACAACTTTCAAATTCACCCCACCACATTTCGTTAGCACTACCAAATTTCGATGGCACTAAGAGGGTTAAAGATCATACGTCTAACGCTATAGATTAAATTAAAAAATACTTATTAATTGTTCTATTAGACCAAATGGCGAATGTGAGTCAAAGGGTTGACTAATAACAATCATACTGCGTGTGTGTACAAAATGTGGACCACGTGTCGTAATTTGCGGGTCGTTGTTGCGATCCATCGATCGCGAGTTAGATCGGCGAAAATGGAGGCGATAACTGTATTGGCTCGCGGACGAAGCGCGGTTTTGTGTGAAAGCCCGTTAAGTCTGGGCGAATCGTTCTCCTAAGGAGAGAGAGAAGAGAAAGCCTGAGAACGTAAGAACGGCGAACGTCTGGAGAATTGCCGCCATGCCGCATTCAGAGTATGTATCTGAAACGCAAAGCGACAGGCACGAGGCGAGGTCCTCGATCCGCTCTCGGAAGCGACTGCCAACCAGACTCGATCGAGGAACATTCCAGAATAAAATCCTTCTGTATCCTCGATTCGGAGGATTATCGATCCTTATTCGATCGCGTTGCACGCTCGTTTATTACCGCCGTTGGCGTAATTAAGATTTTTGCTTGGGGGCGGGCTCGAACCCCGACTTCGATGCCAACAAACTACGGTGCGTGACCGAGCGGATTTAGGAAAATTGGAAATTTACGAATCGTGGGTTTAGAGATTTGGGAATGCTGGTATTTGAGAGTCTGAGCATTTTAGAATATAGAGATTTGCAGAGTTAGAGACTTGAAGACTTAATGATTTGAAAAGTTAGGCGTTTGGATGTGTTGGGATTTCAGAGAATAGAGACTTGGAAATTTTAGGAATTTTGAATGTAGAAATTTGGGAGAGGAGGTGTTTGAGAATATGTGAATTTGGGGATTTAAGGGTCCGTGAATATAGAGACTTGGAAATATAGGGATCTGCGAATATAGAGATCTGGGGAATATAAGGATTGGGAAACAGGGCCAAATGTGGGGATTTGGGAAACTGTGGACTTCGAAATTAAAAAATTTGTGAATACTAAAATTTAGGAATATAGGTGTTTGGGAATTTCGGGATCCGCAGATATTAAAATTTGGAAATATGAGAATTGGGGGGTTAGGTATTTGAGAGAGTGGGAACTTAAAAATTTAAGAAATCTGAATACAGAAATTAGACAGATTAATATTGTATTTCGAAAAAAAAGAAATATATAAGTTTGAAAATTAAAGACTGGGAATTTAAGAATGTGGAAATATAGGGACTAGGGAATTTAGAAATTTGAAAATTAGTAATCTGGGGAATTCCTAAATGTACAGCTTGAGAAATAAAAGAAATCCTACACTTTCTGCATGTCTGATATAACGTGAGGGTGATTTAATACCTTAGGGAGCTGAATTCACCCTGGTCACAACCTGTTGATACTCACTAAAACTTCCTATTTTCATCTCGTTTACCAACTGAGAGTGAATGAAATTGAAATGCTGTCAGGGATTGACCTTTTAATTTAATATCCAATCTCGATTAAATATGGAGTTAGACACGGTCGATAGCTATTGGGACTTATTATCAAATTGATATTTTGATAGTGATTTTAAATGCCGATTCAGGTAATTAAGAAAAATAGTATAAACGGAATTGATATGACATGACAGAATATTTACGAATTTCTGATGAATTTTTAATGCCGGCTCATTATTATTTTAAATTCATTTATTCTTTATTACGTCAAGCTTAAATGTGTCGTCGAGATTAACTTTTTTAAGTCTTCATTCTGAATAGCAAACAAAATTAAAATGCCATTCCAGAGATTCGAGATGCTAATAATAACTTTTTGTTGCAAACACGTTTATTTCTTACTATGTTAATATTCAAAACACTAATTAAAAATTTTTATTTTAAAAATGAAATTTGACGACTCCGCATTTTTTGTGAAATATTGTTTATTAACATTTTCAATGAAATTAAGCAACATTCTAATAAACAATCTTCTGTCGCGTTTTGATTATTTTTTGGTCTCTGTTCGATAAAGTTAGGTCAATTTTAAAACGAAATACACAAACTGAGACAATTTATTTGTCAACACAATAATCGTATTATATATAATATATCGTCCTTAATAATGAGTAACAACAAACGCTGCTGTATTTGTAGCATAAGTTTTGTAACCATTTAGTGCTCCATTCTTGTAACAAATTTTCCCGCGTAAGTACTCATTGCTTCGAGTAGGTGTTACGTCACAACTAAAAGATTTACGAGCTGTAGAAAAGTGAAAATGGAAATTCACGATCATAAATGCTTAAAATAGCTCTAGGTACACCGGAAGTGATCTTAAATAAACTTGAAACTACACTGCATGTAACTTACATAATTGAATTTTATTTTGTACCCAAAACTACTGCCTTAATTTTTTGCAACAAAATTAAATTTCCAATATCAATTAACTGTAAGGTAAGATCTCAGAAAAGTTATAGCAATTTGTCTACACGTAGATTTACATTAGATTATTTCTATATTACTACTCTATTTAAATTTATTATTCCACCAGAAACATATAGATGTTATAATTCTACTTAGGATTAGGATTTAAACATTGACTCACAATTTGACGCGAGTTATACTCCGATTTATACGGAGAAAAAGTGTGACGCAAAGTTTTAAAGAGCCCCGAGTTCCGACTCGTTTTTCATAAGTATACATTTGTAATCAAACGTGCAAAATTACGCATAATCCGACGAAAAGACGTTAACACGATAAAATTAATGAACACGCTCCTGCAAGATTTATGCGATTCAGGTCCAAATGTTCTTAATGCAAATCAACGAGATAAAGGAGCAACCAAGATTATGTTCGCGTTAAAAGTTTCGGTCACAAAAACGGAGCTAATCTGTTATTTGTGAAGAAATGTCGAAAAGAAACGAGGACGCGAAACGATGGTTCGGATGTTTACGTGTGCAAGAGGGAAGGAAGACTCGTTTCCTGGAAAGCGGGGTTGGGCACCTGTCCCTCAGGGACTACCAACCTAACCGTGCCCGTTCGTCGAAGAGCATCGAAATTGAGCACCACTGTGACAGTAACATAACCACGTGTATTCGAGAAGACTAAGAAACACGTACAGTAGGAGTAGGATGAAAATAAAATGCAAGAAAACTTTCTCTTCGAGCATTGACAAAAGACGAACTCTATCGTAGCACGATACCTTTGACTTTACCATCGACGATAACATTTCCTTCCTACTCGACGTTACGACCCTCGCATGAATTTATCAACGACAGAATGCGAGAAAAGAAAAATCGTTCATAAAGCGTTCATTCCGAAAAAAGAAAGAGAAGCGTCAGTCAGCAGGAGCCGACTGACACGGTCAATATTTTCGAGACAGGTAGTAATTGAAAGCGAGCACCACGATCCTCGACATCACTCTAGAATACCAATTACACGAACGAAATCGCTTTCCGAACGTTCGACGAGTCGATCTCGAACGATTTTCTAAATGTTTAACGAAGAAAACGTTTGAAAAAAACGTCAAATGTCACTTAACATTCGAGCGTCTATTGCGCCGGCGCTTAGCGCTTGTTAGGTGACCTGTTGCCTAGCAGCGACATGTGGCGTACAACGACTTCAAATTGACTCAGGAGAAAGAACGCGCACTGAATATATCGAGAAAAGATGCGTTATTACACTTACCGGATACAGCGGGAAGAGAAACAAGCACGAGCACAGGCAGTAGGAAGCACGCCATCGATGTGTAATCCAATTTTCGTCGTGGCAACATGATGCCGTGAATTTTATCCACACACATCGAATAGACACACACTCATCGAGGCCCGGGCGCACACACTAAAGAGAACCAACACTTCGGCACACTTCAGTATTAAATTCGCGTACCGTCACTTGACCACGCACATTGTCCGTAATCTGTCACCTCCGGCTACGTCTAGCAAAAGTGTATGCACGTTTACGCGAGGCAATACGAGAAAAAAGCATACGGCAACCGTACACGAACACGACCGCGTCCGAAACACTTCTGGGATCCCTATTGTTCGCTTAACGCGCTGAAAGTAGTTCCCCGGTGCGCGCGCACCTGCCTCGAACCGCTGTATCACTACGCCGACGTAGGATGGCGGACGACGCCAGCCAATAGGAACGTCGCTACACAAGAATCGGACCGTAGGGCACCTTTTAAACTGTTCGCGCCAATGGAATTTATTAGATGTCTAAAATGCGTGCGCATTTTTTCAAATTTCAAATGCGTCGTTCGCCGCTGCCATGCGACGCTTTCGTATCAAATAGTATTACGCTTAATATCGCTCATTAAATAGCTAATAATTCTGATGAAACTATAAATTTTCTTGCCAAAAGATAGCAAAACATATTTTACTATTGATATATTAAGTAACAAACTAATCTTAACTAACACCATACGTAACCATTTACCTTCGCGGCGAATTCAACGAAACGATTACAAATATTTAAAGAAAATAATTGTAATTATTAAAAAGTAAAGATACTGAAAAAAATAATATTTCGCTTCGATGCTCAGAACGTTATTTAATAATAATTTGTTAGATATAGTCACTTCACAGGTTACGCGACGTTCAGGTTACCTTCTTGCAGCTGTCGTCGATTGTTTATCACCCGAGCTTCGCGAAATCGAGGCGTAAATGCAAATCCGATCCCTGATTCTCCGTTGAATTGAAATCTAACGCCGTAGCGCGTGACGCTTTTCTAGAATTCAAGCGGCAAACGGAACGCAACGAACGTGGTCAGTTATAAAGTGGCAAGACGCCGATGTGTATGAGTCCCGTCGAGTACTGGCCGAGAATGTCTGATCATTAATTAACCTTCCAGCGGTTGATTGCGTGTAACGCGAAATTCATCGCCAGTATAGCCGCCGCCAGGCGCGGCTGCTGCCTTAACGAATACAAATGCGGAATTATAATTCGGTGCCCTCTCCTCTCTTAAGTCCATTCAACGAGGCGAAGCCTTACGAATTGCTTTCCCCTTTTGTCGTTCTGAAAACGCACGAGATACGCGCACGAAACTGTAAATACCAGGCGGTCGTTAGTTTTTATTAATGGAACGATTAACCCTATCATCGAACCGCAAACATCTGCCCAAGCGATGCGTTGTCGCGCAAAATATTACGCCGCCAACAGCGACGGAGTTTTCTTTCGCGGGAGCGCGAACAGGCCGTGTCTCAATCGGAGAACTTGTTTCCGAAACTTTTTGTGGCAACGCTTTAAACTGAACCAGGATTATGACAAGTTCTTCGCGACGTGCTTAGGAATGCGTCGTTACTGTAATAAGATCGCGAGATTTATTTCAAGAACCTTCCACGCGCACCTCCGTTACACACGTTATACGTGTACACGTTCGCTAATTTTTATTGGAGCTTGCAAATTATTACGAGGCAAATCATAGAATTAACGTAAAATAATCAGAGCCGATATCATTTTTGTAGTTCATGTAAAAATATATACAGTAAACCAAAGTGATTCTTTAAAGATGATTTGTTCGTAATTTCAAGGATTAAATATATTACTAAGGGAAGTCACAAAATGGACGCAAAATAATCAGAACCAACAATACCATTTTTGTAATCCATGTAAAAATAAATAAAGTAAAACCAAGCAATTCGAAAAGACCGTTCTTTCGTAGTTTGAAGGAGTAAATAAATTGCTAAGGGAAATCACAAAATGGACGCAAAATAATCTGTACCGACAATATCATTTTTATAGTCCATGTAAAAGTCAAAATAAAATGGCCGTAAAATAATCAAGAATGCGCGTGTACGATACAAAAATAGCACACAAACTAAACAAAGAAATTATTACCCTTAAAATCAATGTAAAGTTCGACAAAATGAAACGAAATAATTTGATATGATTCGATCGCTGTTATAAACCATAGGTTCGCGCATGACGCAAGGAAGTAGAATCTACATAATGTCGTCGTCAAGACAACGCAAGGTACTATTGAGTCGATAAGTACCATGTGAATTTTCGTGTAATCTGCACGGCCATGTCGGATCCGTTGGCACCTACTGCGGAGAATAAATTGAACGATTTAAATAAGAAAATCGCGGAGATCAAGAAAAAGATCCAACTGTCAGGTAAAACTGTTCGTTAAACGACGCCATAATCAGTTTATTTAATCGCGGTTTAATATTCGTGTGTTTGCCGTATCTTGGCTGCCGCCCGTTTAACTTAGTCGCGAAAAAGAAAACAATTCGCTAAAGTTTATTTCGCATGCGAGTTCCTGATTGCGAAGATACATAAGAACACGTTTAACCGGAAAGACTAGAGCTCCGAAAGAAACGGTCGTGTCACATAAGTAGATCCCTGCTGAAAAAAACTAAATCGTTACCGGCTTATCGATGCTGAGATATCCAAACGATAATTATAAAATGGATATTCCAGTTAGCGTTTCTATTAAATGTAGCGGAGCAAGTCCAAGTATAATTTTAGTTCACGGTCTTGAACATTTCTATAAAATATTATTTCCTATTTAATAACGATACTGTTGCCCTCCTACTAAATTATTGTTACGCTAAAACGATTATACATGTCTCATTTTAATCAGCACTTGACTTCCCAATAATTAATTTTCTGTAACCTATTCTGCTCATAACTTGATTCAATTATTCAATTACGAGAAACACTGATTATGAAATAATTTTATTGCCGAATAATCAATGTATTTATGTGATTTTTGAATTTAGAGATTTTCTTGAACAGTATTTATCGAGTAGGTCGCGTGAAATGATAGTTATGGAAAGTGGGTTCTGACCCATCAAAGTTTTGGAATCCCTGCTGTAAAGAAACTAGTCACTTTTAAGGGAAATCGTGACATCAATTTAGATAATCTAGGTAATTTACTTTTTACAAAGTATACATGCAAAATACGATGATTAGGGCATCGTAACCACCAGTTCAGTCACGACCTGTATTTGTTCGATCCTTTGGCTATTATTACCAGAACCGTCTTATCTTGATTTATAACTTAATTATTTTAATTTATATCCACGAAAACGTAAAAATAGTGATTAAATCCTGTACGTACCAGAAAATGATTGTACAAGAAATCATAACGGAACGTGGACATACAAGCAGTAAATTATTTCGCGGTTTTCTCCAAAGCCTCCGGAGACTTTCATTCCTGGCAAAGATCATTTTAATGATTTTTCACGTGTTCGACATACATACGCGGATGCTATGAACGCTCATAACTTGTACCCGGAGCTGTACGATCGAAATCCGGCGTATTGACAAATAGAGTTGCATCTCGATGAGAAACGACATTCCGTAGCCGTGTAAATCCCATGTAGAGAATAGGTAGAGACGTTTTATTCACGAGTCTTACCGGCGAGGAACAGATGCTTATCAGGATCCGTGCACGAGATACGACGTGTTAATAAAGAAACGTGTGCCTACTGTTCACAGAGGGACAAAGGAAAGCGAATTTCGAGGAGTACGAAGTCAAGAAACATGAGTACGCGGAGACCATCGCGATCCTTAAACGGAGCATTAAAGAGCTCAACCAGGAGTATGCAAACTTGACAAACGTAATATCACGAGGGAGAAGAGAGCGCAAGAAAAATTGAATCTATACGTTGTACGATATGTGTTTCAGAATGAGGGAAAATCGGAAAGCATGGTTCACATGAGACGCAAGTCGTCGGCTCATGAGAAAAAACGCAATTTAAGCGAGACAATTGCTAAAGCGGAGGAGGACAATGTACGCTTAAGAAAGAGGCACGATCTAATTAAATATAAACGCCAGAGGGTAAGCAACCAGATAACGATCTTCGTAGGATTACTTCGCACGAACGTACAACTATAATTTTGTGTAAATATTTCTTAGAGACAGCAGAAATTGCACATGTTGCTGGAGGAGTATAGCCAATTGATGAACGATAAAATGCAGAAATTGTTTAAAAAAAAGATCGACAACCCGTTAAAAAGTGTAAGTCGGAAGAACAGGATGAAATATGTTGTAATAAGTATTGTTTTACATTCATTTTTTAGGACCAATAATTTATTAAATATTTTAAATTTAAAGATATTAACCCTTAATGGTCCGGAAGAATTTCAAGTGTACTTCGTACCAAGTTCAAGCTATTTTCTATGCGAAAAGAAATTAAAAAAAACATTTTTATAGCAAGTATAGGAAACAAAATATTTTGATATATTTGAATGAAAATCTATTCAGGGTAATAGGATTAATTTAGAATGAAGTCATAATTAAGTCTTAGATTTAATTTTATTTTATAACAATAATAAGAGCGATGAAATTAATAAAATAATTTTTGCCGCCATATACACGGCAATGGACCCAGTAAGTGAAAGTGTAATACCGTTTATATGGCGGCATTGGATCGTTAAGGGTTGATTCATTAAATATTAAAAATAGATTTAAAAATATTTAAGCGTAATAATATTGAATAATGATATAGTAACATTTCCATGCGTTCACGGCATAAAAACAGAAAATCGTGAAGCTAGAGGTACGTTTGGAGCACGTCAGAATGATGCAGATCAAGGCGAACATCGCGCGAATGAAGTATCGTTCTATGCGTTCCGAATTGAAGGAAAAATCGGTGTTCTACGCCTCGTCTTTGAAGAACTTAGAGGACGAAATCAAGGAGCAAGAAAATGAAATGAAACGTCTGCAGGCAAGCCGCGAGTTTGATCGTTCACAGATATATTGCTTTACAAGATTCGCGTCGTAACACGAAATCAGCGTAAACATGTTCTGAGCAGAGAGTGAAGGAAGAAGCCATTACGTTAAGAGATAACACACAGGAGACGTTGATAAAGGAGGAAATTGAAGTTACAAACTGCAGCAAGGAACGAAATGCTGTACTCGAGGAATACAGGTTCGAACGATCAAATAGTATTCAAGTTTAATTCGATAACAGATTATTCAACATTTTTTTATTACCGCTTAACGACTACCGATATAACTTCATTATGCACGGAACTTTGTTTTTACATCTTGATGGACCATAGTCGAAAGGTTAAATAATGAACGACGTTGCATAATAAGTTACTTTGAGTGGTCTGAATAACTTGTGAAGTACAAAGTTGATTGTTGATTCAAACAGTGTCGTTAAAACATTGTTCATCAGAACAATATAAACTACTCAATATCAGTAGTTCACTGAAATAATGAATTTATTAACTGTATCTAATTAAATGAGTTTTTCTTCGATGGTTCAAAAATATCAAACTTTTCTCGAGACTGACATTTGACGCTGAGGTCTTTGCATTCAACAATGCAATTTGGACTTTGTTTTAAATCAGGCATGGCCTATTATTTTTGCCCCTGGACCTGATTGGAAAAAAAGTGTTTTTACGGACCGAATAAAATATTAAATTTAAAAAATGTTAAGCAAAGCACTTATTTCTTTGAGTAAACAAAAAAAAAATGTATTATGAAATTTGTTTATGAATAATTGTAAGTAAATCAATATAACGAATTAACATGATGAAAGCTTTAATTCTCTATAACGGAATGTTCTTTAAAAAAAAATATAGAAGTATCGAGAATTCTGTCGACGAATTGTTCAAAGTTAAATGCTAATATTGAAAACTTCCAGTGACTGTTTTAACACTAAAAATACCGACGTATAATGCACAATTATTTTGAAATTAAAAATGAAGATGAAAAATAAATGAACAAACGATGAAACTTGAATAAATACGTTAACACTAGGTTTACGGAACTCGTAAAAATGATGGATCTTAGATTTCTTATTTTCAATTACGGACATTATTAAAGAGCCTATGTCAAAATCCATGTTAATCTTCATCAAGATAAAGAACCTTTCTATAAACAGGTTTATATATTGTCCATTATTTACTTATTTCTATAGCTCATTTTCACTTTGGACGTAAGTTGTCATTGAAGGTCCGTAAATCTAGCCTTAAGAAAACTATCTTGACAAATTTTCTCATTTGAAGTAGGAAATTTGTACAAGGGACATTTGACCCCTTTGATAGTTTCAGTGTTAAATTGCCTTGCCCTATAACTACGAGCTACACTCGTGACGCACTCGCAATTCAAATATATCAAACTTTGTTTATATTTTTAATACGGTCGAATATTCAATTTCGATCTAATTCTAATTTTCCCAGTAGAGAATCGCTAAATGCGAAACATTCGAACTGTCTTTAATCAGACAGGTTTAATCTAATGTTGTTGCAATTAATAGTTCGTTACGTCTGACGCACTTGCCGAATAAATCGTAGCACAAGGGGTTAATTGTTTTAATTTCATTTCGTGCCCGTGAAACTCGCTGAATGGCAGACGACGCGTATCCGAAAGAAAGATGGAACTCGAACGGCTGGAAAAAATGATATTCCATTCGCGTTCCCGAGACGATTTCGACACACGTGGGAAAAGTCGCGTGGTGCCCACGGAGGACATTACCAAGGACGAGGTGACACGACTGGAAGAGGCGTTCTCCAAGCTTCGCAACGCCACCGGAGTGTCCAGATCCGAGGACGTTCTGAACCGGTTTCTGGGTCAGCGGGCAACCAAGAATAATCTACAGAAAATGCGACTGGCCACGGAGCAAGAGAAAATGGCGTTAGAAAAGCAGAGACAAGAACTTATCGCCGAGGTGGAGACGAAAAAGTTCTCTGAAACGAAGAACGCGGAACAGTAAGCAACGCTTCCATGCGTATACTTCGCGGGCTCCGTCCTATGTGTCTTAATCTTTTTGATTGCGTACCGTGCATCTTAGAAACGCGGAAGAAGTGGAAACGTTGAACAGCCAGATCGATGTGCAACGATCGCGTCAATTAAAGGCGGAGACGGAAAGACAAAGGGTCGAGGATCTTCTGCGAGGCATAACAACAACGTTGTGGAACGTGTGCAATAAGTTTCGTGTGAGTAACTTTTCGACGTACTTCGCGCCGCGTCAGGTGTTCTTGACTCATCATCAATGAATGAAATGATTAACCGACTCTGAACGGGCATTTACGGACTGAAAGACTGAAAAAGACTCGACCGTGGGATATTTAAAGACTGTTTTATTCCTCTCTTTTTCTGTTCAAAATGACTCTTCTTTAGACAAAAGCTGAAAGTTGGTTCATATTCGGATAATGAAGAATCTACTTTGTTCATTTCCCTGCACGTAAATTGCGTAATTATTGTTATATGGATTAATTATCCTCGTTGTAATGTTTTCGACTAAATTTTATAATTTTACTAGGAATTTAAGTCCGATTCGAGTTTACGAGCAACAAAAGGGACCAAACGCTACTCTTATCTTTACGATCATCAGCTATCGGTGATTAGTTTTTTCGTAAAAAAAAGTGTTCAATTAACACGCGTTCGTTCGATAAACGCGAAAGGATGTCGCATGGAATTAACACTTTTCAAGGAAGGCATACAGAAAATCAAATCCCATCGGGATGGCCGTGGTGATTGTTAAAATGGTCGATGGAAATACCGTGTAAATTCCTAATTGAATTAGTATAGCCGCCTTCGATGGCATTTACGGTAATGGAAACCGCTTCGAGTTTCCGTACCAATTATATTGTCTCTGGCGATTTAACACCCCATCGACGTTCATCCTCCTCGCTCGTCATTCACCAATGAACTCTCTTCAACGATGTTCGCCTGTAATTCTCACCTGAGGAAGCCGCTGTCCTACGCATTAACACCTTCACGTTCGATCGAAAGTAAACACTTCGGTAGCACGTCTGACCGCGAGAAAATCAATTATTGATTCAATCGATCCCTAGAAATCTGTACGTGCCGCCCTAACTCGTTAACTCGCCTTCCGATTCTCTGTGTCTTCTTTCAATTCTCTGTTGGGCGTGTACAAACACGGAATAGTAATGGAGAAGAATTCGACTTTCTGAAAGAACATGGGAGGTTTCGAACATCGATGAAACTGCTTCCCTTCGACAACGACGCTCAAATTTTCACTTTTCGATCACTCGCGATTATTTAATAGAATTGAGTAAATCGGTTTTAAGGAAAAAGTTTCGAGCATTCTAATAGCAGTATTAGCCATTTTGTTATTCTTATATCTGTTTCGCTCTTTACATATAATAAGTTACCTTTATATAATAATATAATAATAATATAGTTATTATTTGTAGTTATATTATTATATAGTTATTATAATATTTATAGGTATATACACATATTTAGCTTTCGAGTCGAGCAAAACTATTTATCATCACGTAAGAATACGTTGATCTTTTAATTGACAAAGTACAAAGTATCGTCAGAATATATTCCGCCGTTTCTTTAAAACAGTACTTTTTCAAGGAACAAATTTCAGGACATCATTGACACGTTGCCTGAGGAGCCGAGCAAAATTAATGATCTATTGGAACTGATAAATTTGATGAACGAAAAATCGAAGAGCGTGATCGAAACTTTAGGAGGACCAGACAAGTATCTCGAAGTGTTGAACGAAGTTGTAATCGACAAGGTGAATTTCGAGCAACATTATTATTGTGTATAGAATACCTTTCGTAATGAACGCATAAAAATAAAACGAACGTGTCATTGTGATTTTCATTCGGATAAGAATATTACGTAACACGTTAAAAGCATGTATCTTCAAATTTGATAATTTATTAATGTAGGTAGAAACAGTATCGATTACAACAACATCGGTAGAGGGAAAAGCAGCACGTTCGAATGGAGGACCGTTGTTTCCACGATTTCCGTCCTCCACAACGCCAGCAACGCTACTTTCGGAAGAAGAGGAGGAGATACCATCCAGAAATGCTCTTAAGAAACAAGCGCAACAGCTGGTTGACATAAAGAGCCGTCGAAAAGGATTTACCTTCAGGAGATAAGCCTGCCCGTTAAAAATCGAATTCTTGTACTGTTGATTAGTTTATGGATTGTTATTTTGATTGTTGTTTCCTGTTCATTAATAATATTCTGTATCGACACGTTTTTAATTCTCGAAACGTTAAATAGTGCTTGTTGCATAAAATTCCAACATAATATACAGTTGAGTATTACAATAGTGTTTAATATCAATATCCATTGATGAGTATGAATGTTAATACAGTTAATTTGGTTAAATTACCTTTTCATAGCTGAACATTATCTTTGACAACATGTCGTTCCGTCTTAGTGACCACATTCTTAATTACGATGTAAGAATGTCCAGTTTCATACATTAGAAAGACCAAAATATAGTATTCTCGAATAGTAATTACTTTATTAAGCTGAAAATATTCTGTGAGTCTTATTTTCACATATATTTTTCACGTGTCCAATTTCATACATTAGAAAAACCAAAATATAGTATTTTTAAAAAGTAATGAATTTATTAAGATGAAAATAATCTGCCAGCCGTATTTTTTTATCTTTTAATTTAGTATCGCTGCGCGCGTTAAAACCAGTATCACTGGAGCCATTTAGTAGTAACCGATGCAATTAATAAAATAACAAATCGATCTTATATGAAATAAACGCAATTTGCACTGTATTGGAACAATAAAGTGTTCCAAGATAACAATAGAATTTAAATAATGATATTAAAGTCTATTAGAAATGCTAAAATAACAATTTTTTAAGTAGCACTTTCCGACACGAAAACACTATAACCATCTAGCGACACAACGTCCCTACTAATAGAATTGATATATTGACTGATGATATAACAAATCTGAACATGCCTTTGTTCTCGAGGGCACAAGTAATAGAAAGCAACAATACCGACAACTCGTAACTGCTAATCACTGATTGATATTTTAATGTTTGATATTAATGGTATTGAATATAAAACATTTTAGTGATTACGTTGCAATAATAAAGTACATTTAGTACATTAAATGGTAAACAAAAATGTTTCATATTTTGAAAATACTGTCGCCAGATTGGTACTACTGAACCATCTGGCGGTGAATGATCAAAACATCACGAATGACTTACATATTATGCATAAATTCGGATTATTTATAATTACACTGTAATAATATCGTTAATTGATCATTTTCGTTGCAATAAAAACCAAAGAAACCTTTATTTATTCAATAAGATTTATCGGTAAGGTAACTGTAGAGTATTGCCCTCTGCCATGAATTACGTGAAGTGCAATGTTATAGAATGCCATGGCATCTCACGTGCATGCTTGAATTGTGACTTTACTTTGTGATTCTAACAAACACAGAAAGAATGTCTCAAAAACGTAAAAATCGTCCTAAGGATGATTATGAATATGACCCTGCTCCTAAACATCTTCAAATAGCGCACATAAAACATCAGGAGAAGCGATTAATTGTTATTCTAGAGAAAGCTCAATTGGAATCTGTTAAAGTAAGGTTATATTTTGTTTATTTTAAAGATAATATTTTGACATCCTGTATTGTAAATTATAGAATATTGACTTTGTGTAAGTATAGTTTCTAAGTTTTATTCAAAATTTAAATTGTTATAGGTTGGAAATAGTTTTGAATTGTTAAACTGTGATGATCATGCCAGTATATTAAGGAAAAATAATCGTGATGCCGGCTCATGTAGACCAGATATTACTCATCAATGTTTGTTAATGTTGATGGATAGCCCATTAAATAGAGCCGGGCTTTTACAGGTTTATGTTCATACAGAAAAAAATGTATTAATAGAAGTAAATCCTCAAACAAGGATACCAAGAACATTTAAACGCTTTGCAGGGCTTATGGGTAAAAATGACATATATTTATATTTTACAGTGGATTACAATATACTGTGAAATAACATATATTATATTTGTTTTTCAGTGCAGCTGTTACATAAATTTAGTGTTCGTGCATCAGATGGACCAATGAAACTATTAAAAGTTATTAAAAATCCGATTACAAATCATTTACCAGTTGGCTGTCGTAAGATGGCTATGTCATTTAGCGCAAAGAAAGTACAAAATCCACGAGAATTAGTACCTTCAGATGAACCAATTGCTATTGCAGTGGGTGCAATGGCTCATGGACAAGTATATAATATTTTAATTTTTAATTTTTCACAAAATGTACAAATATGTTCCATTATTGTAATTAATAATATAATTATTTATAGATAACGCCAGATTATACAGAAGATACTATATCTATTAGTAATTATCCTTTATCTGGAGCTTTAACGTGCAGTAAATTATGCTCTGCATTTGAAGAAGTTTGGGGAATAATTTGAATGATAACTATGCTGAAACAACACATGCCGTTTACAATTTATCGTGTCGCCCTTTTTCTTTCATACTAAGTTAAATCATTTTTATTATTGAACAAAAGCAAATAAACATTAAATATGTAAATACATGTAAAAATATAAAAACATGGTATTTTATCATTTCTTGTTACAATGAGTCTATATTAATCGTTCGTATTTATCGATTACGGTACTTTTATATTTTTAATTTAACATTTGTGTATAGAGGAAAAATGAAACACAATTGCACAACTTTCAACGGAAAATCCTAAACAGGATGACTCATCAATATTGGTTTTCAAGCGATTGGTCTGTGGCAAAGGTTCTACAAATGTAAGCCAATCGCTGTCGAGAACGCAGAAAGCCGAATAGGAACCGGAAGGATATTACGTGTGCGCTGCCGTCCTTCTCGATATCTAGTTTCTTTCTTGACTTTCGTATTTCATTACGTCATCAAAGCAAAAATGGTCGTTAATGTTAAGTATTTGGAACACTCTTTTATCTTTACACAACTTATCTTTTAGAGATTGGATTGTTGTTTTCTTACATACGTAAACTATTACATCGGCGATTAAGTACCAAAATTGGAAGTGAAACGTGTTAGAGACACAAACTGTTGAAAAGTGATCATTAATGTCCCAGAGACGCCATTTTATAGTTTAGTGTCATTGTCGCTTGTGTTAATACATATGATAACAATTCTTTATAAATTCAAACTCGAATTGTAATAATATTTGTTTCGCGTTGTATGTATTCAATTATGCAATTAGTGATGTGTTATCTATTATATAATAGTCAAATTGACTACCGTAGTTAGCATGACAAGTTTGCAGTCTGTTATTGCGTTAGCATTTACTTTGTGAAATTGATAAGACTTTGTACGTTAGATAGGTTATACATGCGAATGTTTTAGTTATAATATTCGTGTAATTTTATGTTTGTAAATCTAAAAAGTTCCGTTGTATTAGAATTATGAAAACAAAGCAAAGATCAATTGTTCACGTTTCGCCATTTTGGATATATAACGGAACTTGCTATGATGATGACGATGTACACGTCATAACAAAGTATCATTTAAATTACATATAAAATTTGCAACGCATCAATTACTTATTTAAATATTGAGTTATTAATGTTATTATTTAAATTATTCGAAAATTAATAACGAAAGTAACATGTAATTATAGATTTTGCGCATGTCCCAAAATGCATTGCAGTTATAGAATGGTGGAATTGGACCACGACTTGCGCGGTGATTAATAAATTTTAATGTTACATTTCATATAAGTAAATTAATGAATATTTATATTCATAAAACTTATTTTGTTTCTAATTGCATTAATGTTTATCGACGTTTATATTTATAGGTCATGATTTCAGTGATCTAAAAATGCATTATGGGTGAACATGGAACGATGGAAATTAACCATTAATTTTTGGATTGGTTAATAAAGCATAATCTTATTTTATGAATAAAACCGTTTATTCATTATATACCCCCCCCCCTTCCATTTATTTTTTCCTACTATCTTCACTATTATTAAACATTTTAATCTTGCAGAAATATATTGTAAGCAGAAATTTATATTTCAGTCAATTCATTGAGCATAATCTTTCAGAAATAAGATTACATTAAAAGAGACAATGCTGTGAAATTATGAACCGCTATACGAAAGTATTTCGCCTCGTTGCAAAATTATCAGAATATTCATTGAGAGAATGAAATTTTCAACAAAACACGTAGCAAAAGTATGTTTTACTTAGAAATTTTTAATTTCCCGCTTTTTAGTTCGGGTTATTTCGGTAGAGTTCGGAGCGGCGGAGTAGCGAAGGGAATGGATAGTTGGGTCGTGTTCGAGAAACGGCGGAACAGGACCATTCGGTACGTCGCGGAAGAATGCGTAGCCATTGTTGGTGCTGCGATCGTTAGTTTGTAGATCCGAGATCGTCATGGGCACGGAAAGCCATCCGATTGTACGAGACTCCAGGAAAATGTCGGTGGAGCTCGTTACGGGGCACTGATACGATATTAGTACGAGAGATCGAGGTCCGCATTCGTAAGTGTGGAACTAGTTGGTCGGGCCGCGTCCGCGTTCGTCGCGTATGCGAACCGAGCGCTCGCGCTCGTACGAGTGAGAGTGAGTGAGTGATACGGTGGGGCACACTCGGCGGCGGCCATAACACCGACCAACCAAACTAGCAAGCAGGGAGAAAGCGTAGTGCGAGTGTCCAAGACGTAGTGGTAGTGTTTTTCGATAAAATTCCTGTGGAAAGTGGACTTCCATTGATCAGGTAAGTGATTACAAAGAATTTTCGAGTCTCTGGATCCGTTGATGATAAGTATAGCGCGTGGTGTGTGCCGTGGTGGTGCGTAAGTGGCGGCTGTAGCGGCGGGCCCTTGAGAGCTTTCTTTCCCGAGCGGCCATACCGCCATGTTGAAACCTACGCCAAATCGAGTGACCGAAAAGGCGGCTCGGGTATTCGCGCGCGCCAGAATTGTCCGATGTGAAAAACGTTGTGATTTCAGCGCCAGTCGAACGCTCGCCTAGATTCTCACACGGCCGCTTGCTCGTGTTTGTTGTGCGTCGGCTGGGTGCATCGGCTGGGCGCGGGTCTACTACCCTTCCCCTCGCCATCCTCTCCTACTTGTCCTCCTCCTCTTTCCACTCCCGCATCCATCGCGGTTTACTTCTCTCCCATCGTCTCTCGTGGATCTCACCTTTCTCCTTTCTTATTTTGTCGACTTTTAATCACTGAGCACCTGTTCGACCCGCGAACTCTTATCTCTGTCCTTGATACTCGGACCTCTACGAATAGAACGTCTTCGCGGCATGGGTTGTTCTGGCAATGCTCCTCTTCACCACGGTAGAAGCTCTTGCTTCCCATGGTCGAAATCTTATGATTGTCCGCGAGATTATTTTTTTCTTGTATATTGTCAATTTTGTATTTTAATAGCCAGTTCACTTTCTACACCAGTGTACCAGTTATTTGTGCTACTTTTGTCAAACTTTCCATTTTGGCTTACACTGGTCTCGAACAACAGGGTATGCGTGTTGATTCTTGTAGACGATTGAAAATATCATAGTACAGCAAAAGTATTATGCTTTGGATACGCTGTTCTTGATTGATCCGTTCTATTTCTTAAAACTTTTGTATTTATAGATAATATTTACATGCATCTTCTTGATATTTTGTATCTTCGTTATAAGAAATCCTTTGCTCTTTTTTGCTATTTAGCTTCACATTATAAAATTGCTGCGATGGAATAATCGAAATGTAAACTTTAAATTAATGTATACATACTTTCAATTAAATTCATAAAAAATTGACCACAAGATTTAGGCATATTCATTGTTTTTAATGTGTATATCTCATAGTATTGTATGTCATTTATGATAAAATAATACAGTGCTGTATAAAAGGCTATAAAAGTTATAGTTTAGCTGCTTGTGATATATTTTTGTGAGTAAGGCAAAAATTTAATTGTTTATTTATGTTGTATACAAAATTCCTTACAAGATATTCAAGTACAGATAACGGTTATTTAATTTGATACATGCACTTCCTTTTATATTATGGTTGTTTCATTAAAAGTAGTTTCGAGTTATAAAATTTGCATAAATAATTTGCCAAAATGTTTAAAGGAGCAATTTGAACGTGTTTACAGTAGCAATCATATATTATCAGTCTATGTATAAAAAAGTGGAAAAATTTATATGTCAAGCATGTATCTTATACATTCAGTTTTGCATGATATGTTAAATGATTTATGCAGATATACCTAATTTGAAAAGAAATCAATGTTTAACTTGCTCTAAAGCAATAAAACAATTTGGGGTTGTTACAATACGGGGTCCTGTTGTTATGTTATCCAGATGTTGCTAATGTCGCGAGTCTTGGCTGGAGGTACGGAGTCTCACAGCAGTGTACAGGGCTGACATTCAAAGTACTACCATTTGGTAGGCTTGAGTAGTGTTATGCCTCCACGGCACCAATCTCCCTGGTTGCAGCGCAATCATCTTGGCAAGCAATTAGTGAGCTACCATGCTCGATTCAGAATATATCCTTGCCATCTCGATTGTTGATGAAGCCTCATAGCGTCAAGCATCAACGTAAGGCAGTTACCTGCTGCATAGCATTTATGTACCATATATGTCGGAAAGGTAGGTGAAGCTCATTACGGTGGACACAATGAGCGTTACATTATAAAATATATCTAGTTATATCAAGACACGTGAAGCGTGATTGTATCAGTCAGAGTTTGACATTTCATACAATGAATCCTGCAATTTCAAGAAAAGGAAATAAGATATGATCAATGATCTATAAAATGCATTACAGAATATGGTACTTTCTGAGTTTATAATATAATGTCAAAGTAAAATAGGTTATCCGCAAGTGAGTTTTGGAAATTAAAATATTGTATGCCCAAAATGCGATTTAAAATTTGATATCAAATGATATTTTAATCTTCGTTACGTTTATTTATAAAACTTGCTTACATATTTATATTTTTTTGTTGCAGAAACGAAGCCAAGATGCAGCAGGTGGACACAATCTCGCAAAATAATTCGGTGAGTAGTGTACTAATATTATAATACGATAATATTAAATGCAACTTGCTTATTAATCTACTAATGCTATACATAAAAGCTGCAGTCAGCCATATATTTGCCCCTTATGTAATTCCCATGTAGTCCACACCTGTTAAACAGCATATAGAGATATATTGTTACCTTCTTTTTATTTTCCACATTGTGCTAAAGAGTTAATATTAAACTTTATATTGTTATACTTCTATAGCTATCCTTCCTTAAACATACATATCAGTATTTATATACAAGATCTTTTAACCCAAAGTTTAAAATACAAGTTCAATATGCTTTTTAAAATAGACACATAATTTCTAATTAATAATCATTTTTTAACGCTGTAATTTATATACGCTACTTATTTCCACATCTTTCACCAGAAAACCAAAGTTTTTACAATTGTTTTGTTATGTATGTCCCCATTCCTGGTACTATGTTGAGCACAATTTTTTTATGTAATGAAACTCAGCGTTGTTTGATTGAATGGTATGTATGAATTACAGTTAGATGTGGAGGAGCGAGAAAGGCTGTGTAATATACCGAAGGTGAGGTTCCTTGTTGACTATTGTTTCAACTAGGATATATATGGTTAAAATTTTAAATGGCAGCTCCAAAATTACATTAAAAGCAATTTGTAATTTTGCTTCCATATTTCTGTTGAAATTATATGTATGGTACAAAAATGGAAATAAAGTGGGAGGATAAACTCCATAAATAAGATAATGGTTTCTTAAATGATATTTGTGAAGCAAAATACTTCTTGCTTGAAGCATTTACTTTTTGTTTTATACAAAACATTGAAAAATATTAATATTTAAAGCTTGTGAGTCATTTCATACAAATTTATAATTTTTATGTATACATTAAGATATATGTTATAGTTAACAAATTACAATTATCTTATTTTATCTCAGTTTTTGTTTCATTTTACTTTGTTTTATCTTATTTTGCTTACTTTTTTATGGTTTTGTGTTTGTTGCATGAATGTATGAAATGACTTAGAGTTGCCATTATGTTTCAGTTGGAAATATTTTTGTACTATATAAATATTTTGATTATATACTTGATTAGATATTTATTAAAATAAATTCTAAATTGCTTGCCTGTGGTTATGGAATTCAATATTTAGCAGCCTAATTCGCTCGTTGCATGAATGGGTTTATCTTGTTCCGTGATGCATGAACTTTACTCGCATTCCTAAGTTTGTACAATAATAAAATACAATGAAATTGTTTTAGAATCAATTAAATACCTTTATAATAGTTTGTAAGGTACCCTGTACTAAAATTTGTATATATTATTTTTGGTGAAAATGGTGATTTATACTTTTTAAGAAAAGTAATAGTGCATTTGAAATCATAACAAAGCATGCGTTGTATAATATCCAATTCATAATCTTTAAACATTGATTTCACACAGAAAAGATGTAGTGGCCTGAATTGTGCCTTGCAGAAAGAAATTTCAATTTTATTTAATTCTTTAGTGTTATATAATAACTGTAGTAATAGAACTCACTAACAAAAGCCACTTGTATTGACGAGAAATATATGAATGAAACCTGGATAATGCAGACAAGTGCACCTGGTAAGACATCGGCTACACCAGCAAATCCCGCAAAGGAACCGCCACCACGCGATGAACCACCCGTGGAACCGGTAAACGGTGTAGTCCAACCACCTGTTGTGCCACCACCTAATCGCCCAGGGCGTGTTACCAACCAACTACAGTTTCTTCAGAAAGGTGTACTCAAGCCAGTATGGAAGCATCAATTTGCGTGGCCTTTTCAGCAACCTGTAGATGCCAAGAAACTCAATCTGCCAGTATGTGAACACAATGTTCATATTCTAATTATTCATTGATATATAGATAATGTATTTCATAACACTGCAAAGTATTACAAGAATACAAAGTAATTTAATTTAATAGGATTATCACAAAATTATAAAACAACCAATGGATCTTGGCACAATCAAAAAGCGATTAGAAAATACATATTACTGGAGTGGGAAGGAATGTATCCAAGACTTCAATACAATGTTTACCAATTGCTATGTGTACAACAAACCTGGGGAAGATGTTGTGGTCATGGCACAGGCTCTCGAAAAATTGTTTCTTACGAAGGTAGTTATTTCCTTTAAATTAATTTCCAACATATTCATTAAGGGAATATATATTGTTCATGTGATCAGAAATTAGACCTATTAAAAATAATATATTACTAGGTTGCACAAATGCCAAAAGAAGAAGTGGAACTTGAACCCCCTGTTCCAAAGGGACCGAAAGGCAAAAAAGCTGGCAGAGTTGGAGCACCACCTACCAGTGGTGTAGCAGGAGGTGCTGGAGGTACAGGTCGGGGTCGACCTTCGTCTGTTGCTGTTGCAGTTACCTCCAGTGTACCAAATAGTTTAACGCCTTCAGCTACATCTGCTGGAACAACAGGCGTAATACCTATGCCTCCTCTTGGCACTCAAGCACCTGCATCAGTACCTGGGAGCACTAATACAACTACTATTGCTCCTCCATCGAGTATGGGTGTTACTCCTATGGCTACCCATAACTCTTTGCCTCAACAAGTGGTCCCTCCAACTAGCGGTTACCATGCACAACCAGCAATGGATCCGCAAGCAGCTTCTGCTGTACCTCCTCCTCCCCAAGTTCCCACTGCACCTACGGTAATGCCTCCATCCCAACCTGCAAAAGTTAAAAAGGGGGTGAAGAGAAAGGCTGATACTACAACTCCTACTGCGAATTCTTTCGAACCTTTATATAAAATGGATCCTAAAAATGCCAAAATACCCACGAGACGAGAATCTGGCAGACAAATAAAGAAGGTAAATTTACAACCCCTTATTTATTGGGATACTTATGCATCATGTTTTTTTTTTTTCTAAAACATTCACGTGTGTGTCTTCGTATGATCTTCATATTGAATATGCAGTATCATTTGATCGTGTACGTGAAAAATGATCAGATCAAAACACTGACACAGTAAAAGTGTTATTTGCGAAGAAGAATATACGTACAAGTTTCTTTAAATTATTTAATTTATACCAGTAAAATCCTAACAGTTCGACATCAGATTTATCATTTTGTTCTACAAGAATTTTTAATGATCATTTCAATAAGTTTCAGCATTATGTATGTTAAGCATTTTGTTCCTTGCACGTTATAATCATATCATTCATTAATACATTAACAAAGAGTTCGTAACGTGGCTGTTTCAGCCAACGAGGCAAGCGGAAGACGGCTTAGTGCCATTCCACCAGGCCAACATGCCCCTGATTGGGGCAATGGCCCAACAGGTACATTTATTACTACTCCTTCATGCTCCTTCCTTTCATTTGTGTTGTCTTATCATGCCAAACAAATAAAACTGTTTAAACTGAAAAATGAAACTAAAAACATTTTCTTCAAAAAAAGAAGTAGATATATAAATGTTAATAGTTCCTTTCTATTCATTTCACGTTATAGGTTACAGTAAATATGCTTCTTCTTTTCTTTCTCTTTTTTTCGTAAAACTGCTACTTTTTGCAATTTGTAGTAAAATTCTGTGAACTTTTCTTTGTAATCGTTACCATTTTTTCATTGTTTTACAGCCTCAGCATACTACTGGAAAATCGAAAGAAAAACTCTCAGAAGCTTTAAAGTCCTGTAACGAAATTTTGAAAGAACTATTCTCGAAGAAACACTCGGTAATTATTTTAGCATTAGTTTGTAGATGATAACCATAACTGAAACAATCTTTATAACTTACGTTCCAATAACGTACAGGGTTATGCATGGCCGTTCTACAAACCGGTTGACGCCGAACTCTTAGGTCTTCACGATTATCACGATATTATTAAAAAACCAATGGATCTTGGTACCGTGAAGGTAATAGTTATTTTTAATTGTTCAAAGTATGAATATCCTTTTAACGTATTCGTACTTATTGTTTTAAAAATACAGGATGTGTTTAGTGTAATTTTTTTTTCGCAGACGAAAATGGATAACCGTGAATATAAAACAGCACAAGAATTCGCTAGTGATGTGCGACTTATATTTACTAATTGTTATAAGTACAATCCTCCTGACCATGACGTCGTAGCAATGGCTAGGAAGCTTCAAGATGTGTTTGAAATGAGGTTCGTTTTTACAAACCTCGAAGATACAGCGTATTTGTTCTTTCATTTTTATTTGTCGAAATATAATTTTTAATAAACCAGGTATGCAAAAATTCCGGATGAACCGTTGGGAAGTATGGTAGGCATAAAAGTTAGCAGTAGTAGTGCCAGTAGCTCGGGATCTGAAAGTTCTTCTGAGAGTGACGATTCGGACGAAGAACGTACCCAAAAATTGGTTGCTTTACAGCAAGAGGTATATTATTCCTCTTTTATTATTTTGATATATATTTTTTGTTTGTTATGCATCTAACATGAAAGTTTAAACTTGCCTGTAGCTGAAAGTTATGCAAGAACGAATGAGGAAATTAGTAGAAGAAAGTGGTAAAAAGAAGAGTAAAAAGAAGAAACCGGACAAGACAAAATCAAGGCCATTGACTAGTAAGAGTAGTAGCCTTGTAGCCAGTCATACTGGTGCCATGAAAGAACTTATGAAGCCAAGTGGTGGAATTCCAAGTGTCTCTGATAGTGTTGGTGCTAGTATAGCCAGTGTTGCAATGGGGGCGGGTGACTTGAAAATGCCGGGTGGGATGGGTGGTGATCTTCATCATCCAGCGATAGCGGTAGGACCTAATAAAACTCATGCAACAGGAAGTATGAGTCATCATCTGCCAACAACGGCAAATGCTAAGCCAAAGGGAAAAGGAAGAGGACCTGGAAAAGCTGCAACAACGAATGCTGCAACTAAAAGGCCAAAAGCAAATAGTAGATCGGCTGGAACTAAAAAGAAAAATGCCAGTAGTCAACCACCTCCGATAACATTTGATTCGGAGGATGAAGATAACGCTAAACCAATGTCTTATGATGAGAAAAGGCAACTTAGTTTGGATATCAATAAATTACCCGGTAAGTTACAATCGTTATTGAGCGTGTATCTAGTACACGCTGATAATATGTCGATTGTTCTATCGAAATGCATCGTTTATTTTTAAATTTACAGGAGATAAGTTAGGGCGTGTTGTGCATATAATACAATCTCGGGAACCTTCGTTAAGGGACTCGAATCCAGATGAAATTGAAATTGACTTCGAAACGTTGAAACCATCCACACTGAGGGAATTAGAGAGCTATGTTGCTTCATGCCTTAGAAAAAAGCCACGTAAGCTCTATATTTTATTTAATACGTATATCCGTAATATGTATGTTTTCTTTCATTTTGTATCTTCCATACTTTTACATAAAACTGTCTAATCATTCTTGAATAATGAAGATAAATTGGAAATAATACGTTTTAAACATTTATGTATCATGTTATCTATGTTATATATTTTTAGTATGTTTTTAAATGTTAAATGTTTTAAATATTATTCGTTGGAACTATATGTTTACTGTAATACTATTTGGTTAAGTATCGGGGTTTTTACCATTTTTCACAGATAAGAAAGTCAGTGGTAAATCTAAGGATGAACAAATGGCAGAGAAGAAACAGGAATTAGAAAAAAGGTTACAAGATGTTACAGGGCAGTTAGGCAATGTTAAGAAAACCGCTAAGAAGGGTTGGTACTTTACCTTCATTATAAAATTAACTGTTTAATATTATAAGAGCCATTGTCGTTTGTTATAATTACAAAGTTGTATAATTATTTCTAAATGCTTTTTACAGAGGACAGTAGTAAATCAGTTGATGTAGTTGGAACTGGAGGAGCTAGTGGGCCTTCGAGATTATCAGCGTCAAGTAGTAGTAGCAGTGATAGCGATTCCAGCAGTAGTTCACTTTCTTCGAGCTCCAGTGATTCGAGCGACAGTGAAGCAGGTTAGATATGAACCTCATGTAACTGTTGCTATTATTAGACCCTTACTTGGGAACAATGAACTACTTATAAATAAGTAGCTGTCGTGAAAATATGAACTAATTTTTCTGTGAGATTTAAAATTATGGGGTTATTTGCGACTGTTTCTCTTTCCGGGAGTCGGTATTTTTAGTCAGCATTTTCCGTGAAATTTGTTACTGATAACTTTCCATAAAAAGCACAGATTTCTATTCACGTTTATGCTCGAAACGTTAAAAAGACAATATATATTTATAAATCTTCAACAAGCACTCTATACGTACTATTTTCCTTTTTATCGAACACTTTACTTTTCTCCAATTACTAAAGCAATATATGTTTATATTGCATTTCTATTATATTTGTAATAATACATATCTAGATAAAAAGTTTTTATGATTCATTGATTTCTCAAGTAAGAGTGATTGTTTAAAACAACAAAAGAACTATTATTTTAAGTGAAATATAAAAATCATAGACGTGAATCTCCTAGTTATTTTAAATAAAGTTATTCACCGTTTCATGCGGGTACCCGATATATAAATATACGTATTAATATAAAACAAAATTATTTGTCCCTTCCTTATTTTAATTTCTTTCTCATTGCATACACGGAATGATACTGTTCGCTCACGTTTCAATTTTTCTTTTTGAATTTCGTGTTCTATAAAATCATAACTTTTTTACAAATTTTGTCGAGTATCGATATTGTTCTTGTTTTAATACTATATGACTTGAAAGAATTTGCGTGCAATGTAACACATTTATATTGTTCATGATTGGTATATAAATTATTCAAATGAATATATACAATGAAGATAACATTACAGTGTCAGTTCTCAAAATATTGAATACAAGTTCTATGAAATTACTGTTTTACATGAAACAAGTTAATACCCCGTGACTTGGTGATAACTTTGCATTTAAAAGATAATACAAACTCTGTGCCTAACCAATTTTGTATTGGCAATTAAAACAATCGAAAATACCGGTGCAACATTATTAATGCAACATACACATTGTAACGAGGCGAAGTTAAAGAATAGATAAACAAATTTTTCAAATGGGGGTTTGACTGCACAAATGCATCGCAAATATCTTCTTAAGCTGCTAAATCTTGCTTATTAATTGTATTTATTAGGACGGCGTTATTCGTGTAGCTTAAGTGCTGCGTTATATTAATGCAAGTACGAATATCGTGTCAAGTTTCATTACGATAGTCACAATGGATGCATTATTATTATGACATTAATGAATTATTGTAAATTTATCTATAGTTATATAAAAATTTTGAAACAGATATATCTCTAAAATTTCCATTTATCAGAATCGAAACTTGACACAGTCAAACAATTTTTTATTTAATTTACAAGACAATATGCAATGGTAAGAAAAAAAAGGTGAGCTAGTGGAGTGCAGACTGTGTTTAGAGGATACCATATGCCATGCCAGCTTGTTTCACAAATTATATTATTGATTAAAAATGATTACTTATATTTTCTCTTGCCCTGTCGGTGTTGACAATACATTCTGTTGCTCGAAAGTCAAATATAGTTTGCTATTCAAGGTTACTGAATTTTTCACTGCAGTCTCACATTTTATTAAATGTGCAAGGAGAACACTTTTTCTTGAACCGATTTTAACGACGGTAAGGTTATTCGGTCAACGTCTAAAGAAGCTTTATTATGGTTTATATGGAGTAACACCATATACAGCAGGGACTGTAGTGTCAAATGTTAGTACCTTGGAAGAATACATTGTAGCTTTTCCTGACAATTATATAGCCCTACGTAACCCAAGCAACATCATGCAATATATTAACTCTTGCAAATTTAATATTTATTTACATTAATCGATAAGCAGAGCATTACTTGTATCACTGTGTTTTTTAAATCATTAAGTTTGTTTCCTCGCATTGATTCATTCATGTCGTATCATTTCTTGGAATATAGTACAGTGATATATTAACAACGTCGTCAAGTGTGAATTATACACCTATTACCTGAGTGACGTGAGAACTGTGTTTAGGCTTCTGAACACTATATTTGTTTCCACAGTTTAGACTGTGTGGACTTAAAATGGTGAACGTTTAAAGAGGAACAAATTAGGCAGTGATATTATTATACACACGGGAAACAAATGCAGACAATGTGTATTGGTGGCTGGATTTGCAAATCCACATTCTGAGGTTATCATGATCCACAGCTTTCGCGTCAAATAATGAATTTAATTAGATACACTCTCGTGTCAAATATTGTCTCCGCTAGAAAAAATTTCAGAGTTCACATATTTTTTAAGAAACGTAACCTGATATTACCTCATCTAACTATTTCTATTTCTTAATTAGGTTTACTTTTTATAAAGCCAAAGAAGTGGTGCTTCCTGTAAAAAGTCAATTATTAAGATTTATCATCTCATGAAAAACGCTTTGTTACAATAGTACACCATTATATATTATTTAGATGAAACGATGAAACTAAACTGAGATCTTAAATCTTCCTCCAAAGTACATGGGTTCAAGTAAAAATTTGTTACAAAACCAGATGTTATAGTGTGCGGAGAAAGTGATATGTGATGTGATGAACAATTTCCATTTATTTTGTTGTAAGATTAATGACTTTGAGCATACAAGGTTTATGTTAACAAATCAGAGAAAGGCAAGTGTTTGTTACAACACAGGCAGTCAAGGGTAGTAGAAACGTTGTTTGTAATAAATAGAGAGGATGAAAACTGGTAGAAGGATTAGGAACGAGAGCAGAATAAGGAAATGGTCTACGATACAACCAAGGCACCCTAGCCTCCAAACACATTGTTTGCACTCCGCTAAGCTTTGCTAATCGTCGTTTCATTATTCTATTTACCACTAGTACTTCATTGATAACCATTGTCAGTTTCTTCATTTTTGGAAATTACTTGAACTTGAAAGTTAGTACATTTTCATTCTGCTAAATCAATATCATTCTGAACAGTGATAATAATTAATTATTTAAATTGGTGTGGTTTTACACACCTTGCTATACAAAGTAATATTTATCCTTGTTAAAAAGAAATTTCATTTGATTCATTGTCAGCGATAAAATTCTGAAATATGCATAATACATACTACCGATTTCAATTATTCGCGTCGTGTAAAAGCATCTCTCGAATAATATTAATTTTAACCCGTCCTATTAAAAATGTTTCTTTTTTTTTAGAAAACCTTTTATACAAGTTTGAACAAGGTTAATTTTAGTGATATTTTGTTTTTATATTTCTATGTGTAAATGTCTGCTCCATGATAGCGTTTTTTGTTGAAATATCATGTAAATTTAGTTCTTATATATAGTAAAGTATATACATAAGAAGTTATGGACGTAATTGATATAAGATTTTAAGGTGCTTCTGAAAGCACTTTATGCTTCAAAATGTTGCATAACAAAGATTGAAAAAGAAAAAAAAGGTGATCAAATTCCCATTCAGTACAATTTAATGTTATCATTAATCGTATAGTCAGCAGCGTACTTACTGTTCCAGAAGAAAAAAAATACAGTTAGAAGACTAATTATTATTACTACTGACTTTGCCGAAAGAAAGCATGATTAATTGGAAAATTGTTTGTTGATTTTTAAGGAAATTATAATTATTATGGTGTTGATCAGGGAAGGAATTTATCGTTTTGTGTTCTCCAAAATACAAAAAAAGGAAAAATATTGAAAGTAAATAAAAAAATTCGAAATAATTAGTTAGAGTATATGAAAACAAATTGACGGCGTGTGCTGAATTAGATAGAAACTGTGCATCTATTAAAAATACAATCACCATTAGCTTGTAACACGAGATATAGGGCATTTTATAATAATATCAATATTGCCTTCCAAAATTTTTGTAGCATTTATTCCAATATACAAGCACGCGTCTGAATTATTTCGCATCTTTAGCCAGGCTGGAACGTCATTCTTCCTTCGATGTCGTTGTATGCAAAAGCAGATTTAACGAGGTCGATATTTTCTTATACTTTAAAGCGTTGTTTTCATTTGCAACAAGAAAAAGAAACATTGTTCATCGCTCTCAGGAGCTTGTTCGCGCGTTCCATCTGTTTTCTGCGTATCACGGATTGGATAGCAACAGTAACACAAGCATACGCGTTTTGTACATAGTAAAAACTAATATATCATAAAATATTAATAATAGTTGTAAGTTACGAAAATGAATTAAGCGACACACAGGAGACTTTTCTAAATGCATACACAAAAGTAGACGAGTGACATAAGTTAAAACGAGAAGGAGAAGTAGAAGAAGAAAATGAATCGATTCTTTTGAGGTCGTTCAGAGTCGGAGTTAGCTCATTTGGTGGTGGTCCAGTTAACTATATTATATAAATTAAGATACGCTGGAATTTCTACTCGATGTTTCTAGCTGGTTGTTATATTTCATTGCAATCGTTTTCTCCCGAACTTTGTACATTTGACGAGTTTTAATCTAATATCGACCATTCCACTAACGAAGAGAATTGATTCATTATGGATATGAATCACAATTCAATGTAGTATATAGAATTGCTGCTTGTAATTGATATATAAATATATATATTATATATATATATCATCAGTGACTATAAACATCGAGCAGGAGTGCTTTGTCACCGATCTCAATATTGTGCTAACTCCGACTTTAATCCATGTTTGAAACTACCTTTGTATGAGCGTGACACACTTGTATCTTTCATGTTTAAGTTCAGTTCATATTGTACTATTTACGTGACTTTTATTTGCATTAATTAATTCTATGATTACATTATGTTATTATATTATATTACATTATATTGTACGAAAATGAAAGAAAAGGCAGTTTGATGGTTTTTGTAGTCAGCATTTTGTAATCATCATTTTCGTCACTGTCACGATTCTTATATTGTAATAATCATCATTATGATTATATTATTATTTTATTATTATTATTATTAATATTATTATTATCATTATTATTATTATTATTATTATTATTATTATAATTATTATTATTATTCTCATGAGGTAGAAGGCGCATGTTCTCGCATACATATGTATGTAATGTTATATATGTATGTGCGGCAATTTCGCAAACACGTGAGCGTGTATTATGTATGTGCGCGCGCGTGTGATATGTATGTATGTATTTATGATGTGTATACATATATATATACATATACATCTTATGTATATATATGTATATATATGCACACGCGATTATTCATAAATAAATTGAATACAACTAACTTTATGTAGAATGAGAGAAAATGAATTGTTCTGCGCATTAAAAATTTTTTAATATAAAAAACCATTAAGATGAAAGTCCACAAAAAAAAAAAAAATAAGAAAGAAATCATACAATTGAGATATTTAAATTAACATTGTTGTACACAGTGATACAATTATAATATAAGCATATGAATAAAATCTATTAGAAAATATACGCTGGAAGTTTTTTAATTTTGTTTCTGATAATGTACTTAACGTTTATTACGCATCTTTTTTACTTGGCGAACACGACATTCATGGCTGGTATCCTCTGCACACTGCATTTCACTATAACTCCAACGATCTCTCTCTTGTAACGAGAAAGTGATTGGTCGATTGCACGTATTCACAGTTAGATGCACATTACATTGAATTACAGGAAACTCTACGAATCGTCCCCCAAGAAAGAAAACAAAGAAGAATGCACAAAATGCTGGACCTCCACCAACCACAACCACGGTAACACCGGTAAGATAATATTTTTACAAGCAACATTTATTCATAGTTATTGTATAGATTATAATATTACTCATTCATGTATTATTGTAAAAATATATTGTACATTTACTATTGTTACCGAAATTCACGTTGTTATATTATAATTGAAATTATTTGTATGTTATAATATAATATTTTCTACGTTATAACTTCCAACATTATACAGAATATTCATTGGATTTGCATTTAACCCTTTGATTGTGGAGTCATTTTTACGATGTAATATTTCTAAAATTAACAAGTTACGTTGTTAAAAGTGAAAAAATGTTGCAATAGTTTTTCATATTTGACCGTTTGATTACTACATTGACGTATTATTTACTGGCCGTTTTGATATTTCATTATTTTATTGGCTGACACTTATGTTATAACGTGCCTACATCAGTCAACGTGAATGTGTAGATATTGTACAATCAGAGGGTTAAAAGTAGACAAGATTGATAGCGCAAGTCTTTTAGTATTATAACGTATATTATACATTAGTAATTTATGTTTAAAAGTAACATGAACCCCCTGGTATACATAATAATACATTTTTTATGCAAAATATATTAAACAACAGTGCACTCTTTAGGCACCTACTCTGAATCACACTGGAGGTCTTTTAATGAACAGTCAACCCCCAACAAATTCTACGGGACCAATAACAAAACCAGCTGTAACGCAACCTAGCAATATTACTTCAGATCAAGGTGTGTGAAACTCATATCCACATTTAATAATTTTACATGGGTGCGAAATTGTATTATACATGTATAAGTAACAATATGTATTTGTATTGAGACTTGTTGAAGTTGTGTACATATCACTAAAAGAATTCTTCAAAGTGAGATTACCTCAATTTTTATAATTCGCGACCTACTTTTGGACATGTTAATACCACTTCCTCGATTGCCAATTATTCAAATTAAAAAATTTCCGAATTCCCAAATTTCTAATCTCAAGATACCCAAAATCCCACCGTTGAAAATGGTAATCTTCAACAACCCATTAGTGAGTCAGAGCAACACTTAAGGAATCTCTGTTTAACGGTGAATCGTATTGTATTATATGTTTATAACTACTACATTGATCATTTTATTAGGTGGTAATGGTCAACAATCTGTAGCAGTAGCGGCTGTTACAGCTGGTCAAGGAATGCCTGTTGCGAGTCACGTGTCAATGCCAGCGCAGCCGCCACGATCTACGTCTATGGCCACGGCTGCACCTGTAAAAAAGCCTACTCCACCACCACCGACTACATCTAATCCACCAACTCCATCAGTGTCTGTACCAACTCCACCACCAAGTGTTACACCTACGAATACAAACTCTATAGTAGCTTCACCGGTTGTGCCTCAGCCACCGCAGCCACCTACATCAGTTAGTTCCTTTTCAAATACAAACACACCTGTACCCACAGATGGGACAACTTTAACTCAACAGTCAGATCTGTTGCAACCGTATAATACTCTAGGTACATATTTAATTGCACGATGTAATTAAATGAATTAAACTTACTTTGTTATGATTATGTTGTCGCTTGAGTTTGCGATTAACAATGATAGTATTTCATGCGACGTGTAAAATATAGTTGAAAATGTTATGAAAACTTTTCTTACAGCTCCTGTGCCTACCACACAGACATCGTTGGAACAGTCGATGTCGATAAAAAAAGAACCGCACATACCAATGATTCAAACACCGCATACAACCACCAATAACACCAGTTTAAATTTAATGCCAGAAGTAAAGGCACCATTGAACATGATGCCTACAAGTATGGCGTCTAATTTAAACTTAGGAAATATAACGATGGCCAACCTTAATATGAGCTTGCAGCCAGGATTGGCCACGCATATGTCGATGCACAATCAGTTGGAGAACATGATAAATACTACTTCGCCATTGACCAGTATACAAAATTCTCATAATGCTACAATGTCACAACAGCATTCCAATGGATTTTCTAATATCAAACGCGAGAATTCTCCGCCCAACATGTTGAATAACAATGGTATTCCTGGACTTAATATGGGAATGAATATGGGTGGTATGGGCTCAATTTTTGACCCTCTGTCTATGGTTTCTATGCCAATGCAAATTTCTCAAATGCCAATAAAGAAAGAAGAAAAGCCAGTACCTATTTCACAACCACAAATGCCTCAAAAACCCATGGATGGTAGGTTTCATCATGACTTATACTGTCTGCATGTATTTTGAGGGACGCTGGCAATCGTAGCAAACTTCACTTTTAATTTACACATTCGTGTTGTCATATCTCATATTCGACTATCAATCCAATTTACCCATTTTTAATTATTGGCCATTTCGTGTATTATAATCATTTGCTATTTCGTTATATCCATACTGGAATAGCATATTAACATGACTGTGTTTATAACAAATGTTGCTGCTTTACATTACGTAACACTTTCACGTTGCTTTTTCGAATATTAACTTGCTTAGAATAACGATAAATGATGCAATTACTGTGTGTACTTTTGTTACACATTGAATATACATCTCCTTCCTTTATCTGTTGATATTTTAGATCGCTACATTAACTGCTTACTAATCAAATATATAATACCATTGCTCTAGCCGGAGCTCTTTTTGCAGAAATGAATACAGGAATGCCACCGATGGGAAATCACTCAAGTTCGCAGCTTATGCCTGAGAAAAAGATGACACCGCCGGATTCCAAAAATCCCGTGTCAAATTTCGCATCAGCCTTCAAAAATAAGGTAATAACGCAATGGTAATATCTTCTGTAGTACGGATCTTGCGTTTTTGTTTCTCAAATTTTTATCATTCGTGATCCACTTTCGAAAATTGTTATTCTTTTTGTCTCATTCGCTCGTATATTTATATATATTTCATTACTTGTGATTTCTTTTTAAATTCTTGCTTTTATATTATACCGTTAATCAACGAATATTTAATATGATTGTTAAATACGCGTAGACTGTAGAACAAAATGTGAAAAATGCATCGTCATGGTCGTCCCTGGCTCAAGCATCCAGTCCCCAGTCTGCAGCAGGAAGTAGCATGAAAAGTGCTGCACGGGATTCCTTCCAGGCGTTCAAGAAACAAGCAAAGGAAAAACAGGATAGGGTTAGTATGAATATTTTTGTTGTAAACGATATAATGATTCTATTCGTTATAATACGTAGATACCTATATCGTTTTCCATGCTCTGTTCGTATAAGATGTATCGACTATAATGTACAACAAATATCAATTTCCTTCGTACAGCAAAGAGCTCTGTTGGAACAACAAGAAATGCGAAGACAACAAAAGGAACAAGCGGAACGTGAACGTTTGCGACAAGAAAGTGAAAGAAGAAGAGAACGAGAAGAAGAGGACGCATTAGACAAAGTCAGGAAAACTGTTGGCGATCAACAAGGAAACGTAATGACTGCTACGTCGAGAGCAGAAGAGGTGAAGGCCATTGTCGACACCGACAGCAGTAGTCCAAGTCAAGACAAAGCCGCTGCAGAAAGAGAGCGTCAAAGGTTACGAGAACAGGAACGACGACGTCGCGAAGCGGTAAGTCCTAGCATAGTTCTTTTTTTTTTCTAGAAGAGTTTGATTATTCACAAGTCACACATACTTTCAATTTGAGCTCTGTTTTTCGCGCGACAGAATTTAAGATCAAGAAAGCAGACGCTATATTCAATTTCGCGGGTAGATGACTATATCGTTGAAGGAGAAATTAATATTACTTATGAGTTTAAAAAAAAAAGAAACGATCGATTGTTCGTGAGAAAAATAATATTCGCGAGTAGATGTTTGAAAGTCGTCTACAGTTGTTCGTAGGCGAGTTAGCCAAGAATGGGTATATTTATTATTTCAGGCGGCTGGACAAATTGACATCAACTTGCAAAGTGATTTGATGGCTGCGTTTGAGGAATCGTTATAATGTTATTTGCTGCTCATTATAAATCTACTGAAACCGGGCAGGACTTGGACGAATGTTTGGCGCTGGACGAAGAAACGTATTGATATATACGTCAGTCAATAAGAAACAATAATAAATAATAACAATAATATAACAATAAGCCGAAAGTGAAGACGGCGTCATAGTAAAAATAAAAAAGGAAAAAAAAGTAAATGGTGGTGCGAGTTGGGACATTCCAACGGGAAACCCAAATTTCACGGCTCGGATTGGTCGGGTTGCAAAGAAACAGTTTATCAAATCACGTAAAACTAATTGTGTGTAATCGACGGACACCCAAGTGTGACCATGTAATTAGATAAATACTTACACGACACTTTGAAAATGCTACACTGACTGTTGTGTTACATTTTTCCGGTTTTCATAAGTTTGTACTTTATGTAAATTTGGAAACAAAACAAAAAATATTACACAGAAGATAATGAAAGGAAGATACCGTATGAGAGGGAGAGAGAGCACGAGAGAGAGAGCGTGTACAGTGTGCGGTTAATTAACGAATGAATGAGTACAAAAGCGAGCGTGGAGAAGAATAAAAGTCGTGTACATTTAGTTAAGTTTTATATTTTTCCACATTCAGTCATTAATCGTTGGTAGGATTACATAAACGAATGTTTCTGCCAATAATACATATATAATTATTAGCGATTACTAATAATTTCATTGCAGATTTCTTTCTTGATTATGAATATATACTATTTATAATCACGAAATAGGTAGGCTTGTTAAGTCAATAATAATAGAGAAATATACCTAATGCAAAACATAACACACTGGTGAATTTAATCGTGTCGATCTTCGCGATTATGCCCATGCGACTATCAATTGAAAACCACATCGACTTCGATTGATTTTCAGGAGTTAAAATAGGGCCAATCGGTTGATTTGAAAAATAAAAAATATTTATAAACTCACCTTAGAACAAAGTCGTCAATTATTACGAGTAACGGTAAGGTGATTATAGAACGATGTAGTTTCGATCCTACCAACCATTAGATCAGATCCGATGCACATACCTTACATAATTGGTATGTTTCGAGGATCACAGTAAAAGAAAAAGAAAAAAAAGCGTGACACGGTATCGATTCGTAAGTGGGACATTATTTAGAGAAGATTTATATTTGTTTGATCGCAAGTGAATTATTAAAAAAAGAAGTTTATCGAAAAAATTGCTAACATAATTCTAATATAATTTTATATAGATATAATTGCAAGACGTTGTTTTCGATGTGCATCGAGCGATTAGCATTTTACAACACGTAAATCGCTTTTGTGTAATGTACACGAATGCTCGTCGTCTTGAGTGAAAAACATTAAATCGGCAAAAAAAAGGTACAAAAAGTCGATATTTAAATTGAAAACATCATTATTAATCAAAATTTGAATTTACTACGTACTACTATTAACTTAACTGCTATTATAATTACAGTGGGATTCATTTTTTAAAAAGTATTGAAATTTGTAGAAGTTCTAGTAGTGGATATAGTGGTACACAACATTATTGATAACGAAAGTTATTATCGAGATATATTATTACTATGATTATTATTATTATTATTATTATTATTATTATTATTAATATTATTATTAAATTATTGCATTAAATGGAATTTTATTTTTTTAAGAGCCTCTTCAAACCTAGCAATATCTTTCTTTATCGTAGCGCACTGAATGACATTTTTATTTGGAATCAAAGGAACGCTACGCTGGGCACGAATCGTTCATGGCATTAATAAAACAGGCTTGATTTTATTTTTGCTTCATCAAACAGAGAATTTACGGTTCACGAGTACATGTTCCTTTCTACGTGATATTAGAACAAATATTTTGCAATTACGAACAACAATAGAGACACTAAATGATTATTCGGGAAGAAGATACACATGCACTGAGAAATCGTCGAGAAGGAATTTACTTTGTCGCGGTGTAATCGAATGTTCTCGTTCCGTGTAAAAGGCGAACAGAGCGTAAAACATGGATGTGCACGACGTTTTATTTTATTTATTACGCGTTTCTTCCTGTAACTTCGTTTTTAAAAGGTCACGCATATTTTGACCTTTCCGATCGTGTTGTAATTATTCGATGTAAATGTTTGCAGTCAAATAATGTTACCCGAAAGACACGATCGACGAAAGAGGTAGGAGAAGAAAGAAGGAAAGAAGAAAAATGATTCGAAAATCGCGAAAGATTTGACGTTGCGTTCAAATGCCAAAATACCCCTCGCCGAAAGATGACCGTGTTTAAACGACATTACAATATATACAGATGATTTATTATTATTATTACTATTATTATAATTATTACGATTATGATTATTAAACTCGCGTTTAGACTCGATTCCGTCGCATTACATTTGTTCGAAATGATCGTTCAGGTTTCTCGAGCGTAACGAGACAGGCGTGTCAGGATATAAAGCGAACAGGAAAGCGTGGGAGACGTGTATCCGATATCGAGGATCGTGATGTTGGTGTCCACACTTGTACAGAATAAATATAAGTGTATGTGTGCGTATGCGTGACTATTTATGTATAAAATGCGTTCAGCAAAGAGAAATGCAATTTTTTAAGTGCTAGTGTACCGTTGACTCGAACGTAACGATCGAACAAGTGATATATCCTGAATATATTATTATATATCACTCGAAATATTCCTCCAGTGGCGATACAATTTAATCATGAGTCTTCTTTCGCGACCAATTTTAATAATGCGCACGTGAAAATAAGATGTAATACAAAAATGAGAAATAAGAGAGAGAGGTAGAGGAGAGTTCGCGAGCATTCACGCCGTTATTCGCAATCCTGTTTTCGTTGTTAAAGTGCATCAGAGATGAATGGGAGATCCTCTGTTAAAGAGGGCTGGCACGAAACCCGACCCCGCGCTTTAAAAGGCTCTGCGATATATGAAACGGTCGTATATTTTTCGGGGCTGTATAACTAATGTATTATATGCTTATGAGTAATGATCAAATTTCTAAGAGTTCCGAGTTCGAAGCGCTGGTAACTTCGAATCTGGAGCGTTACGAATTTGCGGTTTTCCAAATTTGAAACTTTCCAAATATTCCGAATTTAGAAGGTTTGGAATTGAAAGCCTTCCGAGTTTGGAGCGTTCCAAGTTCGAAATGTTGAAACGTTCTAGATTTGAAGCGTTCCAAACTTGAATATTGAACATGAACACTTTTCTCACGGCCTCGCAAAAATTTCGAAAACCGAATCCACAAATATTCGCGCCGGCCCTGCGACCAAATAATAAAACGCGAGCACCTATTTTTTGGGAATACTCTTTATTCTCATATGTTGTGTGCGCTTTTCATATCAACGCGATTTCGTCAACGATCGTGTACACTAATTGTAGCAATACACTAGACTATCCTGCGTCCTTTTATTTTAATGTACCGGGATTATCGTTCTCGGTCGTTCATTAATCAAAATTCAAGATTTACGATTAATCTTGGCCCCCGACCTTTAGCAATCTATTCACTGCGATATCAACGTTCGCGCCTTTAGCATATATAATGATTTAGTCATCCGTATGGTTAATTGTTATCGTGTGCACTGAAGTGGGAGTAGGATGATTTCTCGCGGGGAGGATGTCGTTTGTAATATTGAAAAAGGGGAAAAAAGAATGGTAGATCGTGGTTTTATTTTTCAGTTTTGGAAATTGTAAAATGTTCATTCGGTATAAATGATACGCTGAACAGAAGTATTCCGGGGGTGTAACGGAATTATTGTGCAGTAGAGATAAGTGAAATCAAGTTTTCAGTGTGGCCTGTAACAATCGTCGATATTCAGACAAGATTTTAGAAAGTGCGTATACATAAAATATATTGACATCTATAATATTTGCAAATTCGATATGTTTGATATTACGATGAATAGGATAGGGTACGAGGTGACGCGAGACATTGTCGCGTGGGGTTGAGGGGATCTTTTCTGACAAGAAATATCCTCCGACTGATCTTCCGCGAATGAGAGAATCATGTGGAACGATTCGAAGGTTTTCACGTAAAGTCAGAGCACGCGTTTATTTTCTAGCCGGGGCGATGGGCAGTTATGCCCGCGAGGTCTAGGGTGCATGAACCCGTATGTGACGCGACACACGCTGACATCGACGAGTAGTCAATTTCCGTATTTGAAAATGTTGAAATTTCTGTGGATCTCTGACGTCTCGTCGTTGCACGCCGATGACCACGATTGCGCCAGCGGGCATTCGATTCGCCCATCATCGTTCTAGCCTAACGCTTTTAACGACATTCTTTGCGGGAGCCGTTCTATTTGTTCAATTGTGTCTTAGGCGAGTTGTTACTAATACGGAAAATGTTTCGATCGATTCGTGGCCAGAGATAGATCGAGCGGATCGAATCAGACAACGATTCCGTCATTTTAAAATTCATTTTAACACCGTTTTCTATCTATGTTGTACCGTTAGACTAATCAATCGCAAGTGTCCTAGAGAAAGAATCCCTTGGATTGTAAGATCGCGCCGTGTTTAAAAAGTAACCGAGCTCAATGGTGACACGAATTCTAAAATGATGAAAAAAAGAAAAAATTATAAAAGTGAACGAATTAACAAAGAGGATGAGTTTGAGGGTGAGCGAGGATAAGATGGATATATAGGAATGAGAGTGAGAATGAGTGCGTTAGGTATTATGATTGTATAATACGTGGTTTGTAATTGTAAATACGAGGAGAAATCATTGGCAGCAATTTAAACAGAATACAGATATCTATGTATAAAAAAAAGTAACAAGTACTAATACACACACCTCTATATATGTGATAAGGTTTGTAATATTTAAGGGGAGGCCGATAGATTGTATAACCTACTAGATCTCAGTATAAGTTACTAGGTAAAGACGTAATAATTCGTAAGTAACACCAAAATCACTCCGCTGTATCAAACAACAACAAAAAAATAATAATTTTTTATATAAGTTCCCACGGGCGCACATCATCTCCAATGGCACATGAGTTTTAGTAGACTTATTACGACTAACTATAGCAAGACATTAAGCTGGTTGTACATAAATAATAATGAAAAATGAAGAATAAATGGCTAAAATAAAGAAATGCTTGATGTTGTTAAGTAAGAGAGAATCGTTGTTTATTAGATAAAATTTGTTCGCACGTTCACCCCTGACTTTCCACAGCACCATTATTATTCAGAAAGACCCCTTACATTATTTCCTGTGTTCGCGTAATCCATGTCGTTAAAAGCAAAAACCAGTTAGTTATTGAACCTTCTATACGATTTTTCTGTGCATGAGTGCATGGTAACATTAACGACGCATTTCGAGCGATCGTTTTTTCTATTTTACTAGAACAGTTGAACTGTTAATGTTTTGTACAGAATTATTTATTCGATGATCGCAAATCCGAGATGATCGTACAGGTATGAATATACAATTATGGTCGATGTCGAATCTCCATTTACTTAACAATGTCAAAATCAAATATGTTGTCTGTTCTATTTCTAAAAAAGAAAAATATGAGAAAGAGGCGTTGATTATGACGTTTGAATTAATGTTACAAGGCAATTGTGAGTACAAGAGTTACTACAAGTTATTAATTACACATACATACAGAATTACCTTTCTTAGTTTGTAATTTTGCATGTTATATATAAATATACATATAAATAGGGAGGAAGCGAGGGAGAGAGCGAGTGAGATAGAATGAAAGAGAGTATTATATATAGTCATCGATAGGAGAGATACTAATTAAAATTATTATTGTCTCATGTTTGACGTTTTCTCTTATGTTGCGGATTTATTAGAAGAAGATAAGAAATATCATTGTGTATACTATTAATACAGATAAAAAAAGTAATGCATATTATACGTTATTATAATCTCTACGAATTATGCTAATTATTCTAAGGTTTAATTATTAATAACTAATTGAAAGTAATTGTGCTGATAGTTTTTCATTGCAACCTCATCCTGTCTTAAGATAATTCTGACTCGATTTAAATGAATAGAAATACAATGAAATTATTACTCAACGTTTGAGAATAATTGACTTCGTTTCAACCCCTCATTTTATTCATTATTTCATACACAAACCCCTCATCTTTTCACATTTAAATTATGTAAAATTATTTCATATAATGAGCTGTTGAGAATCTATTGAAACCAGATTTTCATTGTATAAAGAAATTTGTATGTTGGTAATCAATATTTTCATATTCTTACTACATAAGCGGTCAGTCAATATTTTGTATTACTATATTGTAACAATATCGTGTCATTATTCGATTTTTACTGTAATTGATATTATTTTTCAAAATTTTATATCTATTTAAAATGGTGTGGTGTTCGTAAAAAAATAAACAAAATTGGAGTGAATTGTAGGCCTTTATAAGCAGAACATTTTGTTTAGACTACAATCTACATACATATATATATCCATATAATATATTATATAATAATCAATACCGTAAACTTTGTAATAATCTCGCCGCTAAGTAATCGCAATATTAACACACATTAATAATTATTACGATGATCAACAGACTCTAACTCCCACAGATCGAAAGTGATCTAGAATTGCTTTTTTGTACGTGCAATAGAAGTTTCAACGTGTAAGTACTTACAAATACGGTAAAGATATTACGTTTAATTAAACGAATATAAGTCTTTAGTTGTTGGACATTCTTTTAGATTTATGTAAATGCACGCTCCGATATAAGCAGCATTTGCACTATGCACACTAAACAAATACATTTGTTTAGTAAACAAATTAACAATACAAGGTATAATAAATAACTAAATATACATAGATTCTTTTATTATACAATATGATCAGTGACGTAACTAGAACCTTTACCTAGGATGTACCACGTCTCCTAACTTTACTAAGAATGTCCTCATACTGGGAATGACAAAGTGGCTTTAGATAATTTGCTAATTTGAGGATTTGAGGATTTGAGGTTTGGGAAATTTCTAGATCTTTGATAATGCTACGTGGGAAGCTCATATTTCGAGGAGGCCAAGTCCACCCTGATTTCTATCTAGTTACGTCAATGAATGGGATATTTAAATATTTGCATTTATAAAGTAAAGATATTTAAATATCTGTGTGGGCTTCAGAAAATAAATACTAATCTGACATCAAGTCTTCCTTAACAGCGATGTTAACTGAAGCACACACAACTGTATTCGATATTTTACTGTTCATGATGATTGCTAAGCGTTATTGATTCTGTGATTGAAACCGAAGACTGAATCTTCTCCACGATAGCGATAACAGTCAACAATTTTTGAAGCGGGAGATAACGAAACATTAATAACGAGAAATTTACACGAATATCACGATCTTTCTCTACAATACATCAAATTCCGTCGCTAAACTTGCCGTTTATGGTTAACAAAAGGATAGTATGACAGTAGAATAACATACTATATCTGGGGCTAGATCATTCGTGAGCCTAAAGTACCATTAAGCATCTCCGTGTGATCCACATCCGTATTGCCATGTTTTATTTAATCATTATTCACGTTTTATTCGCGCAGGCACTTAAATACCGGATATCTTTTTCTTCTGCCACCATTTAAAACTCGGCAAAATGGTATTTATGATATGACATTTTCCAATTTTTGTCTTTTCCTTAGTCGCTAAGTAACTGTACGACTTGAACAATTGACTGGGCGTGTTATACTTTAATTGTACAATCGAGATCATCCATGAAATTTCGTAATTGATATTACTGAACGGAGCCGAAGCTAATGGCATATTAGGAATGCAGGAATGTGTCTTCGTTTTATTTATAACGAACAAATTTCTTTATACGTGAAGCTTACTCAAATCATCTAAGAAAGATTTTGGCGTAATGATATGCGATGAACCTGAAGAAAGAAAAGTGAACGAATGTTAACACCAGATTCAGCGATCAATATATTTCAATGTGTACTTACCAATTATTACTTCCCAATTTTTCAAAGCGTTTGTAACTTCATAAGCGCATCGTATTTCAGAGAAACAAACACCGCCCACTACGAAAACGATTAAGCGTGGTACATTCTTGATGGTTTGTGACCCTTTATCCTTGTGCCAATGTCCATATCTTAAACTCAAGATAGGTAATACCACAGTAATATAAATATATTCGAATATAATGCTTATTAGTAAAAAATCTTAGTTACACGAAGAAACATATTATTATACCTAGTAGGTGCGTGATATCCCGAACTTGCTGCTCGTCCAGCCAAAAATGGAAAATGTTTTGAGTCTAATTTATCCTCGATGGCATCTTCCATGATATCTTTCATAATCGGAGTCCAACGACTCATTTGATAAGTTTGTTCCGTAATTCTTTCCTTACGTTGAACGGTGTACATTTTTCTTCGATTACCACCCTGAGGATACATTACAAATAAAATTATGGATACAGTTAATACTGTATATTAATATATACAACTTGTTATTGATTGACAGTGAACCACTTACATCTACAACAATATTGATACCAAGATTAGCCATGTTTACTATGGTCTGTTTATCGTCAGGAGATATTTGAGCGTGATGAACTAATCGGTTAAGGTTCTCTTCCGAGATACCGTTTTTACTTATGACATACAATGAGATGATCCGTAATTTGTCTAAATGATGCACGGTTTGATCAAGCAAAATTGGGGTGATGTTCTTCATTTGATCTTTAATACGTTCGCCCTCTGCGTCTGTACCCATTGCCAAGTCCTAACGAATGCAACGCGTAAAATTAGTTGGATTATCATAACGAAGCTTAATGTATTACGTACCTGTTCTACTTTACACAGTTTATCCACATTTCCCTGATAACGTTTCATACAATCTTCCGCTAACTGTAAATGCGTCGCATACTTGCTCAATTCTTTTTGATACTGTGGCATTTTCTTGATCATCTGTGAAAGATCCCTCATGCTCTGCTTGTCGCCCTGAGGCATCCTCTTTGATTCTGTGAACTTCTTCAAATTTTTGGTAACGTTTCTAAAAACAAATACACACTTCAATATAACTAAACCTTTATCATACAAGAGTTGCTTTCTTAATCTTTACATCGGACTTACTGAACAGCTATCGTAAGTGATTGTTAAATCATTTGAACTTACTGTGAGACTACAGCAATGTGCTGGTGTCTAAGCTCTACCCAGAGATCATCATTTTCGTCTAATAATACTTCTTTCTGTACTCCCGCTGATGCTTCAAATCTTGTAAAAACGTTCCAGTGTTAACATACCTTTGAGAAAGTATAAAATTATGGATGCAGTTACATTATTTACCTATACACATCATTCTCGATGTCTAGCAAATCGTACGCCATAGCTTGTAGCGTCAGTTCATGCAACAGCGGAGAGACACAGTCAAATCCTCTGTCTAGAATAAGCAGCTGAGAACGTGCTTTCTCAGGACCTTCACCCATCGTCGGTTCATCCGCTTTGTAAGCATCTAATTTTTGTTGAACCATGTGCGCCAGTTCCACATTTCGATCGAAGTCACTGTCGAAGCAAGAAAAGAAAAGGAATATTATAATGATTAACTGAATCTAATTCCATTATACAATATAATACCTTCGATATCTAACTGATGGATATTCTCCAAGAGTGGCGCAAAGTGTAGCAATCTGTTCGGCTATTCTTTCCATATTGGCTGTTCTCAAGTTAGAGAAGGAAGGGTTATAAAAGCAAGGAAACGTTTCACGCGAGTCCAAGGAGAACACCTGTTTAATAATGCATTCGCATTAGCGTTACCTCTGCACTGATTGTCATCATTGGTGTAACTAGGCAGCGATTAGGGGATCGACTTGACCTCTTCAGAATATGACCTGGCTCTCTTCATATAACGCGAGAAAAATAGAACATAGGATACCTCGTGTAACTGTTATTAAAAATTTGCATAGCTACATATTTTCATGTATCTAAATTTCCAAAAACCACTCGATCATGCTCGATGTGAAGCGTAGACAGTATCGGTAAAGTTAGAAGGCTTGGTCACACCCCAGATAACAATTCTAGTTACGCCAATGTTTGTCACATTATTGATTAAATAGTAATACTATATTACAAGCTGTGTTATTAATAGCGGATTACGTATGTACATCGAAAAAGAAAAGGAACGAACGGATAACAAAATCATGATTATAAATAACAGGACACAAAGACGCATGCGTTAACGAGACGACAAACAAGAAACTAAAGAACGAAAATTTAAACGCGATAGGACAAAAGGTAACATGTAAGGTATTTACAGAAGTCTTTCGCCTATGTTCTACTTTGTAAAATAAAGAACTGAAGAAAGCGGAGGTGTTCGCGTCCCGTTTATTGTAACTCATAAAATTTAAAGTAACTATTGCATTTTGCGACTACGACTAGCAGCTACGATTTTTCCTTTTCATATTCGTCACCTGCGACTCGTAAGGCAGGAAAGCGATGTTGATCTCTTTGAGGGTTTTGATCTTTTTAGCGGCGAGAGACTTGCAGAGTTCATTGAACAGCTCCTCCGGACACACTGGTCGCGTGCAAGCATGAATGCATTCCGTCGTTAGTACGTGCTTACATGTGAATATTGTACAAAATAAGGGAGAGTAACGGGGTTGGAGGAAAATGGTTAAACAATTGTAAATATCATTGTGATCGTTGGTCGAGAAATTGAGAAGTAATAGTAGGTTCGTGACTGGAAATGCCATAAATAGTGTGAGTAAGATCGATGTGTGTTAGGGATGTTTGGTGTATGTTTGATATGTATGATCGTGTGCCCGCCACCACGGAGAACGTAAAGTTATCAAACATTTGTTTTCTCGTTTCCGTTGTTTTACCTGCTCTTCATACGGTATGAAAGCGATGTTGATCTCTTTAAGTGTCTTTATGCGTTTAGCTACCAGCGAGTGACACAAGTCTTTGAACAACTCATCGGGACAAGCTGTAAAGAGATATACTTAGAATTTCACTAGTGGGTCGTTGAAATCGAATGTACCGGCCTGTCCATTTTCACTCTCTTTTCAATCATCTTAGGGTATGTTTAGACCAAAGGTCTTTTAAAAATATTATTTTTAGCTGTCGCGACGCAAGTTTGAAAAGTGAAACCACCCCCATAATTAACCACTTAAGAGCTAATTTGGGGATGGTTATAGGTAAAAAAATTCGTTCAATAAATTTAAATAAATGAAGAAATGAGCGTGTTCTCGCATAGTCTAAACGCACCCTTACTAATTTTTATATTTATAATACAAAAAGGAGATATAATGGTAATTAAGCAGAATATGGTACACACCGGCAATTTCAATGATTTTTACATGTATTAAAATTATTGAAATTGTTGGTCTGTACCATGTTTTGCATAATTATTGATACATGACCCAAGAGTAAACGAAATCGTCGGGAGTTTTCGTGATAACGTTTCGTTATGATATTTTCTATGTTGGAACCAAAAATTGTGGATCGTACATCGATCATCGGATAGTACCTTCCGTGAAATAAACGTGGGCGACTTTGTACGTTGTTCTGGTGGGATTGTTGAAATCTTCGATCAACTTTTGAACGGAAGGATGGCATGGCGTGATTAAATAGATCGCCTCCATGGTGGGTAAAGGTTCCCGTTTCTTGTTGATGTCTTCCACCAGGGTAATGCCTTGAGCACTGATATCGTGCATTTTGCAGCATGCCGATACCATTCTCATCGCCAGCTGATCCACCACTAAAATACGCCATTGTACACCCGGTGTTCCTGTCTTCTTCTGTTTAATGACTTCATTCATAATCTCTGTAAAAAAAAAAACATAGAAGGTTTATTGTCACTTCTTCACCATACTATTAACACGCTGACAATTTCACTAAGAACAGTGCGGATCCACGTTAAATTCAATTAATCTTATTAATATAAATATTTATTATATTAATATTATTTTTCAGTGAATATTCGGAGCCCTCGTGTAGTAGCGCACGTGTTAAATGCCGGTCATTTTAAATTTCTGACGCCGGCCACCGAAAAAGTTTCTATTTTTGTGCGCGCGAAAGAAGTGTTCACGATTATTATTATTCGATTTAATTGCACTTCGTCAGGATAAAAACATTATTTATCAATAAAATGTGGTTCTAATTCAATATAACGCGATAACGAAATTTTTAAATTGAAAGACAAATCTTTTGGCGCTCTCAACGCGTATTGATCGTCTTACAGAGCAATGACGTCACTCTCGGCAGGGTCGTATCTAAAAAACATGGGATCCACTTTAAAAGAATGCACGAAAATAAAACACAGCGTATATAATGTATATTTTGACGGATATTTGACACGGAAAAAGACGTTAATTCGTCATTAGGTGTGATTAGATTCATCGTATCGGAGAAGTCTTTCTATAGGATGATAATGAAGTAATTGAATTATTTAGTATGAGTCAGTGCGAACAATAACTCTTCTAAAACTATGCAATGCGTGATAATTATTGATGTTGATGAATAAAAGGTTTCGCGATGTGCAAATAAGATTTTATTGAAAATGTACATATTAACGAACAGGTTGACAAATTGCATTTCATTTGACCACTTATCATTTTCTTTAGATAAAAAGATTATTGAAATTCACATAAATATTAAATTATATCCGCTGGAACCAAATAATGTGCGTCGCGATTTTTTCAATCCTATCGCAGTCTGTTCAGCACATAATTAAATTATCAATACACAGGAGTTCGAACAGGCACATATAAAAATAGCATACATTTCAAAATTAATAACATATCTGTAAATCATAGGTACTATTGCTTTTGCTATTTGTGAGAAATGTGAAAATCTCTACGTTGTACAAGGCTACTGCGACGAGCGAATGTTTATTACGACAAAATATCAATAATACGCTTCTACAGTAGACAAATAAAAAATCTCAATAAATAAATCTACTGACAATCCATATTATTTCATGCAACAGTACCTACAAAATAATAAAAGTTAAATGCAACACGTTTCTAAAATATAGGTTTGACATTTCTATCTAGCAGCCGCTTCGTAAACGATGAAATCATCACAGCACATACGCCCATTTGGAGGTTACGGATTCTGACAGTGTTGCAGGGGATATATTTTTCGTACGAAAAGAATCCACGCAATTGTTTCGATACTACAGCACAAAAATGTTTTAAAATTTATCTTTTACGGCGAATGATTAAATTATTTTTTATTACTCACTTTGACCAACTTGTCCCTTGAGCGCCATTTTGCCAGTGACTGACTGGACGTTTTGTTGCCAGGTGTCGCTTCGAGACGTATCGAGATAATTCGAAAATTATCTGACAGTTCAGTCATCTAGTGTAACGTTCCCTCGTTCGAATCGATGATGCTGTGCTCCGTTTAATAACGTGAGTATTTAATAAATTACATCTCTCTTATAAAACATATCGCAAGTTTTCTTTATTCATAAAAGTCGAGCGTCAATTTTATTCGCAGAATATCATAGAGAATGCGAACATAGTATCATCAGGTCCATAGCGACAGTTAAAAATTTTAATCGCGAATGAGCAGCCTGGTATAACAAAGACTACATTTATAAAATCGTTTGTCATTTCATTAAAGTAATATAGCAACGTTTATATTTCATATCCGTAAATTGCTGAAAAGAAATTGAAATCTATTAGTTACATTTTCAACAGACAATATTGAAATATACGATACGCGGTATTAGACGTGGAAATTAAATATGGTATCTTTACAAATAACAAGAGCAAGAATAATTACTTATAACGCATATATTCATGTAAAATTGAACTTTAATTCAGTTTCAAAGTCATAATAATCAATATATTAAAGAATTTCGATATATTTTCCAACGATCATTGAAATATTTAAAATGACGGTGTTTCGATCTAGATTTTCGATCGAGCTTCAATATGATATCTTTTCCAAATAACGAATGTAACAACAATTCATTATAATTTCCATAGTCAAGCAAAAACTTTTATTTAGTTTGTAAGTACCGAGGCGAATACAATTTCATCGAATTTCGATATGTATTTCAACGATCATTGAAGTATTCAAAATGGCGGTGATTCGATTTGAATTTTCGATAAATCGAATGCATCTTTCCGCCGATTATTGTTTCAAAGTCCACGTTCGGTTCAGCAAGAAACACATCGCGACACTGGCATCCATCTCACCGAGAAAACGAAACGATTGTGTTGGAAAAAGTAGTGGAAATCGGGAAAAGGAAAATAATATGCGGGATGAGTGCACCACCTGAAAACGAGAGGGGCTGGCAGCCGAGTCACGTGAGTAGGAGGGAGAAAGAAGATCGGCTCAACGAGGACGCGAGAGGGTTCGTTCAGTCAGTTCGGATTTGTTCGCCGGTGTGCGTGGTTCGCGTCGACGGTTTGCGCGCGCAACACGCCAGACAGTGTTTACGCTCGCGTTTGTACGAACGACACTTGATATATTCTGCGTTTACGTTGTCCGTGATTATTTCGTGTATCGTTTGCGTGCATTTTCGTTAAAAAAGGGTTTAAAAATTCGTCCGGTGCCGGGTAAACGCGCGAGAGAATGTGTGCCGCGGATATTGTTTAACAGTGATAACACGTTGCATTCGTTTTCTTATGTGACAAGTGCAATTTGTGTGATACGTCATTGGTACTTGGAGTTCATCTACAGGGGTCCACGATGAAGCTGGAGTATCCTTGTCGGGTCGAGGGTTGGCTCAACGTATGCGGTGAGTACCGTTTTTATCTGTCATTTTCATTTTATTTTTATGGTTTCGCGTGTCTTGTACGCGTTAATAAGCGAAATCGAACGATTTGTTTGAACGGGGAGGAAGGTTATGTGCGTTTCTGTGTACAAAAGTGTCTCGTACAGTGAACCTTCGAGATGCACGTGCGCTCTGAGCCACGAGAACGCTATTTCGCTCATTTCGCTAGCCGGCACTCGAGCCGGGTCCACACGCTTCGTTGCATAACAACAAGTATAGGGAGAGTTTGTCATCATTTGGTCGTAGGGAACCTATATACATTGGCGCAGCTATGAATGGTTAGAGGTTCTCCAAAAACATCTCATCCCCAAAAATCAGCCTTCAAAAATGGAACTTGATTTCCAAAATATAGATTAATCCCCAAAACTAAGAATCGGTTTCTAAAACGAGAAATAGCTCTTTTCATCCTCCGTGTAAGTACGAAGTACATAGGCCGTAGGATACCTCGCGTATCTCGCATTAAAAATATAGAAATTTTCCAACAACAAATTCCTTAAAGCATGAATCTCCAAATTTGTAAATTGACAAATTCTTAAAAATTGAATTAAACTCAACTAAAAAACAAATTCTTAAACGATCAGATTTCTGAGTACAAAGATTCTAAAGTTCTTTCATTTTATAATTTTCGAATCTGTAAGTGTCACTCGGTTGTGCCTATTGTGACGGATTGATACTGTTAATAAAATTAATGTGCCTGACCCACCCCATACAAAAATTCCACTTACGCCAATGTCCGTGGACTGTATATCGTCCTAAGAATGTCATGCACGTTATATTTCATGATAATCCCCGAGTTTATCACTCCGTAAACAAACATTGAGAGACGAAGAACTTATTTTCCTTCTTCACCGGCGAAGAATGTTTCCTTTGTATTAGCATTTGTTTGTATCAACGTTCGTACGAGAGTACACGAGGGATTTAACTTCGTTCCAATTATTTTTATTCATGATATTTGAATTAAAACGGAGAATCCCTCGATTTTCTTCTTATCCTAATGAACTTGTGTCAAATACTTGCGTGTTGCCGGTATGGCAAGCGTGACGGGTTACGTAATACTCCAACGCCCATTTCTAGGTCACAGGGTGAACAAAGTGCAAACGGGATACCAGTGATAATTGTTTTCTTTTTTTCGAAAGAGATTTACGGATATAATTAACGCGTAATTGAAATACGTCGGATAATCGTAACGAGAGAAGGTCACGAAACAAAGTTAATATTTTTAAGAATACACTTGCTCCGATATTAACCCTTTGCGCTCGAAATATTTTTCTGCGTTGGCAATTAACAAGTGTAAAAGTTTCTAGTTGAAAATTCTGGTGAATGTTTTTGAAATTATTATTTTTTTTCATTATTAACACTAAAACTACCAAAGGGTTCAAATTACTATCTTACAAAGTTTCTATTTCAAACGATAAAATTTGTTAAGATGGTTTCGTTGAAATCTATGCTATTATTAAAGAATTAATAACTGTATTAGTTTATAATTTATCATTTCTTCGTCTATTTTTCAATTTCATTTTTAACTTCAAAGTAATTGTGCATTATGCGTTGGTAGTTTAAGTGTTAATGGCTAATAGTTTCTGTCTCGTTATGCCCGAATATCGTGTGTATAAAATTAGTTAAAATTTATTTATTTCGAATTGTTGGATTAAATCAAATGGCGAGTGAGAGTCGCAACGGCTTCAAACGTTGATACAAAAGAATTCTTTATATGTTTTTCTTGAATACAGTTAATATCTAGCTAAAATAGTTATCGGTATATTCGAAATGTTTAATATTTAGTAGTCAATAATTTCTACCCATTTATAAAAGTAAGTTTGGATTTATGTTCGCTACATTAAAAAATATAGGTTTATGCTAGTGTCTTGTCACACATGTCCGTTTCTACTGTGGCAGCTACCGTATTCATATGGTACAGTGAAAATGAACATGTGTAGTAAGACATATCGAAACCGCTTACTAGAGTACATAATTAAAAATATCAGTAACTAGTTTCAACCTGAACCAGTTCGTTACCTAATATTATTAATATACATAAGGACGCAAGAATATAGCTGGTAACGAAACGCGGTTATAACGATAAAGGCATAAACAGTCCATTCATAATTTATCGCATCGTGTCTCGAACATTTTAGCGTATCAACAGTGTTCCATTATCGGAACAGGTAAAAATTGTCAAGTTTGTTCGTGCGATCGGTTGCACTCGTTTCGAATCGACAAATATAACTTTTCGACGTCTCGACTGTCGAACACTCGAACGTATCGAGCACACCGTACAAATGTGCATCCAAATATCGAATCGATTATTGCGGAGCCAGTTATTGCACGTTATCGATTACGAACGATCGTTTCGATTTCCTGTTCACCGTCTTTCTCGTCCCTTTTTCATCGGCCTTCCGGGACCATGAAAGTATCGAGAGATCGCTTTGTTTTCCCTTTTCCGCCGCATTTTAACGTTCGCATCGGAACGAAAACATAGGTTGTTCGACGAGAGACCTTTTGTCTTTGACCGACAACGGGGAATGGACGTTCCTTGTACCATGAATTTGTACACATCCGGTGTTCACCGCGTATTTGCGCGAACGTGTTCGTTTTCGGGGCACACTTTGCTCATTATTCGATTCCTTGTTCCCTGCGTGCCTCGGTAACCAAACTAAACGTTGCAGATACATCGGTACAGCGGTGGAAAGAACATTTCGAAATCCAATACGGTTTCGTGCCTTCGCGATTCGGAAACATTTCTTTCGACGCTGACATTCTTTTCCTTGTTATATGTTTGTCATTCGTATTTACTGCACTTTCATGCTAATATCCGTGATCTCATCGTGGCCGAAATTTCGTGGACATTCTTCGAACGAGGCACAATTATCGTTCGCGTTCGACCAAAGCTCCGCTATTTTTTATTTCTCTATATTCTGTTGTCTTTCCGTTTTTCACCACTTTACTGATCCGCTACTTCTGAAATTTCGTGAGAATCGGAGATTCACGAACGTGTAGAAAACGTAGGAATTCGAAAATTTACAAATATGTATAAAATGTAAGAATTTGAAAATTTACGAACATTTATAAAATGTAAGAATTTGAAAATTTACGAACATTTATAAAATGTAAGAATTCGAAAATGTTGGAATATGTAGAAAATGTAGGAATTTGAAAACTTACTAACATGTATTTATGTACATGTTCATATGTGTATGTACGTACTATGTATATCTTGCGAGCAATATCTATACTATTATACTATCTATAATATGTATACTATTCTTCATGAAAGATACTTGTACTTTGCATCTTATATTTTAATCCTAAACATGGCATTCACAAATGGGTATTATTTTATTGCCACGTGTCATTCTTAAACAATGTTATAAAGAATTTGAATATTATTAGATATTTGACAAAAGTGAAAATGCTTTCAACTGCAAAGGGTTAAGCAGTTTTATACTTTTTATCAAGTATATCTCCATTTGAGTATCGGTGTGCATACATATGTATATAGGTGTACATATGTGTATGTACATACTTACGTCTATCTTTCGAGCAATATCTCTACTATTCTTCATGAAGGATACTTATACTTTGCATCTTATATTTTAATCCTAAACACGGCACTCACAAATGGGAATTATTTTATTCCTACGTGTCATTCTTAAACAATGTTATAAAGAATTTGAATATCGTTAGATATATGACAATAGTGAAAACGCTTTCTAGAGCAAAGAGTTAAAGGTAAGACGTACGGGATCGTTTTTTCCATTTCCCGTTCTCCATCGCGGCGACAATTTGTTGGCGAAGGAAAATTATCACCGGCTAGAACACGCTTACTTTTTTCCACGGTTGTTTATTTGGACGGGAAGCGGTTTAATAACCGGCATCATTGAATCGCGGGCACTTTCGCCATAGAGTGCTCGTATTTTATCCCGTTCGTTTGCATGCACACCTGCAAATAATAGAGAGCGTTCGGTCGGCGCGTGACAAGAAACGGGTTGCCGCGTACAAACCTCGCTTGTCCCGAACGTGGCTCTCTTGTTGCAAAATGAGAACTGTACGAGTAAATCACGTAAAAGTGGAGAATGTTAACCTGTCTTGTACATCTTGGAAAATTACTCGACGCGTTTATATAACGTGTACCACGGCCATTGTGCTCGAACTGGAACTCTAAATTCTCCCCGGTACCGGTGTATACAACTTTGTACTCCCGAACGAACATCGAGCTAATAACGCGTGGCTACATCGATGAACACGGCATTTGTCTACGATCCTGGCTTATGAAATATCTTCTCTCGTTTTAACAAATAGACTGTGCGAGAATCATTAACCCGTTTGCAACGGAAACGCGTCTATGGGTTCGCTTGATCGGGCCATTGTCCTGCAAACGGATTCGTTTGTAATTAAACCTACGCACGAGAACGTGGTAACAAATTTATTCGAGGAAAGAATTAAAGAATCGAGTTATTAGAATTTTTGTAGACATACTTAGGTTCCCTTGGTTCAGTAAGAGTATCGATATCATTAAGCTCGATCAAGTGAGCCTTTTCGCAATGTGAGTACTTTGAATTTTAATATCCGACAATTTGTAAATTTAATACGTTGACTACCATGTCACCCACATATAGGGGATATTCAAATTTCTATACAATCTTAACAGTTATATTGTTCAAAATTTGTTCAGTTTTCTAATAGAAAATGTTCGCATTAGTTTCTTGGAACTATGGAAAATAAACGTAATAATTTACTGTGAGAATATTTGGTTAGGTTTGTTACAAATGAAAATACCTAATGTAATTTTTTATTACTTCCGCGTGGCTATCATCGAGTTAAGGAATCGAGAAAATCGGTTATGACAAATTTTTGTATTCCATATATTCCTAAAATAATTGCATTCCATGTATTTCTGAAATAATTACATTCCATGTATTCCTAAAATAATTACATTCCATGTATTCCTAAAATAATTACATTTGATGCATTCCTAAAATAATTATATTTCATATATTCCTAAAATAATTATATTTCATGTATTCTTAACATAATTTTGATGTTCTAACAAGCAGTATCGGTGAAAATATAAAGATTCGATACCACGATTATATTTGAAGTATTCTAATAACATTATATTTCGATACGTTTTTATTATCATTTTCGATTTCTCATTTCACCTTGGCACACGCGATGATCCCAGTTGTTCGAACGATCGACTGCATTTCGATAATTCTCGTTTAATCCTCTTTGCACGTATCGCCGGTCATTAGCCGTTAAAGCAGGCAAATTGATCTACGGCACACGTAGCGTTCGTAGCCTTCGTTTGCATTCAACAGCTTGGCTTAAAAGATACAAACTGTACAGTCTTGTCTACGAGTTTAACAGAACAAAAGATAATCGCGACTTGATCGGTATCGAATCTCGAACACAATCGATTTTACACGATCGTTGACTTCCTGCAAGTTCGCGAGTTCGGAGATTCTGGAACTTTGGTCAAATTCGAGACCCTAGGGATTTTACAACTTTGAAATTGTGGAATTACAGAATTTCGCGACTTCGGGATTTAAAAATTTATGATTTTGGAAGTCGGGGATTTTGTAATTTTGCTATTCGGAAAGTTTGGAAGTTTAAGTGTTCGTTACTTGAGGGCTTTACAAGACGAGTTTCGGGCAATTATAAGTTAGAGAAGCACCATCCCGAAGTGGTGTGTGAACGTGTACGCTCAACAAAAGCCTAGAGCCATACCCATCCTATGATTTAATATCTAATATGCGTACTCAGTAATTTTTCACGTACGATACAAAATTGTTACAAAAATTTGTGTTAGAAATACAACAAAAATTTGCAAAATTATATCGATTATTTTTGTACTGCTCCAAAAATGTATCTTGTTGTGTCATGCAAGTTTGGGGAGCAACCCTCGAAGTTATAATCTTCCTGTTATTAATAGTCATTCTTCGCTGCTTCATTATGTTCATATATCGTATGTACAACGCTATAGATTTATTTAAAAATACCTACCAAATTGCTGTATTAAACAAAGTTCTGAGTGCGAGACACCTTTCGGGTGCAAACGATTAACGCTAAAACTACCGACGCATAATGCACGATTACTTTGAAGTTAAAAATAAAATTGAAAAAGGAAGGAACAAACTATGAGACACGTATTAACACATGTATCAATTCTTTGTCGTAATGAGAATCACCACGTATTTCAATAAAACCGTCTCAACAAATTTTGTAATTTGAAGTTGGAAATTTTGTAATTTGATTTAAGAAATTTTGTAAGTTGAAGTTAGAAATTTTGTAATTTGATGTTGGAAATTTATGTATGAATTCATACATAAATCTATCGCTAATTTTATTTGAAACATTTAACGTAACAAAGTATAAAAAATTTTTGTAAATATATTACAGCTTATCGAATAAACCAGGATAAAATATTATAAAAATTGTCTCTAAAATTGATTGAAAATAAAATTACTTCCTAAAAGAAATTGAAACTGTTTTTGGGTGGCATTGAAGGTGTTAAAGGCGATCAGGTTCGAGTTAATCCTAGCCGTAACCCGTAGAAAACACGTTGTTCCCAGCGACGTTTCCGTTTACTCACACGCGAGCCCGATCCTCCATGAGGAGAGTATAAACAATTGATTTATTGCCCAATTTATAACGATCCCATAGCTCCGTTCGCTCGATACGTCCGAAGTTCATGCATACGCTCGGCCGCGTTTCCGTCCGCGTCTACACAACGGCACACCGGGTTTATCGCAGTTATTGCCGTTTACTACTTCATTGTGTAATTGCATTGGTGTTCCTAGTAAACGATATCGCGGTGAATCCAGCTGTAAGCGCGATCGTAAAGCTTGAACCCGGGTTCATGGCGCTTCGAGCGCTCCTCAGATACTATTTTCCCTCGAGTGCCTCGAACTCGATTCAACGAGCGCGAAATTCTTTTCGCTCATTTTTTCCCGGTTGCGCTTTGCACATCTTAATTTTCTTTTACCCACCAGCTCCACCTTACTTTACCAGGTCCTTAATTAATTTACAAAATGGATGAAGAAATGGTTATTTAATAAAATATATAGCAGCATGGATACACGCGTATATTTTTAATTTATATACATAAAAAATATATTTTTAATTCGTTATAAGTAGTGAACAATTGAAAATATGGAGGGTGTCATCGTTAAGTTATGTGCACCATCTTATAGACATTTCCTGTAGTGCAATTAAAAATGTTTTAGACAAAACTTCATCGGTATGTATCAGTGCAGCGTACTATGCTACACGTTCGCATATTCTTAAATCTGAAAAAATGCTTTTTACGTAAAATAGTAAAGGTCATCTTGATTTTTTTTTAATTTTATTGATTCGTTTTTCAAATTAACGTTAAAACTACCGTTGTATAATGCACAATTACTTCGAAGTTAATAATGAAAGTGCAACATAGACATGAAAGTGCAACATAGGAATTTGGGGACTTGCGAATTTGGGAAATTGGGAATTGGGGACTTCAGAATTTGGGGAATTTGGAATTAGGGATTTGAGAATTCGGTGATTGTGAATTTAGAAAATAGGGAATTGGGGACTTCAGAATTTGGGGAATTTGGAATTGGGGATTTGAGAATTCGGTGATTGTGAATTTAGAAAATAGGGAATTGGGGACTTGAGAATTTGGGAAATTAGGAATGGGGGATTTGAGAATTTGGGAAATTAGGAATGGGGGACTTGTGAATTTGGGAAATTGGGAATTGGGGACTTCAGAATTTGGGGATTTGGAATTAGGGATTTGAGAATTCGGTGATTGTGAATTTAGAAAATAGGGAATTGGGGACTTGAGAATTTGGGAAATTAGGAATGGGGGATTTGAGAATTTGGGAAATTAGGAATGGGGGACTTGAGAATTTGGGAAATTGGGAATTGGGGACTCCAGAATTTCGGGAATTTGAGGATTCGGTGATTAAGAATTTGGGAAATTGGGAATCGGGGACTTGAGAATTCGGTGAACAGGGAATTGGATTTTTGAGAATTTGGGAAATTGGGAATATGGAAACTTTATTTAAATTTGAATAGAAGCTTCTTACTAATTTTCGAAATTTAAAATAAACAATCTAACATCCTTCATTTTTACGGGTTCCGTAAATCTAGCGTTAATCGAGCGTATTTCAGTTTGTATTTCGCGAACTGTCGGGGCGTGAAAGGCAGCCGCCGACGCGTTAATGATATTTGCATAATTTGTCGCGAAAATATATAAACTGGATAATCCTGATTGGTCGAACGAAGAGTTATTGCTTCATATACCAACCGATCGCCCTTTTCGTTTACCGGTTTAGCGAACCAGAGTTTCACTGACATTTGCAAAAGTCGCATTAGCATGGATATCCGCGCGTTAAGCCGCCTGACAATAAGTTATTCCGTCGGATAACGAAGTTATCGCGCGAATTATCGCGCTACGTCCGAAATGGAGCACGCATCATGCTCGTTCGACTTCTTTGTCGAGTTTTCGATCGATTTCGAGCTACTCTCGTCGGAGACAATCATTGACGGCTAAATTTATCGCTTCTGAAGGATACCTTAGTATCAAACGAGATGCGAAGTTAATTATAACATTGATAACGTACACGGTACGGATTGTTATTTTTAAAGTTTCCTGCTGGGTTGCTAGGAGCTAAGTATAGTAACAATTCTAACGAGCTTGTATTTGCGTAACTTACGTAATTTTTACCTGTTTGCTGGAAACTGCCTAGTTCGTGGGAATTTCGAGATCTTATTATGTCATTGTACTCTCAAGTTTTGTACTTTCGAAATTTTCAATCTAGTCAGGAGAATTGGATCACCATAAGAAACATTCGTTCGAAGTATATTTTTAATTATAACGCGAATGCGCTGGTTTAAATTTTCTTCAAAGCTGAATGATTATGGAAAGATACAATACCGAAAGAAATTTATCGGAAGATAAAATATGGATTCATCGTACAGGTACAAACATAGTCTTAGGAAAACGGAAAGTTTGCATTAGTTTGTATGCTACGATTAACACGAAAATTCAGTGTGTTAAGAATCTTGGCTTTTATTTTAAAAGCTATATACTCTACAATCATAACCTTTAATTAAGAGTATCTTGTCGCATTTATCAACGTCTTAACTTTTGGTGATATAAATCACTTGACTGTGATAATTCTAATTGCCTCAATACTCGCAAGTACTAATTTCAGCAATAATGTTTTAATGATTTGAAAATTCGGCGATTGAGAATTGGGGACATGAAAATTTGGGAAATTTGGAATTGAGGATTTAAGAATTCGGTGATTGAGAATTTGGAAAATTGGGAATTACGGATTTGAGAAATTAGTGGTTGAGAATTCTGTGATTGAGAATTTGGGATATTGGTAATTGGGGATTTGAGAATTCGGGAAATAAGGAATAAGGATCTTGACAATTTGGGAAATTGGGAATTGGGAATATAAGAATTGGGTGATTGAGAATTTGGGAAATAGTGAATTTGCGAGATTGAGAATTTGGGGAATAGAGTATTTGGGAAATTGAGAATTTGGGAAATAGGGAATCGGGGACTTGAGAGTTTGGGGAATAGGGAATTGGGGACTTGAGAATTTGTGAAATTGGTAATTGGTGATTTGAGAATTCGGTGATTAAGAATTTGGAGAATAGAGAATTTGGGAAATTTGGAATTGGGGATTTGAGAATTCGGAAAATAGGGAATTAGCGATATAAATCACCTGACTGTGATAACTCTAATTATCCCAATACTCGCAAGTACTAATTTCAGGAGTAATATTCTTTATAAAAACGGGCAGCAATAAGGTATACATCGTTATTCCTAAGATTGTTATTGGATCCAGCAAGCATCGTTACGACAGCAAAAACGATAGATTAAACATTTACGATATCGTAACGAACGTGAACGTAGTAATCACTGTGAAAATTGCAGTAACAAAGTTACATACAAATGTACGATGGATTGACCGATTGAAAACAACTTTCTCGATCGATCTGACGAACTCGTTTTATACGCTCGTTTAATTGACCGAACGCGATTTAATTGAACCGCGTCGATAAGAATTTAACGAGCTCGGGTAGATAATTCAAAGTTGACACGGTCCTATCTGTTCACCGACTCGTTTAATGCTCTTGTTCGAAATCTGCTTACTTTAAACTTCGTTGGAATACCTATTAAAATTCGAAGATGATTCGTTTGTTTGCCAGAAAAGTAACGCGGTTGATAAATTTTGTTTCGAGTCGTAAAATTAACCCTTTGAGCTCAAGCAGCGACTCACACTCGGTATTACATCTTACATACCAATTTGGACAAATATTTAGCTGAATCCATAGCGTTCTACGTGTGATGTTTGAACCTAATGAAATAGAGAACAGTGGCAATTAATTATAAATAATAATAATTTACACAAAATTGATTAAACTCTTCAGTGAGACAGTTTTAGAGGTACTACTTGCCAACATGAAAAAAGACTTTCGAGTGTAAAGAGTTAAATTTCGACAAATTTACCGATTTGTTCCAACAGCGTATTCCCGTTTCCGCAAACGGGAAGATAAACGATCCCGTATCAAACGGGCTGGAACAACGCAAATTTCTGGTTCTTACATTATCGGTAAACATTGTAATTAATGTGCTGCTCGTTGACGCGTGTTCGCAGATACAGTTTGCGTTGTAAACGGTTCGATGGGTCTTTCCAGTAACAGGAGCGCGATTCGTTCTCCAGGATCAATAATCAATGCCGATACGAGTTACGCGAACGGCAACGAAGATGGTTTAAACACGTAATTTCCAACAGTTCGATATCCTACTGAGAAAATAGCGAAATGGTTTTCCGGTTTCGAGCGCGGCGTGGGTGTATATTGTACAACGATTGCGTTTACATCGCGTAACCTAATGTCTCGAGATTCGATAAACCGTGTTCTATTTAAGATGAAAGCCTAAAATACCTGTTTCTTTTTACTCGGGACTGGTCTTATCTGGAACGGCCGAAAATAGAGAAGAGATTGTACTATGTCGTAGAGGTTGCCGCGGGTAGTTTGATAATAATTTCTGTTCTACATTCAGGAAGTTATGCAAATCGCTTCTGCTTAGAGTTCATTCTGGTTAAAATCGGCATTCGACAAATAAAATTTTCATAACCATTGCTTGTTTTTACTTACTTACATATGTTTTTACTTACTTATGTCTTCACTTGCTAAGTTTTACTGCAAATCTCTATTCGCGTTTGCAAACATGCGTAATGGATTTATGCTTACTGTGGATTTAGCATTAAGAGGTGTTTGCCTCGCAAAAACTTTATATATAAAATCATTAACCCTTTGCACTCGAACGGCGACTCACATAGGCCATTCCGAATAATAGAACAATTTGAATAAATATTTTTTACTTACATCTATAGTGTTATACGCACTTTAAACGCAGTGAAATGAGAAACAGCGTCAATGAATAATAGAAAATAACAATTTCCGCAAAATTGATTAAACTTTTCAGTTGGAAAGCTTTTGGCATACCACTTGCTAGTAGCAAAAATCCTATGAAGTTCAAAGGGTTAAATTTGATATCCTTGTTATTGCATACGTTTTCGTATTAACCATGTTCCTTCAGATTTCTAAGTGAAACGTTCACATAACTCGAAAAGCAGTTACATAAATACAAAACATGCTTGCATCTTCTAAAAAATAATCTTACATCTGATCATGCACCTCCTCAATGAACAACACACATTTATTCCGTATATTCGTCTTATCTTCCCATACTGTATTTTGAATTTATCTATCCACATAATCAATCGCTCGACACACTGTACACAAGTACGAATGCTTTCTGTTCGAGCAATACTTTAACCGATTTAAACGGTACGTCGAAACAAGACATTCTAATGAAGATCGTAACTAAAGGATTTCCCTCGCCATAAAGTTTCACGCGATAGCATTCGATTTTCCGTTTGTTCCCGAGTGACATAGGCTGCACCGTTATGCCTAAACGAAGGGGAAAAGGAGATTTTGGACGGAACGATATCACAATGGTTCGTCTTCGGGAATTCCTGACGTTATCTCGCGGTCCTTCCTCCGTTATTTCATCAACGTGTGCTTCTGATGTATCTACAAAGGTACAAACGGAAGTCACGTCGCGACAGCGTACAATGAACTCTGCTGGTACCAGCTTCTGATTACGCCTACAAAAGATTCTGAAACTCTAACTGGACTTTACCGTTGTACAGTGATACTGCACATTTATAATTTGTTCAAATCGATACGAAGAATACAATTAACCTCACCGGTAGTACGTTCAGCTATCTCCTACACCACTCTGCAAATAATTGTAAATTAGTTTGGTACATAGATACTAATCATGGACTAGGTACATAGATTTGGTACATAGATTAGTTCGTACATCAGCGATTTTATTTTTAACGAGAAGTATAAGTGCAAAATTGCAGTTCTTTTAATGTACTTATTACGTGTTCGTACTTGCTGTACACTTTGCGCTGCAAGGTATTTTACGGGTAGCTGATAGCAACTCTAAAACTTGTTGGTTGAAAAGATTCATGAATTCGTTCGAAATTATTATCGTCCTGTTATTCATTGTTACTAGTAGCTGCCGGTTAACGGTGTATTAATTATCGAACATATAAACGAATATATAAACGAACGAAAAATGTACACCGTGATACGAGGTTGAGAATATTTTGTCTTCGAATCGTGAATTTCGAAAGTTTTCTAGAGAATCCATCAAATATTTACCTCCAACATGGCACGCCTTATTCTCCTATTCGCGACGACCAAACATTAATTGTCAGCGTCTAACGGCGATAACCAATCGGCCAACTGGTTTCGCAATCGATAAAAAGGATTCCACGAACGGGACAGAGAATATCTGTACAAAATTGTAGGATAATTGCAAGATAAAATTGTACGTTCGTACGATCGATTGTAGGCGCGTGTTCCTCTCGAATTCAGGATTGCAACGAACCGTTCGTCGAGGCGCAAGATTCATTTCACTTTCTCTTTCGTCACGATGCGGTGTTTTAGAGTCGAAACACGAAAATCGCGAACGAACGGGACACTGCCAACGGATTGGAAAGTCTCCAACGTAAAAATAGGCTCGCGGAAATCCGAGTTATCTTCTCTCTTCCGTGTAAAACCGTTCGTTCTGGCAAGGTCGCGGATTAATTATTCGCCACGCGAATTTAACGACGGGGGATGGAATCGAGCCAGCATTAAAGCATCCCGTTGACGTTGTCTCGGGTAAAACCCCTGCCAGACTTACGGGGATTTATGGTTATCACGGGAAGACCCGTTTGTTTCACTTTTATTTTCGACGCTGAATAAACAAACGTCGTCGCGGTTGCAGGGATACAGGTGTACTCATAAGCGCTGTGACGATTTGACCTGCGATTTGTTGGGGGAGTTGCCGAATTTAGGAATTTGGAAATTTTTGATTTTGGATTTTGAGGTTTTGGGAATGTGGAGGATTCGAGGGATGCGTGGAATTTTGGCGTTTGAACGTTTGGGAAATTGGGAATTTGTGGACTTGGTAATTTGGGAAATTGAGTAATTCGGAAATTTGGTGATTTGAGAATTCGGTGATTGAAAATTGGGGATAGAGCATTGGAGAAATTTGGAATTGAGGTTTTGAGAATTCGGTAAGTAGGGAATTGGGGACTTGAGAATTTGGAGAATAGGGAATTGGGGTCTTGGGAATTCGGTGATTGAGAATATGGGAAATAGGAATTTGGGGACTTGAGAATTTGGGAAATTGGGAATTGGGGAATTGGGAATTCGGTGATTGAGAATATGGGAAATAGGAATTTGGGGACTTGAGAATTTGGGAAATTGGGAATTGGGGAATTGAGAATTTGGGACTTGAGAATTTGGAAAATTTGGAATTGGGGATTTGAGAATTCGGTGATTGAGAATTTGGAATATTTGGAATTAGGGATTTGTGAAATCGGTGAATAGGGAATTGGATTTTTGAGAATTTGGGAAATTGGGAATACGGAAACTTGAGAAGTTGCGAATTGGACAATTAGACAATTAAGAATTTTCGGAATTTCGAAGTTTGTAAATCCAAGAACTCAAGAACTTAGATCACCGAAAGTTTAAAAATTTGTGAATATGGAAATATCGGATCTGAAAAATTAACAAATCTAAAAGTTAAGAAACTCGATTTCCCAAAATCGAACGTACTAACTTAAGGTTCATTCCCATGCGATAATCCTTATGCAAAGATAGTCTACGTTGCGCCAAAGTGTACAGTTGTACATCCTCGTTTCGTCCTTCGGCACGTTGGAATTGTTTAATGCCCCTTCTGTTCCCAGCCTTGATACATAGTACGTGTCCTTCGGTTTTCTTAATTTCACGAATCCCGATGCGACAAACAGCAAGGCCGTAAACGTCCGTAATATACGTTACGATTCGTGAACCAACAAGAAACGCGAAAAGGGAGTTGTGTGTATGTTATCGTAAAGTTTTGGCCGTCGGTTTTGCTCGTGCGAGGAAAAGGCGTGGGCGATGAGCGCGATCAAGAAAAGGTGTTCTGCGATTATGTAGGTATTTAAAAATAACTTTGTTATCTCGACGATTGTTCTACGAAATCTCGTCGATGACTTTCGCGAGAGATTATCTTTGGAGAAAAGTTTATTTTACCGTGGTGTTGGACTATAGAACCGTTTACTTTCATTGTTCACATATGTCGAATACACGTGCGTGAAGTCGTTTACACCCGTTAAACTTGTGTTCTTATAATTTAGAATCGTTACGTTATACAGTTATAGGATTATCTTACGTAAAAATACAAAATACAAAATAAAATAAATGGATTTCTTTTTCCTCAACCTGATATTATAGAATTCTTATGTTATAAATTTCACGTGTCTTTTTGTGTGACGTTGAATGAGACGAAGGGGTTAATTATTATGGCGTCCCTTTAACTTTGACTTACAGAATTGCAGTCACTAATAGTTTGTAACGAAATAATTCATTCGTCTCTGCTTCAATGTTGGATAAGTTTCTTCCTTTTTTGATACGAAATGACTTTACAATATTTAATGTGTAAAACTGATTTTTTGCATTTAATATGAACTCTTCTGCTGTATCCTCTCCTTTCTCTCAAGAAACCACCTTATTTCTTTTTTCTAAAATTACTAAGGCTTATGGGACAACTAACTCATTGTACTCGAAAAACGAATCACACTCACCATTTTGTTTAACATGAAAGTGAATATAAACGTGCCTTTAGAATTTTTGCATATGCATAAGAAATGTAGGCTCATGTGAGTATAACAATAAGCACAATTCAACTATTTTTAGAAGAAATAGCATCAGCATAACACAATTAAAATTTTACATTACTCTTACCTGATTTTGTATATTTTTCATAAACAGCACTAAACGTTTCTCTTAAAATACTGTTTTATGTTATTTTGAAATATTTGCGTTTCGACATATAAACGTCGCTGTTACATGGCGCCTGCATTCAACATTTAGCGTGATTTGAATGTGGTACGATTTTAGTATGATATTGGCAACTTTCCTGTATAACTTTAGTCGAGTCAACCCTATTGTCTACCTCAAAAATTAGTTTGAGTGTTCGGTATCGGCCTCGAGGGGTTCGTTACGAAAGACGAAGTTAACTTCGGCGTTACTTCGCAGACAGTGGGCCGGTTATAACGATCGTGATATATTAGTCTTTGGTTCACCGGTATCTATAACACCCAGACTTTACTCTTAAACGGAGAACACTGGCGGAATGTGCCGCAGGAATTTCAAGTTTTCGTTTAATCAAGGGACCGGTATCCGGTCCATGCGCCCCTAGCAAAATTTTCGCGACCGTATTGACGTTAGCGTATAAATTCATCTTAATAAGAACAACATTCCGGTGTTTCGTCGAGTTTGCGTTGGCCGGGAATCGCGGGGAGAAGTCCAGTGAGAATTATGGGGGACCTCTGTGTAGATGGAGTCAAACAAGTAATTCTTTCTTTATAAATAATTAATGTGCAAAGTTGTTAGGATTTCATCTATGTGTGTACAATATTATTTAAATTGTATGGTCTGCATGAATTATTTAATTGTAACAATAGATCCAACAATAGATCTCAAAATCGAAGGCATTAGATGTGCCCCTCACTGTACATTTGCATTCTTTTTCTACTTACGATAAATTAAATATATATTTGTTAAGCACGCTGGATTATTGCAATACGTTTTATTGAAACCCCATTTCTTGATGTATTTTGCAAATTAATTAAGGAGCTGGTCACTAAAGAAATTAAATGGACCTCTATGTGGTGTATCAAAATAATTATTGAAAATCGGCTCAATTTCGGTTTTCTACATAGAGGTCCGCCCTAAAGAGGTAAAATCCATCCGGTAAAAACGGAACGGCGCAGTCTCTCGAAATTTTTTTTTGCCCGATTCTTCGACAAAGAGATCGCACGTAGTTCCGTGGTACGCGAACGAAATTCAGAAATAGGTGTTCCGTAAACAGCGGCTTTTTCATGGTTGAGAATAAGCGCGACGGGTAAGCGAATCGGTTTTGCTCGGAGAAAAGTGCAATCGTCGTTGCAAAAAATTGAACAGAACGAGCGAGTTGGCCGGTGTTGAGCTCAATTTTTATACTCGTATTTTCTCGTTAACCCGTTTAAAACGTCACCGACGGATGATCTCGTATTTTGTCGAACGAGACTTTCTGGTTTTATGGGTATTAACCCTTTGCGCACGACCGGCGACTCTCACTCGCCATTTGATTCAATGCAACAATTTTTAATAAATAACTGTTATACTACGTTTGTAGTATAACGCGCGCGATGTTTGAACACAGTGAAACATACAATATTGGCGAAGTTTGGAAATTTGGGGATTTGGAAATTTGGAGTTTGGGAAACTTGGGATCTTGGAAATTTGGGGTTTTGGAAATTTGTGATATTGGGAATTTAGGGATTGCGAAATTTGGGGATTTGGAATTTGGGGTTTCGGAAATTTGGGGTTTTGGAAATTTGGGGTTCTGGAAATTTTGGGGTTTGGAAATTTGGGAATTTGGAAACTTGGGATCTTGGAAATTTGGGGATTTGAAAATTTGGGGTTTTGGAAATTTGTGATATTGAGAATTTAGGGATTGGGAAATTTGGGGATTTGGAATTTGGGGTTTCGGAAATTTGGGGTTTTGGAAATTTGGGGTTCTGGAAATTTGGGGATTTGGAAATTTGGGGTTTTGGAAATTTGTGATATTGAGAATTTAGGGATTGGGAAATTTGGGGTTTCGGAAATTTGGGGTTTTGGAAATTTGGGGTTCTGGAAATTTGGGGGTTTGGAAATTAGGCATCTTGGAAATTTGGGGATTTGGAAATTTGGGGTTTTCGAAATTTGGGAATTTGGAAATTTAGGGTTTTGGTAATTTGGGAACTTGGGAACTTGAAAATAGGAAAACTAAAGTCGAGGAAATTCGAAAATCTGAAAACTTAAATAATAAATTCCTATTTTACCGTCAATATTTATACTAGTACTTGTCATTTTAATTCAATAATAACACTGATTATCATAGAGTGTATCATAGTTAAATTGAACAGTTTTCGTCCGATTCGCCATTCGGAACCGTGAGTCAAAGATTCATTTAAGCAGTTGGTAACAATAGTGGAGACAGAATCCAGTCACGACGAATAACTTATTAACGTTTCCGTTAGCCACGTATTACGTATCGTTCACGAGGAAGTACACGTTGCTCTCAGCTCCAAACGTTCGCCGATGATTTATGAACGCACCTTATGCAAATCGCCTCGGCAGCACGAAGATCCGGCCACCAAACAATATTTGCCAGACTGGTTCTACTCGCGCATAAATATTATCATTCACGGCATAACGCGTGCGAGAATCTCTCGACGTGAAAATGGAGCAGAACGACTCGGTGTTTGCACAGTGTGTAGCATGAGTCTGTTAATCGTTAAGCCAAATTGGAATCTATGTCAAGCCGAAAAGCTAGGATCACCAACTACTTCGAAAGATAGCATCATCCACTATTCTGTAAGCTGGGATCATAAATTACTCTGAAAGGTAGGGTCACTAGTTACTCTCAAAGTTGGATCACTAACTAATACTATGTGAGATGGATCAGCAATTATTCAAAGACATAGGATCACCAATACTTTAACTCTTTGAGGCACAGAATTTCAGGAAATAAAATAGACCCATGTTGCACAGAAATTTTATCGTGTTTTGAATTGAACAAAATTGGTATATTTTTAATAACACAGAAATACGAATACAGAAGGAAATAATAATAATTCAATTAAATTTGTTGTAGTTGGACCTCGATTAGTTTTACACACACGAGTATGCAGCTATTGCAATATTTTGAAACGGGACTAAAAATGTCCTACCATGCATGTACCGTGCATTAAAAGGGTGGGACATTTTTAATCCCACCGTGCCACAAAGAGTTAAGTAATTGGATCACAACTACTCTAAAAACTGGGATTGTTCTAACAACTGTGATCGCCAACTACGCCAAGAGCTGGTAGTACCAACTACGCTAAGAGCTATGACCACCAACTGTTTAACCAGAAATGACAGAACAAATAGAACAAATAATATAATTAGTCTATGTAGAGAAGTTGAAAGAATTTGCGTTCGCAAAATCTTAGAAGGATTTGACGTTCATCGAGAAATATGACCGTGAGTATCAGAATAGTCGATTTATTGTCCCTTTAATTTTGAAACAAGGCAAATGCGAAGTACGTGACCGATTATCGTATCTTCTTGCCTAGTAGTTTAGCTCTAGGGAACTGCGCACATTTTCCTGCTCGCTCATCGTCTGGTCACGATTTCTCCTATCCATCTGCAATATTTTCTCGGCTCACCCGAGAACCCAAAGATGATCGTTATGATCGACTAAAAGAGCAATCGCGAGATGTACGAGTGTCGAATTTGAGTAATTGGGTATTGAGGAGTTGAGAATTTGGTGATGGAGATTTTGAGAAATGGGGAATTTGAGAATTCGGGGAATGGAGAACTGGAGATTGGAGAAATTGGGGAATGGGGATTGGGGTATTGGGAATTTGGAAAATTGGGAATTGGAGTTTTCAGAATTCAGTGATTGAGTATTGGGGATTTGAGAATTCGGTGATTCAGAATTTGGGAAATAGGGAATTGGGGATTTGAGAATTCGGAAAATAGGGAATTGGAGATTTGAGAATTTGGGAAATAGGGAATTGGGGATTTGAGAATTCGGAAAATAGGGAATTGGAGATTTGAGAATTTGGGAAATATGGATTGGGGTATTGAGAATTTGGAAAATTGGGAATTAGAATTTCCAGAATTCAGTGATTGAGTATTTGGGGAATAGGGAAATGGGGATTCGAGAATTCGGTGATTCAGAATTTGGGGAATAGGGAATTGGGCATTTGAGAATTCGGTGATTCAGAATCTGGGCAATAGGGAATTGGGGATTCGAGAAATCGGTGATTCAGAATTTGGGGAATAGGGAATTGGAGATTTGGGAATTCGGTGATTTAAAATTTGGGGAATAGAGAATTGTTGACTTGAGAATTTGGGAAATGGAGAAGGTGGGGATTTGAGAATTTAGGAACTGTGGATTTTATCACTTAAAATGTTGGGAAATTGTGTATTATCGTATCTTCTTGCCTAGCAGTTTAACTCTAGGGAACTGCACACACTTTCCTGCTCGCTCATCTTCTGGTCACGATTTCTCCTATCCGTCTATAATATTTTCTCGGTTCCCTCGAGAACCCGAAGATGATCGTTATGATAGGCGAAAAGAGCGAGAATCTCCTTAGCAAAGTCGTGCAGGTGTTAAAAGGATGATGAGGACAGGTTAACGAGATGCTGATATTTTCAATAGACTATTCGCTATTCATTCGGTTCGATATCGTTCGTTACTGTCGCATAATCTCTGTTCCTTTCGTGTAGACCCAAAGTTCATAGTCTTCGGACGATGACTTATAGATATTTTATATCGTCACATTTAACCCTTTGCGCTCGAACGGCGTCTCACGTTCGCCATTTGTTCTAATAAAACAATTCGAATAAATATTTTTTATCTAAATTTGAACTGTTATAATGTGATCTTTTAACATAATGAAATTAGAAAGAATTAATAATAGAAAATAATAATTTCTACAAAATTGATTACAGTTTTTAGCTAGAAAGTTTTCGAAACACGTTTTGTGAATAACACAAATTTTTTCGAGTGCTTTTTTGTACTTTCGAATAATTTGAAAAGAAATCTGGAATATTTATCAAAGTCATTGGAACATCGTACCGATAAAAGGGAAGTAAAATTCGATCAAGTCAAAAACAACCCAGTTTTTCCAGATGAAATTTCAACAAATTTATTGCTGCATTACTTGAGCGAAGAGAAGTGCATAATCAATACCGACCTCATTACATTTAATTGAAATTTTCAATAATAACAGGTAGTATATGAACAGATAGGTCTAAAGTGAAGTAATAATTACAAAAAAATAATGGTAGTCGAAATAAACGAATAGATACGTGTATGGAACGTATCGACTTGTAGATGTTTATAAATTTATTTTTCATAGATTTACAATGTATTTATACAAAATAGAATGTATGAGAGAAATGGTGAAAAAATATTTCTGTATATCTTTTCTTGATTTATTGAAATATCACGTTATTTAAAATATAACAAGTTAGCCCTCTATCAGTCGAATTTAGACAGTTTTTTCTTTTTTTTAGACAGTTTTCACAGCGTTTCTTGTGTTATTTCAGAATAATGGTATTAGCAATCGTCATGAATATTGGTATTGGTTGTTTCGGAGACATTATAGAATTAAGATGTATATGCCATCTCGTGAAAAAAACTAAAATTATTTAGTAAAATTTCGATAGATTACCATGGTACTTGAAAGTAACACGGGCCCATAGAGAGTTAGAAGGGTTAATCCATCGAAAGCAGATTGTTACTTCATCAGTTTCCATATGATCGTAATCAACGATCAGTAATTTGTTGTCCATGGTGTAGCAGCAATTACCGTGATTCTCGGCGTGTGTACGCAAAAAATGATTAAGCGAAACGAAGCGTGTCAGTAGAGTGAACGAACGAAGGTTCAAAAAGGAACGAAGAAAGACGCAGGTTCCATATAATTGGTCACGTTCCGAGCATTCGCCGGCACCAGAAATTAGGTAAACGTTCAACGTGTTGTCTCGCCATCTCTCGAACGTTTTATCGAAAAAGAGAGGAGCCGATCGTTTGTTCCATCGACGCCGGTCACGGTACACACGTGACGGCGATAATTATCCCGGTTTATTAGCTAATGAAGGCAAAGGATAAGCCTGGCTAATAGATACTTTGCATCCTGATACAAAAGAAGGCGAACATTAAACTTTAATTAACGAGCCGGAGAACGCGTGTAGCTGATACGCGCGAGTCATCGCGACAAGAAATTAATTGAATATTTCGTGTTCGAAATTACTCGAAACTCATCCGTGATGCGATTCACCATTGGCTAGGACCCGTACGATGTCGAGCGATATAGGGTTCTGTAGGGAAAATGACGACGGTGGGAAAAGCACCAATTTTGATCGTTACCCGATTTTAAAAATTGATCAGCTTAGAGGTTTACGGAATTTGGGCATATGGAGACTTCAGAAACTTGGGGAATTTGAATGGTTGGGGGTTTGGATTAGGGAACTGGAAGGTAGGTAGAAAAGTGCGTAGTTAGGGAATTTGGAAATTGGGTAATTGGTATTTGGAAATTGAAGAATATGGGAATTGGGTAATTTGGAGTTCAAACTTTTGGAATTTGGAAATTTGGGATCTTGGAAATTTGAGGATTTGGTCATTTGAGAATTTGGAATTTAAGGAACTTAAGGAATTTGGAATTTTAGGAATTTTGGGAATTTGGAATTTTGGGAATTTGGAATTTGGGGGATTTGGAATTTTGGGAATTTGGAATTTTGGGAATTTGGAATTTTGGGAATTTGGAATTTTGGGAATTTGGAATTTTGGGAATTTGGAATTTTGGGAATTTGGAATTTTGGGAATTTGGAATTTTGGGAATTTAGAATTTTGGGAATTTGGAATTTGGGGGATTTGGAATTTGGGGAATTTGGAATTTGGGGGATTTGGAATTTTGAGAATTTGGAATTTAGCGAATTTGGAATTTTGGTAATTTGAGAATTGGGAATTTGGGGTATTCGGGAAATGAGAATTTGGAAATTGAGAAATATGGGGAATATGGGAATTGGGTGATTAGGATCTTTGGAATTGAAAATATGGAAATTGAGAATTTTGAACTTTGGGAATTTGGGAATTTTGGGAATTGAGAATACCAAAGATGAATAACCCCTGAACATAGCAATCTAAGAATTATAGCACTACATGGAGCACCTTGTGCCTCACCTAACGCCAATGAACTTGTATGTTTAATAATAATCGAGCACAGGTGCATAAGTGGGCAGTATAAAATTTCATGTACAATAGAGGCTTCGTTCGGCTCGTTTCTTGCAAGGTAATTACAAATTCGATGGTGTCATGGTGCAGGTATACCTAAAGGTTACAAGTGACCTTTATATTGGAATTAAATGTCAAAGTATCGATCCACGGGACAAAGGTTAATAAGAGACTAAACTCGTGCTAGAATAATTGCGATAAACAGTGGAACTGTATTAGCTTCTTGCATATGAAATGAGGGATTTTGAAACATAGACAATGACGCAAAAGAAAAATAAGATATGTGGTATATCGATTTGATACCTAAGGTTCATTGAATACGATTAGATAAACGTGTGAACAATGTTGCTGGTACATGACTAAATGAAATAAGCCATAAATTAATAATTAAGTGTTACACGGTTTCAGGAGCATGCGAGCATCTTGACGTGTTTCTAGAGTAGATCGAGTTAACCTTACACTGTTATTAATTAGTCATTGTGCATTGAGGATAATTAATCATGTAGTTACGTAGATCTGGGAACAATTGTTACAGTTATAAACGAACTGTGTTCTACCGTGAACTAACAAATTGAAATAATCACAAATTTCAACGCAAATAATTTGCTTTAAAATTTGATCGCAATGAAATCTGATAACCCGAGATAGAAAGATATAACAAAAACTTCCTAATTAATAATAGAGAATGTCTGGAAATTGTAGCAATCGTTACGAAGAATATAATACGAGCACTTTTCAATCGAATATCGAAAGGATTAAATGCGGAAAGCTGCATAATTTTTATGATTATAGACATTACGTTCGTGCTCCGATAAATTTTCCTCTTTGCGAGTATTTTACTTACAACAATGTACTTCTGTCGTTGTTGTAACTGCAAGTTAGTTATCAATCGCCATTAAAACAACGTAAAAAAAAATAGAGAACTGATAACAAGTGAACTGTTGCATTCATTTACTCTCGTGCTTGCGGTACAAAGTATATAATCCCTGCGCGAGTTCAATCATTATACGATTACTTTTATCATATCTGCAGCATTTTCGAATATAACGATCGCTCGTAAAATTCTGATATCTCGATTACGAGCGCATTACCCTTTTCCATTTCTTTTTTCGTTTCGTTGCTGCTCCCCTCTCCAGCACGGTGGTTTTATGCCCCGGAGTATCGTACGATACGTATATACGAACGGCGTGTTATGTCTTTTTTTTTTTAAGAATAATGTAAATTTGGTAGGAGGTGATCGCAAGTGACTCACCGTGAGTCCGTACAAAGTAACGTAATCATGAGTCATGCCAAAGTGAAATTGGAGTGTGAGCTCGGGTACACGAGCATCTTGACACATTTGCATATCAATCTACCAGGCAACAAGGCGAACTTTACGCGCAATGAATACAATAAGATTATTTTTTTATTATGCGACGCGCAACCGGCGTTTCTTAATGCCCAGAAAAAAATGTCGAGTCCTGCCTTCACATGTTTCTCGCATTTCATGGACTCCTTTCGAGTGAAAAGAATGTTTCATGATTTTCATTGTCATTTAAAAATTTTATTATACAAGATATTGTTTTAAATTGTACGATTTTCAAATTTTCAAGTTCTTGTATACTTTAATTCTTGAACTTAATAAATTTTTAGACTGTACGTTCACGGATTATCAAGTTCATAAAATTGAAAATTTCCAAACTCGATGTGCAATCGTCATGAATTTTAATTTTCACAGTACATATATCATGGACATATATGCTTATTCCACGAGACAATACATTTCGCTATCGGTGAATAAATGTGTTCGATGATTTTCATTGCTATTTAAAAATTTAATTATACAAGTGAGATATAATTCTACATTGTAACATTTTTGGATTTTCAAGTTCTTAAATATTCTAATTCTTCAACTTACAAATTACGAGACTGTACGTTCACGGATTATCAAGTTCATAAAACCTAAAATTTCCAAAATCAATAATGTGCTATCTTCATTAATCTCAATCCTCATATGAGTATATGTATCATGCACACATGTGAGCATTTAACGAGGTAATTCTTTTCAGAATCGGTGAATATGTGTGTTTGATGATTTTCATTGTAAATTAAAAATGTAATCATGCAAGTAACATATATCCCATAGTTTCTGAATTGTCAAATTTTTCAAATTCATAAGTCATTTAATTTTTAAACGTACACATTCTTGAGCCTGTACATTTCCAAATTATCGACTCTATAGAATCGAAAGTTTTCATATACGATAGCGTGCAATGGTCATAAATGTCAATCACGTAAGTGCATGTATCATGTAGAGATCTGCCCGTGACCTCGTGAGCGGGCACTCGATGTGCCCATCGCTCTTACATAACATTGCGAACCGTTATCTCGGTCAGTACACTATTTTTGATCGGTACGCGTTTAACGATTCTTTTTTCCGCGCGTTCATTTATCACCGGCTGGTTTGTAGCTGTCCTACACGAAACGGGTAACAAGCCGTAATCAATACACGCGTGTACCTGTCGATACCAGTTCAGTTGTGAACTGGTTTTCTGATTTTCTCTATGCGAGAAAGATCGTGTCCCAGATCGTCCTGTGTTCGTGTGTCAATTACTGTGCGGTACATGATTCGTCGCATGTTAATTTAGCCACGTGCAAACACCCGTGCGTACACATGTTTCGGACATTATGGGACAGGTGAGCATACGCGCGTGTATAAACTGTTAGCGACGCACAGATGCTGCCGTGTCGAGGTCGACGAAAGCGGACCGAAATCAATTTAGCTAGCTCTAATTATGCCCCGGTGGTTATTCCATCGCTGTGCATCAACGATCGAATTAAATTTCCTTTCAGTCATTCGTTTAATGTGCAAGGAAAATCTTCCGACACAGAAACTTCTGCGATCGTGATCTACAGTTAGGGACAAAAGTGTTCGTACACTAGGAACGTAGAAAAAAAGACAATATTTTCTATATTATTAAATATATTTGAAAGTATATAACTGTATGTTATACGTAATACTTACAACAATAATATATGTATATGTCTAAACAGTTAATTATAAACAGGTGATTTTGGCAATTAATAATAGAATCATGGTAAGTTTCACAGATCCCATAAAACTTTCTAACAGAAATGTTTTTGTATTACGTCTGTATATATGATGAAACATACTTAATAATATATGAAATGTTGCTTTTTTTTGTTCCTACATTCCAAGTGTATGAATATTTTTGTCCCTTATTGTATATTTGAATAATGTGATAAATTATTTAGAAGTTGTCGTACTATTATTAATTCCCAATAATAGGTGTTTCATTATTTTTGCGTATCGTATGTACAATGCTGTTAGTTTCGTTAAAAAGTACTTATTGCTGTATTAAATAAATAAATATATGTTCGTAAGAACCTAATATTGGTAATTAATAATAGACGCAATATAAGATCCAAACATCTCGTCGAACTTTTTAACCAAAAAATGTTTGCACAATATACAGCGTTATGTATAATATACAGCCGTATATAAAATGAAATATGTTTAATAATATAGAAAATATTGTTGTTTTTGTTTCTGCATTCCAAGTATTCTAACACTTTTGTCCCTCACTGTAAGTCGTGAACGTGGATCGATCGGACAGCGGAATGCAATTTAGGAATTTTTCGTTGCACAAAGTGTGCATAATTTGCATAAAGGTATTGTGAGTTCCGTTACGTGCCGTAACGTTTGATTTATCTCGAGGTAGAGGTTTTATTTCGGAAAAATGGCTGGGAAGGAAGGCGGCGCCATAAACCAATTGGCCATAGTGTACGGCCCAATTACAACGAGATCCCGTTACTGCAAATTATTTAATAATTTACTGGCAATAAATTGCCGCTGTACCGCGCCTTAATTGTTAGAATCGCGAAATATGGCGTTGTTGACGATGCATATAAAACATTGTTTCCGTACTGATCGACGGTCTATTCTATTCACCACGGACATTGTATTTACGATCGGGCAATGGGTTGATTTATCGCAGAAGTATTTCAGTTTATAGCACGTTTTCTTTGGTGGTTTAAACAGAAACTTCCAGGTCACCCAGTTATCCGATATACGGCGACAGTCGATCGATATTATTTTCTATTCTTGATTTCCGTTCACTTCGTATGCACTCGCATGTAAGAGGAAACCAGAGACTATCCCTTTGTGAGCACGAAATTAATCACAGTCCATATCATTCGAATTATCGTAATACGATTGTAATAGTATTATTGGATTCTGCATTAATGCTCAAACAGGTTAGGATAATTGAACCAATGTAATGGTGGTAAATTGTATCCGTATTACGTGAACTTAGGGAGAATAATTAACAAAGGGAGGAACAATTATTCCGATCGTCACAAGTACCACAATAACGTACATCGGTAATGAAATTGATCCTTTTGTTCAAAAACCATGCTTATTATTTTACCAGTAGCAATTACGTAGTAATTACGTGGATTCAGGCAATAAAGATGTTTCAGTCAGATAAATCATTTCCGTTTGCATGAAAGTTAAGGTAACCGTGTTGGGGGAATAGAAACTGAAGATCGAACATTGTATCGTACATAGTTACTCGAATTGAATGTTTCGATGAGAGGCATCGAGTGTATTGTAGTTGTTTGCTGGAAAATCCTGTATCCTGGCAAAGCAACGAACATAGCGAAAGGAGCAACCCGATTTCGCTTCCTTTGATGTTCCGTGTTACTATTATTAGTTCATTAGTCGTCACGGGCCGTTTATCGTCTTTTACCCTCTACCAGAATAATTATACGTACCATTGAAAACTCATTTATCAGATAGTCATGTCGCGAAGGTTTCTGATTAAATCCCTGCTGGTTAAATTGCAGACGAGTGCTTCTTCCATTATCGTAACTCTGGTGCACAGAAAGTGATTCTATATATCTAAATTATATTATGAAGGGTATATGGGGGCTTGTATTATGAATTAGATATCTAGAAATATTTCTGGCGATCTTGGTGATTCAGAATATTTTTCTGTAAAGATATTGTTGTTCAGGAATATTTACATTTAGAGAAACGGGGATTCATGCATATTGAACAGTGAAAATACGGAAGTTTAGGTATACGAAAGTTTGTTGACACGAAGAACTAGATATATGGACCATTAGAGATACTTGGGGGATTAAGGATATATAGGACCCAGAGATATGGGAAAGTTGGGATATGAAGATTTAGTAATGCGAGGAACTAACGATGCAGGGATTTAGCGATGTTTGGATCTAAGAAATTAGGATTTAAGAATAGTTGCATATAAAATACTTGCACCTAGATACACTCGTATTTAAAGACTCTCCCCAACAAATTAGTGTCTTCGCATATGTTTAATTCGATCGATAATTGTTTTGATTTTTCAAATTCCAATAAATAGTTCTTCAAACTTTTTCTCTTTTATAAGAGCGAAAATTACCGACTCAAGAGACAAAATTGTCGCCACTTGTTTCTAATTTTTGTGGAGAAGTGCACCGCTTTTGTTTTACAGCTTCTTGACTGTCTACTCCATATCTGCAATATACGACTGCAGTATTTTGTGTAAAAATAATACTAGATCAAATACACGTAGCAGAATGCTCGTTTCATTCTCTTGATTTATCAAGCAACCTCGTTCTCTAATTGTTTCGAGCACGGTATTTACATTTTCTGTAGTGTTTTCCTTTAATCAGTAAAAAAGTCCCGTTTTTTGGGGCAGAGTTGTACGGGCAATTGTTTAATCTTTCTCCGACTAGCCGGTGTGTCCGGCAAAAAAGCCATCAAACAAACGACGTTGGAGTAATTGAAATCACGGTAGGACCCTATGCGCACCGATGAAATGGCAATCGTTAATTGGCGAGCAAACGGCCGCGAATTTAATACATATGCACATGCCGCTGTTACCTCGATTTGTGTACACGTAATAATACGTCTGTATTTACTGTCGATTTTAGCGATATCCGGTCAATTGACGTAGAACGGAATTTCGATCTCTTTTTTTTTGTTAAAACACAAAGCAAGTTAGGAACACGTTTCATTGAAAATCATTCAGGCTATGTTTAAATATATTGGATACATACACGGCATTCGTTATATGGCCGTTTGCGAATTTTGGAAATTGTAAAATTTAGGGATTTGGAGGTTTGGGAATTTCAAGTTTTAGGAATTTAGGAATTTGCAAATTTAGATATTTAGGGATTTGGGAATTCGGAAATTTAAATATTTAAAAATTTCGGAATTTCCGAATTTGGAAATTTTGATATTTAGGGATTTGGGAATTCGGAAATTTAAATATTTAGAAATTTAGGAATTTAGGAATTTGAGTAGTTTGCAGTTTCGGAACTAAGGGTTCTGGATATTTAGTGGTTCCGAAATTTAGGGTATCGAAAATTTAGGAGCTTCGGAATTTAGGGATTTCGGGATTTGGAAATGTAGATACTTAGGAATTTGAGGATTTGGGAATTTGTAAGTTTGGGCATTTGGGAATTTATGGATCTGGAGATTTAGGGATTTGAGGATTTAGAAATGTAGAGATTTACGATCTTAGGTGTTTGAAAATTTAGATATTTTGAAATTTAGGAGGTTTGGTATTTACAGCTTTGGGGATTTGCAAGTTTAGATATTTGAGAATTTAGGGATCTAGGAATTTAGGGATTTGGAGATTTGAAAATATGAAAATTTAGATATTGGAGATTTTAGAATATCCTACATTTGAAAACCTATAAATTTAGAAATTTGTAAATATCAAAGTGTAAAAAATTCAGAAATGTCCAAATTAAGTTAAACATTCTGAAATCGACATACTTAGCTCCAGAAGTCGGTAACAAAGAAAAGGCTTCCCTATACTTTCCCCAAATGAAGCTTACGTTACACTCGTTCATCCGACCCAGTTAACATCCTCCGCGGAGGCGCATAATTAATTAATTAAGATAATGCGAACTTGAGTAAATGATACATCGTATCGCGATACCGACAGATGCGAGTCACGATATGATGATGTGGGCGCATCGGGTCATGCTGATCCCACACTCCGGGGAAGACTTTCATCGGGACACGAAGGAAAAATAATACCAGTTCCGGCATAATGCGCCGCATAATAATTACGTATACACCGGTTCTTCGCCGGTTTCCTAACAATATCATGGCAGAAATTGCCCTCGCCTGGTTGCTGCACTCTGTTAAAGAATCCTGTATCGTCATAGTTCGTCGACGTCCCGTCTTCGGTTACTGTATTTCCGTTGCCATTCTCTCGACCGTTTCTTGCTGCCATTATATCCTCGCCTCTTTGTCCGTGCAACGTTGATTAGATTCATTTTTCGTGCGAGCATCTACACGAATGTCTCCGAGACACGCTCCGTTGCCGGTTCCCTGCTTTTTCCGTTCCGTCACGTGGGTTCCGTTTGTTAACAGTACGTAGAATTACTCTTTTACGAGCGAATTGAACCATCTACTCTCTGATTCATTCGAGTTTAATGATTCGCTCGTTTAATCAGTTTTTTTTTCTTTCAACTTCCTACTGTTCCGTCTCGCGTAATTGCGGTTGTTCCTTTGCCTCGCGGGATCTTTGTTATTTATGAGCTACGCGTTGCTGCTTTTAAATACTTGATGATCATTATTTTGCTTGTACGCGTTGGCCGATGTTTGCGGAAAAGGTATTCTCGGGATAGTAACGTTGTTTATTACATTTTATGAGGAAGTCTGTAGCAATGAAACGGTTAGAACTCTAAAAATCTTGATGTTAAAACCACCAGCCAGTAAAAACACGTTCTTTCGAGTTTTGTATTTTATGTTATAAAATTTCGTTGTTCTCCATTTGTCCAAATTTTCGTCATATTTCATCGAGATAGAGAATGATCGCAAATGCTAGTCGATGCTTTAGTATTTACTCAAAATCTTCAAATGCAAAGAGTTAATTATAATAGCTACGAATAATTATTTTCGATCGACGCATCTGTAATTAAATAATAAGGCAAAGTGTTCAAATGACAGCTACGAATAGTTACTTTAGATTGACGTACCTGATAAATAAATCATAAAGCCAGGGGTTAATGTAATAGCTCCGAGTAGTTAATTTCGACTAAAGCAGCTGTAAATAAATGATAAAGCAAGGTGTCAAGTAGCCAAAGCGGATTTTGGATTATTTATTTATGCATCGCATCGAATTTCGGTCGAAGACGATCAATTCTATTACAGGGAATTACCACGTCCTTTTTGTCCGAGTTCGTTCGAGTCGTTTCACATATTGCCCTTTTCTTCTTTTCCACATTTTTGGCCGGTCATATGCGCGGATATAAATCGGCGTCGAGGTTGGTTACTGTAATGCTCGGGTTTCGCCCCGCGTTCGTTTCCGCCGGCGATAAATCGCGATTGCTTCTATTCCCGCGGACAATTTATCGCGCTGTTAATCTCGCCACGCCGTCGTGGACCAACGCGTTAACCTGTGTTCCGGCATCGTACACGTGTATCTCTGTTAGGCCGCTTCATGAACGCGTTCCGTGCATTATTACTTCTGGCCGCGAACCGGTGTTATGCTCCCGAATCCCAATAAATCTTTGAAACATCGCTTTCCACCGCTTAAGGGTATATAAGCCTTTCGCAACCGCCATTGATTGACGTGGCCGTTAAATCTGACGAGGTAGGCGCCTTTCATGGCACACAGGTGATAATTTGAAGTATGCTCTCACGATTCGTGCATTGCTGCAACGGGAACTGTTTCTGTCCCTCGGATACGGCTCTAATAGCCCACTTATGGCGACTCTGTTAGGCGGGAAAATGAATTCGTTCCAATTTTTGGGCGAAAGGTTCATTTATCTGGAACGAATCATTAAATTGCTACCATATGATTTATTTGTCAGGTGCGTTAAATGGAATTAGATAATCGCGGTATCGTGAACCCGAACGATGGCAATTGTACCGGATTAACCCATTAACTGCCAAATTTTTATTTCCAGTCTACTGCGTGGGTTGTCAATTTATGTATCAAATACTTTCACAAATTGGACGACATTGAGGCAAAAAATAATTCTAACAACCAGAATGTAAGCATGTACCGAATACACATTTTATTTGATATAACGTTGTTGCAAGTGATAAAAGAAAAATGTATATTCAAATCTCCATTTGGAGATCGTGCCAGCAAATGGGTTAGAATAAGTCTTAAAAATAATTCTCTTTGTTAGCTTTTAGATAAAACGTACTGACTGAAAGCTGCACTGATTCTCTGGCTTTTCGAGGGTGAGAAGTCGAAGGAAAAAATGAAGTAGGGAAAACTATATAGGGGAAGGGGGTGCCAGGATGTAGGTTGGACCGAGATGGTGGTGGAAGTGCACAAGGGAGAAAGTTTGGGACTGGAGAGAGAGATATTTGGAGGACTCTAAGTAAGACCTAAAGGTCGTCTGTTTTGTGTTTTAAGAAGGGAAAGCACCGAAAGGGACTGGATGATAAATAGTTGCTTATTTCTGAAGACAAAATGTTCTAAATGTTTTGGAAGACTCTGATAGCAGCTACGATATTAACCCTTCTCCGTTTTCCCCTCTGAGGGTACGTTGCTACAAATTCAATCAGGATTTACCGAGGTTGAAGTGCGAGTGTTTATCATGTTAGGCTCGTCGAAGTACAGCAAAATGTTCAAATATTCTTCGTTAATAATATGTTCACCGATTGGAAACTTATTCGCAAAGTTACTTAAATTTATCCGTACAGCAAATAAACAACCTAATTGTCACGTTACCCGTAAATCAAGTATTTCTAAGTAGCATATGTAAGTTTCACGGTCATAGTCTAACTATCTATGAATACCCATAGAAAGTTTAACACCTTTGTTGCCAAGTTAAATAAATGTGGGTGATGCTAATTTTCTTCAAGTTAAATAGGCATTTAAATTGGGATTTTCAAAGGAATTTAATGGAATAAGCACTGAAGTATAAATATAAAAGACATAAAACAAAAATATCAATATACATATAAATATGAATATAAATATGGATTTGGGCCCGATGGGAAACTCACTTGAATCACGATGGACGACAAACGTGTTAAACATGAACTTGAACCTAATTTAGATATGAAATTTAAACATCTCTGTTACAAATAAATGTTTCGCTTCTAAATGCACAGTCTGGTAGTCCACGTGTCACATATTGCTAATTATTATTGTTTAGCAAAGGAACATACCCGATTTTCTATCACCATGTTTCCGATAAAAGACTCAGCGACATCAACCAGTTGGCCAGAAGATCCTCGAAAAATTTCGATTTGAACAGCGTGTTGGGCGATATTCTAGCGATTGGATGTCGGCGGTGTCAACAAAGTTGTCGTCGATGCGCGTTTGTCTCTAATTTATCGCGCAAATAGCGCATTTCGTATGCGCTGCATCGGGCAGGATTTGTACCGCGGGCACATAACGCGGAAAAATAAATTACCCGATGACGCTCCGTAGTCGTCGAAGACTATAAACGCGTGTACGTGGTCGCCCACGTGTTTCTCTATTACCCGTCAAATATTTACGATCCGTGGTGTTCTGTTGGTCCCGGGCCGGTGGTATATCTTTGGTGGGAAGTTGCTGTTCACCGGAGTCATAAAGAGATGTTCGGTGTTTCGTGTCGACAGGGCATCATCTTATCGAATTATCCATCGTTCTTTCCCTTGTTTTTCACGCTCTCGTGCCAAGTAGTAAATTATTTCCTCCTGCAAGCGGCACAACCCTCGGGTATCGTAAATTTACTCCCGTTCTTTGCTGGTACTCTCAAGTTTCTCGAATTACCGTGACGACTTGCCATCGAAACTGAATCTCGCCACAGTAGTTGGTTAATGTTCACCTGTATTTAATCTTGTATACTTGAGAAACACTCGATTGCATTAGAGTGTCCTTATTACTTATGAAGGAACATAAGTCCCTTTCTTGTTTGATAGAAATGAACACACAATATTTATTGTTTAAAGTTAGGTGCATTTAATAAGAAGTGTTTCACTCTATCAACCCCCTCCATCCGTCAGAAAATATTATTTACTCTTTCCGAAATTATTGCGGATTACTTGCAAAATATTCCTGGAAGTGTGTTTTTATGTCATATCAAATAGGAAAGAAACATATGGGACACCCTAATATTTGATGTACGGTCGGGAACAACGTATGATCACCTGTGTGTTTGTTTCTATGGTCTAGGTAACCATTTTTAAGGAATTAATGATAATTATGTTGATATCAAAATAAACGTGACTCGAATTCAACCGCTTGTTAATTCACATATTAAGCTATTAGGCACGGCTGAATTTCTAACAATGTTGTTCTTACGCGAGTACATTGGAACAAAGGTTTTGAGGGTTAAATTAAAATTTTTCTTAATGATATCATAAATTACTTGATTTATGGAAATTGTATGAAGAAAGAAATTTCTATGAACAAATTGAAAGAATTACCAGAAGTCATTTCATGTTGAGAATACCAATACTCGATACATAATACTTAAGAATTACTTCCCCTAATCAGACTGAAAGTCTCGATTTGTTATGTCTGAAGTATTGTTTTGTAACGCTTTTACGCGATGAGTTCGTAACAGTTTCCTACGGTATGAAACTTCATCGTTTAATATGCAGCAATTCAGAAATTAATTCACGTATCTTACGAACGACTAGGCCGCTACATCGTTTAAGAAGATGAGCGTAAGAAATGAGTTTTCTCCTTCGCGTTTGCACGTTGTGAGCATATAAGTCTAGCTTCACACTCTCAGCCATATATAGTTGGTTGTTCCTGCTCGTTCGCTGCCGAGAGCCGATAAATTTCCTCGCCTTTCTATTAACTTGTAATAAAGCGTGATAGTAGGCACGCTCGTAGCTGGGAAATGAACTTCTTACTCGATATAATTTCTTAATTCATCGAAGTAGTACGCGCGGGATATGCATAGGTGCATCTTCGGGGTAATAAAGATCTTGAAGATAACGGTCGAGAGATAATTGGTGTTTCGCATACACCACTAACACGAATTGTCGATTCTTACATCTTTTGTTATACGATCGTAACAGTTCCATAGTTCCTTCGAGAACAATAGATCGTTCTGATAACGAAGTAAACGAGGGGAATTGAAATATTCGTGTCTGTTCTTTTATACAGTCGCGAACAAAATGATGGCACATGCTATCTTTAATTTCATGAAAATTGCTTAGAATCGTTGAATGTAACACATGTGATTCTAATTGTTACATAGAGAAGAAACTTGTTAGCAAATATGATCGACTTTGTTAGTTTTCTGAGCCAGCAGAAGAAGTATACAAATACTGGAGGCGCAATTATAGCTAACTCAAAATGTTGATATCCTTCAATAAGTTACGAATTGCCAAACAGAGAGCGTCAAGTCTTAACCAGTTAACTGCAGAATTTAGTTTCAAAAATGAGCTTATTGAAATTATTAAAATCAATCAATGACGAGTATACGGGGCGAACACAGAACAAATATCCCTATTATACATTATACGAAAACAAATAAAGAGAAATGAGGAGATGTTACATTTCTATTTGATAAACACTTATTTAATGTTAATAGCAACGCAACATGAGCCACGGCAAAAAGTTAAGTGAAACTGAAGTTACAAGGATTATTGAGTTAAAAAGTCAGAACATTACCATTTCCAATATTTAACCATTTGCACTCGGAAGTTCACTCACATTCACCACTTTGTTTAATACAGCAATGTGGAACAGACATTCTTTAACTAAATCTATAGTGTTGCACATATGATTTATAAACACAATAAAACAGCTAATAGTGATAATTAATAATAGAGAGATAATAACTTCGAAAAAGTTGATCAAACTTTTCAGCCAAAAGGTGTTACAGTTACTATCTGCTACCAATAAAAGTATCTTCGAGCGCTAAGGGTTAAAAAAATGTCAACGGAAGTCGTAAAAATAGCACATACGTGCTATCATTTTGTCCACGACTGTACGTAACATGAACGCAGTTGGCGACAAAACGTCAAATAGTTTGTCCAGAAAAAATGTTAGCACCGTTCGCGAGAAAACGGGACGAGGGCGTGGAACGCCTTTGCTTCGAGTTTACTCGATCATGTTTAATCGATAGGGCCGTGATACAAGGGAACAACGAGCGATTTGCAACCGAACATGGCCCTCGACAACAGTAATTTCAGCGATCGTCGATGCTCGAGTAATCGTAATCTGGATTCACCTTAGGGTCGGACCGTCTGGATCGTTTAGTGGTGCATTGACCTAATCGTCTGTAAGGCTCGTAAATTATCGTGGCTGGATCTTCGATAATTGGTACGCGAGCAATTAACGAAGCAAGCTGTCCCGCGGAACATTTCATCTACCTATACGAAACGTGGACGAGGACGGCACGGTCGTTTATTAAAATATTATGTCGGTTGTCTTATCAATGGCGGCGATGTGCTTTTCTCCGAGCTTCCTAGCGATTTCACGTGAATAGACCATTGTGTGCAAATCGGCCGTTTTTAATCTCTTTGTCGCTTGTACGGCAAAGAAAACGGGCTCGAGTTGTATTAAATAAGACGCGGATAAGATCGTCTGATGAAACGCGAACAATGCCGGAATAAACGGCAATTAATTAGCCAGACCGATATAATACTCGATTTTTTCCTACGATTCTAATTACCCGACGGGGTTTGCTCGTTTTTTTTTTTCGCCGCTGATTTGCTTTCAATATCATTGTCAGCCGATTTCTCACGATCGTCCGACGTGTTATCGCGATCGTAGTACGTACATCTTATGAAATGCAAACTCCGTTTCCGTCATGCATTCGATTCTCGGTAACAAGTTCGTAGCTGCGGGAAATTGAACATTTACGACACACACTCGCGAGCGGGTCAAAAGATTAATTTGCGTTCGCCGTAAATAAGATGATCAACAATTGCGATCTTGCGGTACAGATTGTCGGCGAATAACGAAACGAATTGATATTCTGTGAAGCTATTTGCCGAAGAAAGTATCGATACTCATATTTTTATAATTATTATAAATATTTATGTTTTTTCGAAGTAGGAAAAAGTTGCTAAAATCGCACCACTTAACGAAGTGTCCATTATATGAAGTTTTAGCAAGTTTAAGAATGTAGCTTAGCAATTTTATGGAATACCATTTAATCCTTTGATCAAGGGTTAAATTAAGGATCAATTTTTGCGATTATCCTAATATAAGGTAAAAATGGATAAATATTGATAATACAAACTCTCATGGAAAATTACTTGAAAATAAATGGAGTTGTAAACAGACACGGCCATATATGCAAAAGAGTGTGCATGTACATGTTCAAATTTGAAATTAAATTATCGAAGGAACTTTCTATAATATATTTCTTGCCGAAAAGACACGCATTGGGGACATACTAGTCTACATACAGTATGTACGTATTGCTTCGATCCTCAAGATTTTATGAAATGCCTTTGGACAACGAAACTGACGTTTCCCACGAAGAAAAGCCTTATCTCTTCGTATCTCTTTCCGAACACGTAGTACTTTCATCTGCGGAGTGACTGGACGAGGCTTAAAGTGGCGAAATCAAAAAGGGCGAATTCGAAATTGAATCCTCTTAACCGGGGGACCGTCTGAATGGCAGCTAAGAATAAATGCATCCACTCATTTCCACACATTTCCGTTCGGATGTGGCTACATTTATTTTCGGTTGTTGAGTTGCACCACTTATTTCTGAAATTAGACGCCCTTCTTTCTTTGAATCCTGTCAGAGGGATATCGAGCGTTTTCTATTTGAAGATTCATTAGGGGAATATAGGGCAAACTTCAAATGTTTTCATAGCACTTTTGAACGTCTCATTTTGCCGTGGTTAAATAAACAATAGCGGCTAACGATACGCCATTCGTATCATAATACTGTATCTTTAGTTGAAAATTAAAATAAAGTGTTGGATTGTTGCAGAAATCCTATTTTGAAGGAATTTTTCATTGCTGTGAAAACATACGTTCAACGATATTTAGGTATAAGTCAGAGCCATAAAAAACGGTCAGCTCGAGCCCTGCGCCGAGGTCGTAGCTGACTGTTAAGAGAAAAGCAAGACTCTCTCCTCTAGGGGGTGCATAGTTGTACTTCCCCTTAGCTTATGCGAAAAATAGCCTTTTGCAGTACAACCTAAGCAGTCGGTTCGGTAACAGCACATAGTAAGCACAGTTCCTGAATTTCCAGCGCGTTCAGGACTGAACACTTTGTACATTTTTTTTTTTTTTTTTTTACTGTATATAATAAATATTCGTTGCGTTTATTGGAGGCAAACAAACTCTGTGGTTAATTATTCAACATAAAGTTATTAAGGTTACTATAGGGAATACCACTTGTTTTCGAGATCTTTCATTTTGGCGTAAATTTTCATAAGAAACATGGTGACGAGAGGTATTTCCGTTCGAGGCTCAAAATAAATGTTTGAAGAGTCAACGTAGAATTATCTTGTTTGGAGCACAGGGACAGCTCTTCGGCGATAATGTTACAATTACCGGGATCGGGAATCGGGCAACGAAACCGAGCAATTAGGCTTGCCAATCGAAAACGGGAAGATAAAGAGGGGAAGGCCACTGTTCGTGCAGGCATGCGAACGAAAGAATCGTGCACGCGTGCCCCTGACGATTGGATAAGTGCATTCCTGTACGGTGTCCCTGTGAATAACGACCGAAGCACTTTCACATTATCGTACGAACGCGCCTCGATGTCCTTTAAACGCATTTACACAATTGCAACAGAAAATTCCACCACATCGATACACGCCGGCTGAACGTTATTGTTAATGTTCTTAAATGTCGGATGCGATATTCGTCGTTAAACAAAATTATTATCTTTTAAATCGATCTTCCTTCGATACGCATCTTCTATTTTGTTCTAATTTTACTCATCGTATATCTCTATAAATATTCTTCATTAAATATTGCATGAACATTAACCCCTTGTTATCAAAATTATTTACTTGATGTGTCAATCAGAACTGACTATTCACAGATACGATATTAATTAATTAATGTTACATATAATTAATTAAAATATTTACATACGTATCTATATATATATATATATTTATATATGTACTTTTGTATCAATGATATTTTAAACTCTGTAAAACACCCTCCGTAACCTATAGATCAAACATAGGAGCCACATTTCTTAGATCACATGACTTATTCGTACATTCAAAATGAATTTTAGTGGGCCATTTGTGCACGTAGTGAAATAAAGATGTTATATGGAATCTGGTTTTCTTAATTAATTGATAGGACATCAAAGATAATTGAAAGCTGTACCAAATTTACGATGATGGATTCAGTTAAACTCTCAACCTACAATTTTTTTTGCAATTGCAACAGTCATAGCTACCTAAGTATTACTGCAGTGTTAATATGAATAAAGAACATTAAAATATTAGGTATATTTTGGATTTAACAATATTCAATTATACAAGTTTCAATTGAAAATTTGAAGCTATGCAAATGCAATTTAACCCCATGCCATAGAGTTTATTTGTCTGGTGCGTCAGTCAGAACTAACTACTTACAGCCGTAATATTCATAGGAACAAAGAAAGTTAAAATGTTATGAGTATTTTATGTTCAATGATCCTTGATTGTGTAGATTATAGTTGCATATGAATTTCACGTATAAGCGTATTCAAAATTTCAGTGAAATGTATTACTTTCAAACTATGAGTGCGTCACGAGTCAGAGTATGTCAACGGGTTAAAGATTGAAACGAATTAAAATTCGTAGAAATTTTTTTAACCAGATCATAGCTTCATGTTTGTTTCAGGCTGAAACATTGAGTTGGCACATTCGTTAACGTTTCCATAAAATCCTCAAACAGACTTCAGTTAATAGACTTTCATTTCTCTCGTGGATTTAACGTAGACATACACTGCATAAAAGACCTATCACATGCAGTATCTTGTTACTTTAGCTCATACGTCGTTATTTCATCTCTTTCGTTATGTCATTATATTTTCAATCGTAGATCAGCGTTTTTCTGATGCATATGAAACGATGCTGGTGAGAAATGATCGAAGAATAATTTCGAATTGTGTATCATTCTGAGGGTTTTGAAGTCGATGTCACTAATTAACGAGCTGAAATATATGTAAATTTCAGCGAAAAGAATCGATATTTTCTGAGAGCTCGGCATTAATTTACATCGTGCTTAACGAGTAATCGCTTCGAAAGAAATATCACGCATGAATTATTTACTACGGCGATGATTAACGAGCGACTTGCGTTATTATCGCGGAAACAACAAATTTCCTACTTCACGAATACATAATCTGTGAATTGTCGACACATCGTACGCAATTATCTCGTGTTTTTATGAATTATTTCCATCGATTCAAGCGTTCCCTCGTTACCGCGTTTATTTTTACAGTCGCTGTACTCACTGTCCGTTCTCTATTTCTTAAGCGGCCGCAAAACGCAACGAGGGAAACAGATATACTGTGAGAGAAAATTGGAACCCGTGACAAGTCTTAGGTCTCTGTGCTTACGTAGTGATCTATTGAAATTGCAACAGATACAATTCACCGACCTAGAATCTAATTTTATTCCTTCTTTCATTCAGAAGCTTGTTTTCATTCGATCACACGCCGTTTGGGTCTACGCGAATCCAAATTGAAAATTTCTCCTACGAATTTTACAGAATTTGGAAATTGGAGCTGTTTCCAGTGATCGTTTAAGAACTGTTACGTTTAGTATGCAATACCAAAGAATTTTAGGCATTTACAAGTTTAGTGATTTAGTACTTTAGTTCTTTAGAAATTTAGTACTATAGTCTTTGAGTAACTTGGTACTTTATTTTTCGAGTACTTTAAAAGTTCTGAAATATATAAATGTAAAAATGTATAAATGTATAAATATAGAAATATAGGAATATACATAGAATTATTGAAATATAAAAATATAACAATATTCAAATCTGAAAATACAGACATATAGATATGGAAGCATACAGGAAATACAGGCAGAAAAAACAAGCACATACAAATACAGAAATTTAGAAAATTAAAAAATTGAAAAACTTAGAAACTTAGAAACTTAGAAACTTAGAAACTTAGAAATTTAGAAATTTAGTAAGTTAGAAATTGGAACATTTTAGACTTTGGAGATCTGAATCTACCATGAAAAGGATAAGTTTCATCAAACTCCGTAAAGCAAACTCATACAATTTTCTATGTCAAAGCTTTTATGCCACCCAAATCTCCATAATTACGAATATTTAACAAAAATATAACTCTTGTCCTCGTCGTCGCAATAATAAAGCAAACAAAAAAAAACCAAGTTCCCACCCAGTAAAAAAAAAAAAAAAATCCACCGCAGTAAATTGACACTAAAATACGGTGAGTATGACAAATGGACCGAGAACACCCTTCCGTATTTCGTTGTTTCTATCACGCCCTAATCGCGGTGTACGGGTCGAAATAGAAGAGGAGAGAGTTCAGCGACGAAACAACAACCCCTGTACCGTCAGCCGGTCAGATTTTCGTTGGTAGCCAGGCAAAGGGGAGATGATACACCCCGTAGCTAACACACGACCCCCGTGTTCCACGGTGAAACTGTATCCCTCTCATGGAAATTCGCACCGTACACCAAAAACTCGCACGATTTCCACGTGTCGAACGATAAACGAGTGGTTCTCGGACGCGTGGTCGAATTAGCTGCGTTACAACGGACTGCAGTTTGTCCGTCGTATATTCGTGCGTGCTTTATCGAGCATCCTTTTTCGAACTGGTCCCGACAATAACGACACGATGGATGTTAAATGGCCTTGCAATGTTGCGCAACGACGACGATGTTTTCGATGGACCAACAATTTTCGACGCACACGTCAGCACCCTTTTCACCGGTTGGGCTCGGTGGAATTCATCAAAAACTGCCGACATTTCGTTCATTCTATTTTCCGGGATTATTAATGCGTCCTGCCGTCACTGGCGATCGGCGTTATAAATTTAATTTTGCGCGAATCGATGATAGGATATTCGAGTTTCGACGATTTGGGAATTCAAATTAAAATTGGGAGGCGTTGGGATATACGAAAATCGATTCCACGTTCTTTCTTGTATCTAGTTTAGAGGCAAGGAATAAATAATTTTGTCCAATTAGTAGTTCGACGAACTACGTCGTCGAAGATAGTCACACTAACGTAATCATGCTGATATACATATCTTGTTTGTATATTATACAAAAGTATCGACGAAGTATCGATGGGACGATTCACTAGAGAACATCAGTTCAGTTTTAAAAGAATATACTCGCATTTGTCATTAAACTAAATTAGATGAATCTGCTTCCCTTAATTCCAATACGAGAATTACCGATTTAGGGATTTGAGGGGTTTTGCGTTTGAGAATATTGGGACTCGAGGATTCGGGGGTCCGAGAATTTAAATGTTCAAATTTTTTAAAATTTCACAATTTGAGATTGTCGAAACTTAGTTATTTGGAAAGTTCAGAATGTAGGAATTTGGTAAGTGTCAATTTCAGAACGTAGAAATTTAGTAATTTATGAATTTGGGGATACAGAAATTTCACAATTTGACAATTTGAGATTGTAGAAATGTAGAAATTTATGAACTTGAGAATGTAACAATTTGTCAATTTAAGAACTTAAAAATGTGGAAATTTGGGAACGTCAGATTCTCACAATGTCGAAATGTGGAAATTATAGAATTTGCAATTGTGAAAATTTGGGAGCTTGAGATTCTAAGAATGCAAAATTTTGGGTATTTGAGAATTTGGGAATTTTAGAATTTGCGAATATGGAAATTTATGAATTTGGGAATATAGAAATTTATTAATTTTACGATTTGAAATTGTAAAAATTGGTTATTTGGGTACGTGGCAATGTTGAAATTTATGAACTTGAGAATGTAGAAATTTGGCAATTTAAGAACTTAAAAATTTGGAAATTTGAGAATTTGCGAATGCGAAAATTTGGGATCTGGAGATTCTAAGAATGCAAACATTTGGGAATTTGCGATTGTGGAAATTTGGAATTTGAGAATTTGTGAATGTGAAAATTCGGGAATTTGAGGATATTAGGATTCAGTGATTAGCGAATGCAGTGTTTCGAGGATTCAGGGATTCGAGAGTTCCGTAATTTGAGGACTCGGAGGTTTACGAATTTAAAGATTCAGAAATTTGAGAAATGCAAAAATTTTCTAATTTAAAGGTTCACCTTGAAACGTTCTAAAACACAAAACACAATAATAGTTATTCGGCAGCAGACCGAAAACACATCGGCACGTTAACCGAATATACCTCACGAGCGACCACTTGTTCATTCCCGTCGTATAGCAACGGTACCACAGTTTATCATGTCGGAATAAGGTGTCATACTATTTAAACACGGCCGTCGGTATCCGATAGTTTGCGGAGTTGGTACAGGAGCCCGAGTGTTTAGTTTCCATACGAATGAACCTAATTTTCTGTGGATGGAGGACGGAAGTTTCTCTCGTACCGCGGATATAATTTCCCCGTTCAAATTGCAGAATCTCGTCGGGGGAGGCTCGTATCGATTGCTATTCAGCCTGGAACGTGCTAAAATCATTTCTATCGAAGCGTCGTCCGTAAGTTCATTTAATTACACGAACGTAGCCACCGGCTGTTTTGTCGACGACCCTTTCACGGACTTACGCCGGAATGTTAATCATTCAAATGGAGGGAAGGTGACAGTCAAGGGAACAACGTTTTTTTTTTCCACGGACGAGTCGATGACAAAGGAGAGCTTTGACGACCGGTTATTAAAGCTCCAAAATTTTTTTCTTATCGCCGTGTCTTGCATGTCGAGTCTCTGTCGTTGAGGGAAAACACAGGAGACACCTCGGGTCTCTTTGTACCCGGAGCTCCTGTCTTACTAATTCTCCTGCAAAGTCGCCCTTTGACGAGTACCGATGGTTTCCATTATCTTAACCTGAAGAAATTTTTGTCGGGTCATCATCATCATCATATAAGCATTTTAGGATGAAATTTAATTTTATTAAATATATTTGAGACAGATTATATTTCGTTAATTCATTCATTCATGACTTCAATAAAATGACAAATGACTATGTTACTTAAGAACTGACTTAAGATTATAACATAAGAGACATGTTTTTGTTAAATAGGTGAATATAAATTTGCCTCATTCTTTAAATATATTTATATATGCATATATTCATGTATTTAATATACACATATATTTGTGTATATACAATATATTCTATATATGTATATACTCAAATATACACGTAAATACAATATAAATATAATTTATATTTGAGAAAGTAAATATATGTACAATTAATGTTCCCTATTTATTCATTATACTAATATTTCGCCATTTGGTATAGTAGAGCAATGTGAATGAACATTGTTTACCTAAATCTACAGTGCGATACTACAATAATAATTTTTACAAAATCGACCAAAATTTTCAGTTAGAATAGTTTACCAAATACCACTTGCTGGTAATAAAAATCCGTTCCAGTTCAAAGAGCTAATGCAGCGATTTTAACTAAATATCTTCTAAGTTTATAATATCACACACACGATGTTTGAACATAGTGAAACAGACAATATTGGCGATAAAAAATGAAAATACAATTACAAACGAAAACATAATTTCGAAAAAATTCATTAAACTTTTCGACTGGAAAATTTTGCATACGCAATTCGCCAACAGTAAAAATGCCCTTCGGCGCAAAGGGTAAAATCAAAACGGTGACCTCGCCATACGTAGATGCTGACGTGTACCTTCGATACACACATGGTGCAACTATCAGTGATGGCGAGTGTTTGTCTCTCCGAAGAAGTAAGACTATGTTACACGAACTTAGTTATTTACTATCACAGAATGTAAGATCCTAGTACTCCATTCGATACAGCTGTGTTTCTTCGTTTGCCAGCGGAACAGTGGACGTTTTAATGGAGCATGAGCGCGAACCAAGAATCAGTCTGGCATACGGTTTCAGCTGCAAGCTCGTCGAATGTCGGGTCAATAGATAGGTGCAACTGCGGACAGAGAATACCGGAAACGTGGTCGCCATGCATGACAAGCATCGCAGATAAGGGACACGCATCGACGACCGCGTTCGTGCGTGCGTTTTCAAACCGTTAAAAGCGGTCCCATGCTGCTCGAATGTTCGTACGAGAAAAAAAAATAAATAAAAGCAAGAGAAAGGGTAGAATCGCGGTCCCTTTGCAGTGTGAAAATGATCGCGACCAGCTTTCAGCGGAATTCTTTGGGCCGATGGTTATGAACCCGTTGGATAACAGACGGGCCTTTCAACGATGAAAATTGACAATGTACGGGGGCAGCCGATTGGAAAATTCATGAAAGAAACGATGGTTTTAGATCGGTGATGGACGGATCAAGTGCCTGTTCAAAAACTCGATGCAAATGGAGTGTATGGGGTGCGCGAACGCGGGCAGAACAATTCCTACGGATTTGAAATATTTAAATTTCGGTGGTTTGCGTATGTGGGCAGTTAGGAATTTTGTAAACTCGACTTGGGACCAATTTCGGGATTCTAGAATTTCAGAGTAGCAGAACGTTGGTAATTTGGAAATTTGGGAATGGAGAAATTTGGTTATTTGGATAGGTGAGGATGCAGGAATTTGGTAATTTGACAATGTAGGAATGTAGAAATACAGTCATTTGGAAAGAGAAGAATGGAGAAATTTGGTAATTTAAGAACTTAAAAATATAGTAATGTAGAAATTGAGATTATGAGAATGTAGAAATTCGATAATTTGAAAATTTGGGAATGTAAAAATATGAGAATTTTGAAATTTTGAAATGTGAGAATTTGGAAATTTGGGGCTTTGGAAATCTGAAAATATAAAAATGTAGAAATCCGATAATTTAATCATCTGAAAATTGATTATTAGTGATTAGTGAATGCAATCATTTGCACACCGTTGCACAGCGAGTTTTCGCGTGTGCAGTTACTCATCACCGTTTTAGATAACAGGAACGATGCATCGTTTCGAATAAAAGAAAATTATGTACTAGGTTATTGCATTTTAATTGCGGTTTTCAAAACATAGGCAGTGTACCACGATTTGATTGATAATATAAAAGTACCGTAAATTTGTACCATCACATTAGTACCATTAATTTGAAACATAACTTTTCATGAATAGAGCTACGTGATCGTTTCATTAATATGTTCAATACGAACTGCTAATGATTCTCGTTTAAACGAACAATGAATGGACCAATTTAAAGTTTAATATTGTTCATTAGCAAATACGTGTTCAGTTGGTAATGCCAATTACCGTTCATAACCTGTACTTTTATGATTTTTTCACGATCAGTTGTGCAATGGAGAGGTAATGAACAATTTCCACGCAGGAACATCTCGTAAAAAGCTTCTTGCTTCTAGAAGTTATGTGAGAATCACAAATAAAATGAGATATGAAATGGGAATTAGCTACGTGCACTGTTTATCAGGTTGGAAAATTAATGTTTACAATAATTGAAAAATAACGTCATATCTTAATTGGCAGAATGTATTAATTAGAAATATTTATTAATTCTTTGCCTGAAAATGTTTTTGAAATGTAAGAAGACTGGTACGACTTTATGGTTTAAAAATACCGCAAGGTTCATAAAACTTATGCTGTATCAGTCTGAAGTTTATAGTTTCATTAAATTTAAACATTCCGATATCAGAATATTCATTAACATACAGATCAATATTACAGCACTGTTATACTAGTAACTAACATAAAATAGTAAAAGTAATTATAGTACCGTCATTGCTAATAAAATTGTTAACTATTAATCGACATCGAATAAGTACATCGATATATCAACTTTTCATTCTAGAACGTTTGAAAGATTTTCAGTAATTGATAAATAAACGGAACTATACATACATCGATTAATATCAATTTCATTTTTTCTTCCACAAATTAATTTTCCATTCGAGTTAATTAGAAGTCCAAAAGTGGAAAAGCTGGTATATGTAAGTGAAACCTCCACAGATTTATTATCCACCTCAAGATACTGCTTTGGTACACACAGAGACACTAATTTCACTCGGTTTCTACAATAAATTAGAAATTCGAGAGCGAAAGAATTAACGATTCGAAACTCGAATGGTTAACAAATTAAATTATCAAATTCGAATTAACAATTCTACTAATAATCGTGTGTAAACTGTAAAACAGAACGTTAAACCGAAAGGAGCATAAATTCCACGGTGTGCGAGGTCGTGAAAGTGTTAAGAACCGGAAGTGATATGCAATTTCATGTGGGAAACATTCAATAAACTAACTGTGAGAATAGTTGTTAACAATTTCCTGTGCTCTGAACGTTTTGCATGAACGCGAACTTCAGTTCACCCTTCGTCACAATTTATTCTTGTTTATAGTAATTTAGTCCATATTTTCTCCAAACAATTTCCACGCCGTAATCAAATCCAGCCTCGACTTTGTTCGGTAACAGGATCGCAACCCTTTGAATTTATGATAGTTGAGAATTTTGGAATTTGCTAATTTAGCAAAATTTGTTACGTAGAATTTTATTAATTTACGACTTCAAAGATGTAGAAATTTGGCAATTTGACAACGAGAGAATGTAGAAATTTGCTTATTTGGAAAGTGAGGAATGCAGAAATTTAATAATTTATGAATTTGAGGCTGTAGAAATTTGAGAACATAAAAATGTTGAAATTTGGGAACTAAAAAATGTTGAAATTTGAAAATTTGAGATTCTGACAATGTAGAAATGTGGACATTTGGGAATTTGAGATTCCGAGAATGTAGAAATTTGGAAATTAACGAGTTTGGGAATATAGAAATTTGATAATTTGACAATTTGAGATTGTAGAAATGTAGTTAGTTGCACACTTGACAATGTTGAAATTTATGCAATTGAAAATGTATAAATTTAGCAATTTAAGAACTCAAAAATGTGGAAATTTGAGAATTTGTGAATGTGACAATTTGGGAGCTTCAGATTCTGAGAATACAAAAATTTGGGACTTCGAGATTTTATGAATGAAAAGATTTCGGAATTTGTGAATTTGCGAATATGGAAATTTGGGAATTTCAGTTTTTGAGAATGTAGAAATTTGGGAATTTAGGGACTTTAGGATACAATGATTTGAGAATGCAATGATTCCAGTGTTCCGTAATTTAAGGGTGCGAATATTTAATAATTTGCGAACTTAAAAATTTGAAAAATCATATGTTCGAGAATATAAATATTTCGGAATTCAAAGATTCGGTTGGAAACATTTTAAAATACCGATTATGAAACCTGTTATTCCTCTGCATCTCAAAAATACACAATAGCAATCAAATCCAGCACCGGCTTTGTTCCGTGAAAGGATCGCAACCCTTTGGATTTATGCAGAAATTCAACGAGGCAATATCGAGAGGCAAAGAGGAGCCAACAGGATCACAGAAAGGAGAGAGACGGACGCGTTTCGGCAAAAATTTCGCCAGACCGGCGAACACACACCTACATTTACCTGGTACACAACATTTTCCACAGCCGGATGGAAACAATGATGGTATCTCTTTGACGTGTGCACCCTTTTCCCTTGAATTTCTCAAATGAAATTCCACTCTGGTCAGCATCCTACCGACCAGAGACATATTCGCAAAAAAGATGCCACAGTTAAGCCTACGAGGTCACGGGAGAAGTTGTTTTCCCACTTTCCTCTGGTTTTATTCAAATATTTATTCACCCCGAAAACGAACCTCCCTCGCGACCCGTTCTTACTCCAAAAGTTGTACGTTTTGCACGCTCGATGCTTGCTCTTTTTTTCGCATATATGGGCGCATTTCTTTCTGCCGTGCTTGCGCATACGTAAAATGTACACGAAGATTCATTCTGCAGATGGTTTTAAAATGAATTAGGAGAAATCAAAGTAAGATTGTATCGATTGCAAGCGAAAATGTGTGTAACACTTTTATCTTCGATCCAAGAGGATTGTGTGACCAACACAATTTTTCAATTTCACATAAGTACAACAATTTCACACGTGTTCTATTATTTCACGTACGTTCTACAATTTCACATGTGTGCAATAATTTTACATATGTATGTGTAACAAGTTTGCATAGGTGCAGCAATTTCAGAATTGTGGAACAATTTCACATATGTGCAACGATTTCATATATATGAAACAATTATACATATGTGCAACATTTTTACACATATTTAAAACAATTTCACAAGGGTTGGTTACGTACGCACCTTCGCACATGATTTAAGTGTCGCATCAAAGTGGCAAAAATTTGCAAGAAGCGACGAGACCGTGTTTCGGAAGAACTTTGAAAATTCGATTCGAGTCGGTGGCCAAGTTCTCGCGCGGATAAGTGCCTTCGAAATCGCATTATTGTACGATCGATTCGTCGGAGTTTGAAGCCGCTATTTAAATTCCGGACGACCAATGGCGTAGCGAGACCAAGCGATTCCAAAAGTGGCTCTCTTGGCGGCAACCGGGGAAGGGAGATCGGGTTCTCCTCGCATCCGTTCCAGAGAAGCATTTAATTGCGAATTGCCGTCTAGGCCCTTAATGGACCGTCCACACCGTGAACAATACTCGTGAACGAAAGAAAGACAAGGGAACGACGCGACGAGAGGGAGAACAATCGTGTCGAGTAGAAAGACAGAAAGATCAGCGACGGTGTGTGTTTTAAGGACGAGACGGAAAGGGATCGAGAACGAACGACTACATGAATCGACCGGTTGCCCGCACCGGGTAAGAAACAATTGAGCATGAGTGCGACGAGTAACGAGCGAGAAATTGAACGTACAATACCGTGGAACGAACGTTCTATTAATTGTCATCGGGCTTCGAATCGGTCTCCGCGCGCAATTTTCATCGAAACTGCGCGCAGAAATTCCATTTCTCTCCGGGGCAACCATTTTTAACCCATACCGGGACACATTTTTTATTAAATCGTATTTCCATATTTATCAAATCTTGCTAAATATTTTTGCTGTTATATTTTTATATTTACCATAATTTCAAATAGCTAATACGAGTATTTTCAGTTAGAAAAGTAATAAAATTCTCTGTGATATATTTTCATAATTTTCTATAGTATAGTTGTTAAATTTGTGTATGAATTTGAGTGTCACTCATATGTGGCTGACATGGCAGTCGAAGTGTTAAAATAAATGAGTACGTACTTTGTTATTATGTGGTTCAATAAAAATACAAGGAACAGAGGTTGATGTTATTACATGTTCGAAATTGTCACCGTCAGCATCAATGATAAATTGCTCTGCTATTGTTTCAAAATTTCATATTCATATTTATTGTATACACTTTGGTGATACATATAGTAGCACAGCATGTATATCATAATGTTAATCTACTTGTATCATTAGATACAGATGGGAAATGAATTTATAGATGGGAAATGCATCTATAAATTTGTTGCTTCATTAAGATTCTAATAATAATATAACTTCTTATTGTTATAACAGTATTCTTATTGCTATAACAGTATTATATTAACATGACCACGATCATGTATGTCAGGAGACGTTGACTGTTGTTAAGAAGCAGAGGGAGAATCTAGGAAAAACCTAGACCCAGAGCAAATGTAGACGAAAAGTCTGAACCTAGCGAAGATTTAGACGTGGAACTATTGAGAGTCAATCTCGGGAAAGTGTAGGAGAAATCCGCTCTTTACATGAAAACGTTAAAGATTTGAATAACGCATGAAAGCTTACGGAAAGGTATGAATAATTTAAAATACTTCTTTGCTTTGATACTTAAAATACCTATAGAATTTGACGGTAGAAAATGTAGAAAGGTTCTGGGAAATGCATCGTTCATGAATAATCGAACAGGCTGTTCAATTCGAAATTTATTCTTGTCCAACGCTTATCGGATTGGCGATCGATTAAACGTCAACGTGTACAGCAGTGATAAATACACAGCCGACCAACGACAATTCGATTAAATGTTTAATGTTGTCGCGAGCCATCTGCTACATTACCGCAATTATCGCATGAATTCGCGAATACTTCATCCCGTTCATCTCGATAAGAGGATTTGCAACGCGATACCCGAAATTTCGCACTTTCTGCCAATTACCATTTCCAATCGCGCACGAATGATACGAATCATTTTTCCGACGTGTACGAAATTAATCGACCCGGCACTTTATTGTACTTCGATTCCTTCCAGACTGCCGATTGAATTTTTAAAAGGGGTTCATTCAAAAGCTCCGTGATATAAATTATTCGTACTTACGTCCCTTCTTTAAAACGATTATCGTTCGAATCTGGAAACGATAATAATGCTTTTTGGTCGAAGCGAAATGTGCGACGTAATAAATAATTAAAATTCTACGAGTTCAACCCTTCCGACAAATTGCTTCGAATCGTAGCGACCGAACCTAAAGGCAGCCATTTACGACTCAAGAATGCTCAAGTTTTCGACTTTGGTTAGCCATTCGGAACCAACTTAACGAACCATTAATTTTGGATAGGGGAAGTTCTTGCGGGAGACAGCCAATGATTCAAACGCACGCATTAAAACTACAAAGGAACGGATACCGCTGGGGCGGCGTTTGAGCAAACAGCTGTTAGGTAATTTCTATCAGTTACACGACCCATTCCGCGTTTACAAATTATGGGGGATTAGTTTCTATTATCAAACACTTTGTCCCTTGCAAACTTGCAAAAATATATTCATCGCAGCTTCAAAATTAACATGTAGATTTTTTCAATCACGTATAATTAAAAATATGTTGAGATCCAGATCTGGAAGTACAGAAATTCTGGAGGTATAGATCTAGTGATTCGAGTCATTTGGGATATGGGAAGGGAAGAGAAATATAGGAGGTGCTGGGATGTAGGAATTTAAGGGATGTGGAGAAGTGGTAGATGTAGAGATTGGAGCATAATAGAGAGTTGAGGGTATAGGGATCTGGGGCATATGGAGGTTTGGGGAATATAGGGTTTTGAAAATATAGAAATCTGGGGGATATAGAAATCTGGATGATACAAGTTATCTGTGGATGTGGGGATCTGGGGTATGTGGGGGACTAAGGGATATACAGATTTGGAGGATACAGGGATCTGTGGATATAGGGATTTGGGGGATATTGTAGGGATCTGTGGATACAGGTTATCTGTAGTTATGGGGATCTAGGTTATGTGGGGGTCTAGGGGATATACAGGTCTAGAAGATACAGGGATCTGCGGATATAGGAATTTTGGAGATATTGTAAAGATTTGTGGATTCTGGGATCTATGGGTGTAGGGATCTGAGGTATGTCGAGCTTTGGGGGATATAGAGATCTGTGGATGTAGTGATCTGAACTATGTATAGTCCTGGGGTATATAGAGATCTGGGGGATTCAGGAATCGGTAATTATATTTGTTTTGGGGGTTTAGGAACATATGTAATCCAAATATCTGGGGGATACACATATTTGGGGAATATACATATTTGAGAAACAAAAAATTCCAAGTTCCACAAATTGGAAATCTAGGGATGTAGGAAAATATAAATTTCGTTATCTGACAATATAGAGATCTAGGAATGCAAGGATTTAATGTATCGACACGTGAGACATTGCCATCGAATATGTGATAACCCGAAGCTCGTCAATCCAACGCACAGAGATTCGGTGCACGGCAATTTAGCGCCTAACGATGGACTATAACCGGCAATATAATGGAACCGACTGTACAGCGTATTTCGAGGGTCCAGAAATCGCAACAGGGAGTTCATTATCTCCGTTATCAGTGAAATGCGAAATTCATGGTTCCGGCTGGGAGCAGCACGGTCCTGCTGCCGCGAAGCGAAGCGTTAGAAGCAGCATGACGGCGAGAAAGCTTGATTAGGAGCTAATGAAACTTCGAATATCTTGGCAAAGTCTATCCAATCCGGGGCCCTCCTTCACCGCTGGGAGTTACGGCATAATTATGTCGTTGATAAAGCAACCCCTTCCACCTCGACGCTCCTCTTTCTCTTCGTTGCCGACGATATCACGTCGTCGCGTGTACAACGGCGTTTATTAAGTTTGGTTAGTCGATTACTCGTTGTCGATGGGCACGTGCATCCATGATCAACGTATACGTGCGTAACATGTTCTAGAAATTCCGGGCCGGGATGATAAATCGCAAGTAACTGTGGGGGAGAATCGATGGAGCTTTGAAATTTCTCGCTGATAAATGATGGAATGCAGTTCCAGTGCGTCCGTAAGGAGATACGAAATCGTGCTCGGTGATCGATCTCTTTTATTTATTTTTTTTTTTTTTTAGAGGGAATTGATGGGTTTCGCTATGGTTTATCGGACTGAACGATCGAGTAGGTTTTGAAGACGGAATTCGAGATAATGGGAGTTTGATGCTTTATATTTAACATCTCGTCGTGGCATTTATTTGTCAGATGCGTCAGTCTATTCGTAGCTATAATATTGAAACAAACGAAGGAAATTAGAATATTAGGAGTATCTTATATTCTGTGACTCTTGGCAACTTTAATTATTATTGGATATAAACTTCGAGTTGAAGGGTATTAAAAATTTAAGTTAGCAGTAGTACATTTAAGCTGCGAGTGCGTCACGAGTGAGCCTCGTCAAAGTACTCCAATGGGTTAAATAATACTCGATTTAATTCTATGGTGGAATATCATGCAAATTTAATTGAATTGTCATTCGAAGAATGTGCAAAAATAAATCTTAGTGTAGGGAGTCATAGGAACTCTAATAAAGAAAACTTTGGTATGAGTCCTGTGAAGGTGTATCAAGAAAAACCAAATGTTATTATTACCCTCGATGTTAAATAAAATAAAATTAGGTACGATTCATCCTACCGGTTGCTAAATTCCCAGACAAACTTTCCCCTAAAATCAATACGTATAAACGAAGTTACGATGCGATAAAATTTTTTCTGATAATGGAGAAAGTTTGGTGGCGATATAACGCGATTCGATCTCTCATTGTATTCTCGCATTGGTTCTTTCTTTTCGGTAGGAATTCGTAGAATGACACCGAAGGGAGAATCGTATGTTTCTATTGATCCAGAGAGAGCAGATGGGTTCAGCGGAAAAAGGAATTGTACATCGAGAAGGAAAATTCAGAAATTCTTTTCCTACGGGAATATGAAATTTACGGGGGACGGGAAAATACCCGATAAAGGACCGAATAGCTATTTCCTTATCGTTTTCGCGCATAGGTTGAACCTTTTCATTTCCGGCGTTGGAATCCGTTGCTATAATTCCGAGACGCGGAGATTGCAAAATCGATAAGTGAAAATTCGAGCTACACGGAGTTTACGCCATTTCGACGCTTCTCGATAAATGACCCGAACCTTTCGAGGAATCCGATTGAAATTAATCGAGAACTTTAGTTACGCGAGCTCGTTGTTGAAACGAGTTCATTAACACTTTGATTGCGATGTCGTTCAAATCTGCGCGATGTCTGAACTTTTACGCAGATTGATTATCTACTTCAGTGAAGATTGTTTCACGTTATATATTATCAACAATTTTGTTAATTTGATGCAGGTTTGTGCAACGAAAAAGGAATTAAGTATGATAAAAATTATTTATTTGTTTATAGATTTTTGATTGGTTTGTAGATTGTTATAGATATAACGAAAAGAGAGTCCAATATCATAAAAATGGTTCGTTTATTGGTTCATCGATTTATTGGTATCGAATGTGTAGATTCACTGGGAAAATGAATATTTATATGTACCTGAGTAAACAATAAAATGATTTTTTACGAAGTTATTGACTGATTATTTTCAATACTGTCAGTCACTTTGATCTTAACACAGTTATTGATTGATTGTTTTGAATACTGCTACTCACTTCGTTCATAACATAGTTATTGATTAATTATTTTCAATACTGTTATTCACTTCGATCTTACCAAAGTTATTGATTGATTATTTCAAATACTGCTAGTCATTCTATTTTGAACAAAATTATTGGTCCATTATTTTGGACATTTATTTAATTTCTCATATCCAGTTCCTTTGTATTTGCATTATGTTGCATGGCGTTCGAACACACGGAAAATATTTCTATCAATATTTCGAGCTTGCGTGCACGCGAGTGACGTATGAACGTTCACAAGTGTGTCACTTATTTTAGTCGATGACTTTAGAATGAAAATTTCTGATCGAGAAAATATCGTATCGTGGCACTCGAAGCGTAAAAAAATTGGGATGTTCAGATAACGCAGTATCCGCTAACAAACTATTCATATAGTAAAAGTTGCATCGCTATCGATATCGGTAAAACTTTTAACCCCCTTTGACGTTGATAGAGCCTGGCAATATATCAACCTCCAATCCCGATGCGTTATGATGTTCTCGCTAATTTTCATCGACCGATAAACGAACGAAAGTATTTTCACGCGTTTGTTGCCATCGATTTCAATTTTGCTTCCATAATTCCGTTTTCCAAGCGAAGAAGAGATTCGAAAACAAGCACCCGAGCGAAACCGACGCAGATTTACTACCGATCTAAAGAATCCATTTTTGTTCGTTAACATCGATTGTAATTACTTTCTACGATTAAATTTCGTAGCCAACGGTTCGCGAATTAGTGATTCAAGGGGGAAGAAACTCGCACGTGAAAATCCACAGAGATCTATTATACATCTTTAGAAACTGTCGTCGCTTTCTCCTTCACCCTAACTTTCTCAGCCTCTTCCCGGTTCCCGTTCAACTCGAACAAGAGAGAACCAATTTCTGAAAAGAACGGCCAATCCCCAAAGAATGATCGCCCTAAACAAACGTTTTCGCAGCGAGAGCCACGAGAGTTGGGAATTAAATTCAGGAAACGGGGATAAGGTAAAATTGATTCTGTAGCCACTCGGATCAGCCGACGTGATGTATCGGATATAAATCTACCGGTAGTTGGAAACGATCGATTATGTCTCGACCGGGAATGTTAATTAAGAAATATTCATTTATCGCTGTTCTCCTTTGTGTCGCATTTACGTATCCGCTGATCGATTAGGTTGTTTCGTGGATGTGTCCTGTAATGCAATTATCGTCTTGAAGCATTCTTGTCAACGATCTTGACATTAACATCAATTACAGAATGGTGTTAATATTAATTGCGACGATCATTTGGTATTGAAAAATAGTTCGATTTAAAATTTTTGGAAAAAAAGAAAACAACGTAGAATTTATTGAAATAAGAGAATGTATATTATAATATACTATTTTATAGGATAGTATAGGGGGAGACTTATGCAGGCTTATACAGATTTATAATAGAGTCGTTCCAGGCCGAATCGATCACTTTTTGACCTCACCATCTGCGATTTTGTTTTAATCAAAATATGTTATAGTCTATGTGAAATTAGTGGGGGTATAAGTCATCATTTTACCGATTTCGAATTTGTTTAAAAATTACAAGCCTTAAAAATTTGCGGTTTTTACCTATTTTTGTGAAAATAGACATCACATACAAATTTTTTTCTCAAAAAGTACTAGTCCGTCTGAGCTAAATTTTGTTTCGTTTTATTCATAAAGAATCGGGCTGCTATAAAATATTTTTTTCTGACTTCGTTAATTTGTTATATAATATGAACAAATTCTTTTTTTACGTTTTTCAATAAAAATTATACCTGATCAAAATTTGAAAAAAGTATATTATATTCCCTGAAGCTTCCGAGAATATAATATACGAGATGGAATCGAAGCATATACGCGAAAATGAATTCTCCGTAGGTCGGGACACTTCAACGAATAAAATCGATGCAAGTATCCTAGCGTCGAAATAAATGATTCCCCGAGTCACTACATTCTGTCCGATTTAAGAAAGCATTTTTACGACGCTTTAATCCCGTCACAATTCCATTCCGTTGGTGAAATTACTCGTCCCTCATTGATCGAACATCCGCCGATGAAGGAATCGGCTAGAACGTTTCTTCTTGATATTACGAAAGTTTCCCAATTTGCTAGCAATTCCGCGGTTCACCGACTTTTTAAATTACTCTCTCGCCAGCTGTTATCGCGTGACAATCGCGGGATAATAATCGTCCCCTCGTATCGACGATGAATTTGCATTTCATCGCGCGACAAGACGTTCACGAAACTCGAGACAGACCTCTTCGGAAAAGCGTAATTTCTTTTTTCCGAAGAGCCTCGACTGATGTCGCTGAAATAAATCATTGATTATCTGGAGCAAGTACTTGGAATTGGTGCACGGGTTTCGCGGGAATCTGTTCGAGGAAAGCATTTTCGCGATAAAAACTGCGAGAGTTCGCGGTCGAGTGTTCGACGAAACCTAAATACCCAGCCGGGTGAAATGAAAATTGTGCTTCAACTTTTGCGTCACGGTAATTCGATGCTTGGTAATCTTATAATAACTGTTTTCAATTTCTGCTCGAATACGAAGGAGATATCATTTCCGACGAGATGTATTTCTATCGTGGTAACAGCTTTTGAAATTGTTCCTTGAAATTGATTCGGAAAAATAATTGCTCCTGACAAGATAGCGACCAATTTATAGCTTATCGATACATAATTAATGCAAATATTTGTATTTAATAATATACTTAATAATGTTGAAAATATTGTTGTTTTTATTTGTACATTCTAAGTGTACGAATACTTTTGTCCGTCGCTGTATGTAGCATTTACTTCAATACAAATTTTCATATAGCATTTAGTTTAGTACAAATGTTCATATAGAAAAATAATTAAATTAACGTTATAGTTGTATATAAATTTCCATACAACATTTACTCTAATACATATTTGTAGATAGTATATAATTAAACTAACGCGGTAATTGTACATACATTTTCATATAGCATTTAGTTGAATACAAATTTTCAAGTAGTATATAATTAAATTAATGTGGCATTTATATATGTATAAAATTTCATACAGCATTTATTTTAATACAAATTTTCAAGTAGTATATAATTAAAGTAACGTGCTATTTGTGTATAACAAAATAAATATTAATATAATAAAAATGGTAGGCAGCTCATAAAGCAGGGAAATAAAATGTTATTATGATGCGTAGAAGAAAACGAGTTCGATGTTTCGCGATACTGGAGGGGTGCTGAATATTCCATTACCGAATGGTATTGCATCCCCCCCAATGGTTGACATTGTCCATCGACAATGGGATCTTCATATTCCATGAATTATTTGCCAGGGCTATATTATCCGTCTAAATCGAGCCTCATTTTCCCCCGGCTTCCTCGAAAAACGTCCAGTCAGCTTTCCATTGAGAATTTCGCTCTTGATTCTATTGTGCATACGTAACAAGGAATGGTCCGATCCCGTCCAATCAGTGATCTCGAAATACCCCCGTAAGCTTGTACTCCGCGCCCCTAGTAACTTCCGTATGAATATACATGCATAATGTATGCGAAAGAGTGTGCACATGGGGCCACGAGAGGCACGCTCGTTGCACGAAAGATTGCGCTCGTGGTTGCTGCAGTTGCATTTTCAAAACCCCCTGGGTAAAATCATTTCCACGGATTTGCGTTCTGGGACGGCGTGTTCATGGTTCCCTACCGATAACGCTATCTGATGCCTGCAATGTGCTTCCTCGAAGGCAACAATAGAACGTAGTTTACTTTACGTTTTGAACGCAGAAAATTTGCTCGAAAATTTGTTGGCGATCGCGTAAACCGAGATCGGGAGCCGCGCATACAGGTATTGAAACATTTACTAGTTTTTGGTACTGTGTGTTAGAGTACATGTTCCGGTTGCGACTGAATTTATTCGGTATGTTTGAAATATATACGCTTTCTCAAATTTATTTAAGAGTCGAATGAAACTTGTGATTTTTGGAATTTAAGGATTTGGTGATATAGAAATGTGTGGAAATGTGTTGTTTTGAAGGTCTGTGGATATTTGGAAATTTATGAATTTTGGGATTTAGGGTTGAGCATATCTAGAGACTTAGGGATTTAGGGATTTAAGGATCTAGAGCTGTCAAAATTTAGGGACTTCTGGATCTAGGTGTTTGGAGTGTTTGGTGTTTCAAATGATTTGTATTTTTGAAGATTGAGTAATATGAGATCTTAGATATCATGATAATTTTGAAATTTCAAGATTTGAAAAATTGGTGAATTTTGGGATCTAGGAATAATGAAATCTAGAAAGTTAAGAATTTATAAATTTCATGATTAAGATTAAATTTATTTTAATCAATAGATATCGAGATTTAGTGATTTGAGGATCTCTGTGCTTCGGAACCTAACAATTTGTATTTTTGAGTATTTGGTAATCTGAGAATTTGTGTATCAAGTAAATTATAAAATTTTGAGATTTGGAAACTGATGGAATTTGGAATCTATCTATGATGAAATCTAGGAAGTTAGGGGTCTAGAAATTTAGGGGTACGTGGATATCGAGATTTAGTGATTTGAGGATCTCCTAGCTCAGGAGCATACGAATTTGTATTTTTGAAGATTTGGCAATCTGAGAATTTGTGTATCGAGTAAATTATAAAATTTTGAGATTTGGAAACTGATGGAATTTGGTTATGGAGTACATTATAACATTTTCAGAAATATTGTATTGTAAATAATTCTGGTATTAAGCGAATTACGAAAGGTTTGGATTCTAAAATCGCGATTTTCCGAATGCATAAATTCGGTAATCAAGTTATCACGCTATCAAGTTATCACGCTATAAGATAGACCAGCAATTTTTCATCAGCTTATAAGGTTGTCCGAATCGGAGTGAAACTGCATGGTACTCGCTGATCAACCCCGTTATCTATCCGACACGGGGTCCCCGATTGTTCGATGGCCCTTAGAACCCTAACTCGAGCGAAGTCACCCCAGAATTTCGGGGGATGATAGCGGATGATCGCGAACTGCGTCTACATTGCGGAACGATAACGTTCGTGGGGTATTCGCAGTTGGGATGCACTATAAAGATCGAGATTGCACACACGAAATTATTATCGATCGCTTAGATAGGGGCTCGTAAATCTTGGCCGCCGCTTATCCGCAAAATTGTGCGTCGCACGTCCTTCGTGTGACAAAATGGCGGAACATTAAACATGGGACGATAAAGCAGCCGGATTCGTGCTAAATACAAATGAGAAACTCGGATAAAGCATGGTTACGTGCCTCCATTATGGCTGTTGCACGCAACGTTTTGTCGGTATCGATCCCGACTCGTCTCGTTCGTTGGTAATTAGTTCAGATTCATGCCCGTTCGATTTTTTCCCGACAGGAGGCTGAACAATCGTGATGTTCGTCGAACAAAAATGCTGGCGGTACTTGATAATTACTGTCGCACACCTCTCGTCATTTATGAGAAGACGATCGAAACAATGGACCGCTGTGACGCTGGATGTAGAACGCCCGTTCGTTGAAAAATTGAATGAAACTTGAAAATTAGAATGCCCCTGAATGGGACACGCGTGCATTGTATGAGCTTGCTTTTTATTTCCTACGGTCGTCGTTTCGATGTAGCGGCTTTCATTTGATCGTTTGGACATTACCGCAAACAGAATCATGTAGCCATGATTCTTTGTTTGATTCTTCTCAACAAATAAATTAATTATTCTTATTCTTGATAATCGGAGTTTATAACGTTTTTATGAATGTATATTGTATGCAATCGACGCGTTAATTACAACTTTTCTTTTTGTGTTTGTATGAATTCGTCGATTTTACTGGTATTCATTTATACACAGTACGTATGTTATAATATAAAGGTGTCCTATGCACACAGTGAGGGACAAAAGTATTTACACCATTCTCTTTTTAATATTTCTTTTAAGTGTTGTATCAACGTTATTTCCTGTTCATTTGTCGTTGCAAATGTTATGTATAATATACAGCTATATATGATGATATACACTAATAATATAAGAAAGATTACTGTTTTTGTTTCTACATTTCATGTGTACAATTACTTTTGTCTCCCACTTTATTTTTGAAAATTTGGTAAATTCTTTTGAAGTTATCGAGTCTCTATTATTAATTGCCAATATTAGGTGTTCCATTATGTTTGTATATCGTATGTGCAACACTATAGATTTCTTTAAGAAATACCTATTGCTGTATTAAATAAATAAATATACATATAATCACCGAATATTGGCAATTTTAATAATGGAGACACGATAAGTTCCAAAGAATTCAGCAAATATTTTAACCATCAAGTTTTTGTATAATATACAGCGTTATTGATATACAGCGAAAAGATTGCTGTTTTTATTTCTGCAATTCGAGTGTACGAATACTTTGGTGACTTACTGTAAATATATATTTAGATTATATATATAAGTAAACATTTATATTATTAATTATTCTTTGGTTATATTATTTATTATTATTTAATTATATTATTTATTATAATTTATATGAATAAATACATATGTATAACGTATATTATATTATGAAGGTGTCCCGATTTCTTGTTCATAAAACACAGTTGATTATCACGACGTTCGCGTAATATCGCGTCGTAAAACCATGCACTCAATTATCAGTCATTTTGATTCGCGGACTCGGTTGCCAGAAAATTACGAGCTCCATTCATACGTTTCGTTGTATAACGTGGAGCTTAGGTGCGCTATATTGCCCTCATTGTCTTGGCGTGAGACGTAAATAGCCAAGTGAAGCGGACGTCGGTTCGTTCATAAAGAATTCAAGAAACGTATAGCCGCGATATATTAAACAGCGTAGCGAGAGCAGTATTACCGCGAAAAGGTTCACGGAATGTCTGGCCTCTTCAGGGATATTTCCCTGATAAACGCACACGCTCGTAATGGAGCTTGCGAGTCGTGTTACAAAGCTTTACCGGATGCTACAGCTACCATCGGCGTTGCTTGTAAACCTAGGGGTGACACGAGATAAAAGTATGGCCAACCCTTATAATCATGAGCGAGAGCACGTGTGTAGCTGCACCCTATGCATTAGTCGAAGAATTCGCTACAAAACTCCTCGATTTCGATCTCTCTTCAAGGTCTTTGACCTCGGAGTATCTTGGCTACTCGTTACGAGGTTTCTGACAGAATGAAACGTATAACTATTGCTGCATTTTTATCATAAATCTCTGATAGCGTTTTCTTAAGATAGGGGTGACAAGAGATGAAAGTATGGCCAACCCTTATAATCATGAGCGAGAGCACGTGTGTAGCTGCACCCCATGCATTAGTCGAAGAATTCGCTACAAAACTCGTCGATTTCGATCTCTCTTCAAGGTCTTTGACCTCGGAGTATCTTGGCTACTCGTTTCGAGATTTCTGACAGAATGAAACGTACAACTATTGCTGCATTTTTATTATCAAACTCTGATCGCCCTTTCTTAAGATAGGTGTGATACCAGATAGGTGTGATATCGTCAATCCTTGTAATCATGTAGCGAGAGCACGTGTGTAAGTACACCCTATGCATTAGTCGAAGAATTCGCTACAAAACTCGTCGATTTCGATCCCTTTTCAAGGTCTTTGACCTCGGAGTATCTTGGCTACTCGTTACGAGGTGTCTGACAGAATGAAACGTACAATTATTGCGGCGTTTTTATTATGAAACTGATAACGTTTTCTTACGATACACGCGGATAATGGAATCCTTGTATTTGTGGATCGTGGCAAACCTTATGGTACAGCGCTGGTTAAACCTTCGTGATAAGAGATACGATAAGAATCGTTGCTTGCGAGAAATATTTGAGCATTTCATGTTTTATGCTGGAGCTTCCCACAGTTTCGTGTGAGAGAGTCAGTTCTGAAAGTGGTAATATTTTGTAATGTAACATATTCCCTGGAATCCTAAACTTCGAAAATTTCAAAATCTCGAAATTACAAGGTGCGGAAATTCCAAAGTTTCAAAGTTGCTAAAGTTCTGAAATTCTGAAAGTCGAAGGTCGTAAGGTTCAAACATTAAAAAATTCCAAACTTTCCAAAATTCTAATATTCTGACGAACCACAGTTATAAAATTCCAAAGTCCCAAAGTTAAAAGAATTCTAAAATTCCAAAGTCAAAAAGTTAAAAAATTCCAAATTCTAATATTCTAATATAAATTCCCAAATTGGCGAATTATCAAATTCCTAAGTTGTCCAATTATTGTTAAGTTTCTAAATTTCTGAATTTCTAAATTCCCAAATTGCCGAATTATCAAATTTCGAAATTTCTACATTCCCGAATCATCAAATTTCCAAATCACCGAATTTACAAATCTCTAAATAATCAAGTCCCCAAATCCTCAGATCCTCGAGTTCACACCTCATAAACTTCCCAAATTCCCGAATCTCCAAACACCTAAATCCTACACTTCAACAATCTCAAAATTCAAACATTCCAAAGTCACGTTACGTCGAATCTCCATTCAGCACTTGAACGAGGAAGTAAAATCCTCTTCGATAACCTTTTTTTTGGTATTCAACTTTTTATCGTTTTCATTGATAACATTGCCGATAAGGTACAGGCCGCTTATCAATTATTTGCACGAACAGACGCGGGAGTTTCATTGAATGAAAAAAAAATCGCATCATCGTTTACCAACGGCGACGTGTAACGCGTGTATTTTGCATCGAGAAAAGAGCGATGCTCGCGATGAACAGTTGTTACACCACACAGCAGGATGTTTTTTATTCAGATTAACGTGAGGCGTGTAGCGTGTGTTGCGAATCGCGTGAGTCACACGCGATGAGATAATACGGAATCCCAAGCACGAAAATTATTATGCACGGTATTACGAAACGGCAACGCACGATCATGCGATAAATATAACGAAAGTAGAGTGTATCCATGCTGATTATTAAGTAAAATTAGCTCCGCTTTAAATTGGATAATATTACACACCTGTGAACGCGGTTATAATTAGCCCGCGGATGTTTATGGAATTATAACGTGAAAATATGCAAAATGTGTACGGCAATGCGAATAATGGTTTCATTCACGCAATGCTAAACCGTGGTAGAAAAATGTACAAATACGTGTAACTCGGAAAACCATAGAGGAACGAGAAAGTTATTAATATTAACGAGTCGAGTGCGTGAAAATATGGACATATATTTAGTAAAGTAATTTGAAAGCTCACTTCATTAAGGGATTATTCGTTTTTCTGTTTAAATAACAGAGTTTCGAATATTTTATGTTACAATTGATCATTTAGAATTTGCTTTCTGGCTAGAATTTGGATGACAATTAATATCAACTTTTATAATATAAAATTATTGAACTACCACATAACAGTCAATGTGTTACATGTGTTTAAAGTTAGTTATTATGATATAATAATGCACCTATAAATTGTATAATGACAATAAAATAGTAATAAAATAATATATTATAATTAGATGTAATTTATCATAATATAATAACTGACTTAATTAATAAGACAAAGTGACTCACAAATTTCAAGTCCTTCGAGTCCTTTGGGTCTTTGATTCTTTTTTATCCTGGAAATATCGTCGTTTCTGTTTTCTTTTTAATTAAACTTTCTTTAAAAATTCAGAATGCGAGGTAGATCGCTTCACCAGGCTACGCGAAAAAGTAGTTCGCGCTGCCTTGGGACGACCTTTGCCCCTTCAAAAATATGGTCGCTTAATTGTTAGCATAGCTAAGCGTTACCAAAGCTCTATATTTTCCTTACTCATTAGTTTAAGGCACGATTCTGCCTCGCGTCTTCCAGCCTTTTCATGCTGCACGGTTGCTTTTTACTTGCGGGTTGCGTTCGAGCAATTTGCCATCTCCTGGACAAGTTAGCGAACTTCCATTCGGATCGCGGGAATTTCAAACTTTCATGTTCTACAGAACATTTTTAATTAAAATATTAATGTTACACAATCTGCATAATCCATTTATGTAACGCTGGCTTATCAAATTTTGTCAAAAAACGATTAACATTGAATGGTCATAGAAAATTTATCTTTATTGATGATTTTTAATTTTTCAATTACATTTTTACATTTCATTATATTAAATTAAATTTTGTTAAATTAATACTTAGATAAAATGCATAGTTAATTTCTGAAATAAGATTTTAAATAAAAATGTCTTAAATATGGAGAACTTATTTATTGCTTCACATTCGGAATTAAATTAATTTTTTATACCAGGTGTGTAATTTACATTGATTGCATTAAATTGCATTACATCGCATTAAATTGAATAGCATTGCAGTGCATTGAATTACGCTATATTATATGACATTAAATTTTGTTACATTACTATTTTGATGAAATGTCTAGTTAATTTCTAAAATAAGATTTTAAATAAAAACGTCTTAAATACGCAGAATTTATTTATTGCTTCACATTCGGAATTAAATTAATTTTTTATACCAGGCGTGTAAGTCCATTGTATTTACTCTATCGAAGGCTAAATAGAGAGTCTAATTGTATTCATAAAAAATTCTGGAAATTTAATTAAACCTCGTTAAATATTGCTGTACAAGTTCTTAAATGTAGGAAACATAAATTCGGTACAGATGATAATTTGCGTGTTTAATGTAATATACTTTTTGTCAGAAAACCGTTGAATTTTCTCGTTGAATAGTAAATTTCTGTAATGAAAAGGGGCCGGCGTCTGCTGTCGGGAAGACACCTTTAAAGGCATAGCGACCATCTGCAAAGATGACGAAGCTGCTAAGCGAACTCTAATGGTTTCATTATACCGTAATGAACGTCCCATAATTATATTAGGTTCATTATACGCGGTGCTTATTAAAATTGCACGGCTGGTCTGATACTTTTTACATCAGCACTCTGTACTGTGATTTTTTGCACGCTTCTGCCCGTGACAATTCGTTTGCGTTAACAAAGTTCGTCTAAACGTTTATACAATCTCTTTTAAACATATTACACGCGCAAGTCTGATAAAAAACTATGAACTTCAGGTGTACAACACTCGAAGTACTTTATTTTTTATAAATACATTTTGTTTATTTGACGTACGATAATGTTACTTTTTAAACGTGCGAATTTTTGTATATACACGATCATCTTACTCTTTAAATAAGCAAATTGTTAATATACATAATAATATTGATTTTTAAATGAGAACATTTTTAATGTACGATAATATTGCTTTTTGTATGAACAAATTTTTAAATATACACTGTAATATTGTTTTTTAAATGAGCAAGTTTTTAATATATGTTAATATTGCTTTTTAAATTATCAAACTTTTAACATGGACAATTTTTAACACTGTTGGATAATAAATATAAAATTGAGTGATATATACAATATTTACTTGTATGGGTGAAGGCATAGTTCATTAACGAGTCTAATGCGATACACTTATAATGCTTTGATATGGAAACCATACAACTATAAATGTGATATAAGATGTAACTCATTAGATACAGGAACTATTAACGCTTTCCTATAAAATTGTAAACTATTTCAATCTTTATAAAATACTAAAATATTTCAATTTCAACACAACACTAATTATTGATGCATACTATATCTATTCCCCTGCTTGTAAGTTACATCATTAAATTCCATTTTCGTCTACAAAACGGACTTCGTATTAAACATTGACGGTGCGTAATAAAAGTAACGAATTAATATTAACTAACTTTAATCTGGGTCGATTGTAAAGACGATGCATAATAAAATTAATAAATTAACATAAAATAAATATAGAAAAGTAAAGTGCAGGAAGTAATCGCGAGTGCATGTAGACATTAACTATGTGCACGTTGCATGAACGGCTCTTCACTTCAATTTTCGCTTTTAATTCCTCTTTTTCCCTGAAATCGAAGCTGTCTTATCCACCATCCAGCTCCACCAACACCAGCGAACTTAGTCTTGGCTTTCTTCTTGCCCGTTCCATCTTTATCGCAAAGGAAGATTACGCAGCCCTGCGGAGCCATAATTAACCCCGATGTGTCTCTGGCAGTCCGATGACAGTCGAGTAGGGTGAACGCATACAATTCTCTAGGAAACACACGGCGCTTGATCCTCCTGCCCCCTGCCCCTCGGCCCTAATTATCTAGCCGGTGCTCCCTTCAGGGGTCGTATGCGCCCCACACACCACCGAATAATCCCTCGTGCGAGCCCGCCGGTGCCCACATTGTGTGCAACCTGTGACATTGTTTCGTACACGTACCCATTCTTCCCGACCCTCTGTATCTCGCGTTTGTGCCAGCACGACACTCCGTGCATTCGTACCTGTTCCCTCCGGTTTCGTCACTCTTCCTCTTCGATTTCGACTTCTTCGCTGTTTGGATACGAATGTCAGGGTTTAGAATTAACCCCTCGCCTTATAATATCGTCTTCCACACGTGACGCACGTAACTGTAACAATGCAACAAATTTGGCTTATATTTTCACCACGATTCAAATTAGAGCTTAATTTTAATTGCAACCCGTCCACCAACGACTGCCATATACAAAATATCCCTGACATTCGAGTAATCTTTGTCTGTTTCAACATTACAACGATAATTAAGTCGCCCCGTCTGACGCACTTGCTGATAAAATCATAAGTTAAGGGTTTAACCCATTCGAGACGGCAATTTTTTTCGAACACGGTCCCTGGAAGCGAAATTTTTTTTTTTTTATTTATATTGCGCATTTTTATTGGAACTTCGAGTTCCGGGGTTAGAAGATTCGAGGAGTCAGTAATTTAATGATTTGGAGAGTTAGAACTTCGGTTCCCGGAGCTGGGAGATTTGGAGAGTTAGAACTTCGGTTTCCGGAGCTGGGAGATTCGAAGAGTCAGTAATTTAAGGATTCTGGGACGTTCCAGGATCTAAGGATTAGAGGATTTAATAATTAGTGGATTTAGGTATTCGGGATCGTACGTATTGCGAAATGATGGAATCAGCGAATCTGGGAATTCGAGAGATTAGGTATTCGAAGGTCTGGGAATTCTAAAGTCGAGGTATTCGGCAATCTGGAAATTTGAAAGTCTAGGTATTCGGGAACCTGGAAATTCGAGAATCTAGATATTCAGAGATCTGGAAGTTCGAGAATCTAAGTATTAGGGAATTTAGATATTTGGGGATATCAGCGTCAGGTGATCTGGGGATTTAAGTATCTGAGAATTTAGAAATTTAGGTATTCGGGGATGTAGGAAACCGGAAATCTAGGGATTTGAGGATCTGGTAATTCGAAAATCTAAAAATTCGAGAATGTAAGATTCGGAAATTTAGGGATTTGATATTCTTGGAATTTCGGAATTTAGGGATCTGAGGAGTTTAGAAGAATTACGAATTCTGAGATTTATTTATTTGGGAATCTGAGGATTTAGGAACTCAGAAAGACATAAATTTGAGAACATACAAATTTTTAGTTTACGAATTTAGGAAACTCGAAGGTTCAAAAGTATTTTTATCCTGTAAATTTGAAAATTAACAATGTGGGAGCCCGTATTAGGCTAACAAGTATATTCACGACTCTCATTTCCTTCTCTATTTTCGACATTCCTTCTAAATTTGACGAATTAATGAACTTAATAATGAAGTTAATAACGAAGTTAATAATGAAGTTAATAATGAAGTTAATAATGAAGTTAATAATGGAGTAAATAATGAAGCTAGTAGTCAAGTTAATAATTAACTGACCCGATAGTCGACGTTAGACCGATTAAAAGTACACGAAGCTCAACGAAACGTGTTCCGTTTCCATTCGAGACTAAAGTTAATGGAAAGATGTTCGCGAACCAGTGACGGCTTCTTCGTCTTTGTTATTCGCTCGTTGCCCGCGAGCACGAACGAGAAAATAAACGGACAAGCTTACTTCAGCTTGTCGTCGTACTTTGGAAACACGCTTATACTTACTTAATCAAGCGAACGTAGAACAGGCTGTACGGAAACGCCGTTCCGTTGTGTTCACAGACGAAGTTCGAGCGTAGATCTTGGAGAGGCGCGATCCCACCCCAAATAACGAGGGTGCAATTTGTCGTCGCGTGCAATATTAAAACGGTCCCCTCTTTTGTTATGTCCTTCGTCGCTAGTATTTCCATTACCATTGTGAGGGATGCAGTTTACCAACTCCTTGTTATACAGCCGACACGACTGATCTTACAGAATCGCAAAAAAGCCGAAACGTAACTAGATATACGAGATATATTCGTGTATGTATCTCGCTATTGATCTTTCCATTGTTCGCTTAACACTTTGGGTGCCACCCTAAAACAGTTTCAATTTCTTTTGGGAAGTAATTTTATTTTCGATAAATTTTCCAGACAATTTTCATAATAAATATTCAACTCATGTTTGTTCGATAAGTTTTAATGTATTTATCAAAATTTTGTATACTTTGTTATGTTAAATGTCTCAACTAAAATTAGCGATAGATTTATGTATGAATTCATACGTCACCAGTATGTGGGTCACATGGCACTCAAAGTGTTATTAAATAATAATTAAATTGTACACCTAAGCAGCTGAGTCTTGACTTTTTAATTGAGTTTAGAGAAGAAACTCTGACTTGTTTATTGAACTATTAACCCTTTCCACTCGAACGACGGCTCGTATTTGCCATTCAGTTTGATAGCACAATTTGAATAAATATTTTTTATCTAAATCCACAGTTTTATACGCGTGACGTATAAATATAATGAAACGGGCAATAGTCACAATTAACAATAGAAAACAATGAATTCCAAAAAATTGATTATACTTTACAGTTAGAAAGTTTTCGAGGGTTAACCCTTTGCAGTTCAGAGGTGACTGACACTCACCGTTTTTATTTAGTACAGCAATTTGGAATTTATATTTTTTAACTAATTCTATAGCTCTGCATATATAATGTATAAACATTATGAAACAGTTAATGTTGGCAAATAATAACGAAAAAATAATATATTTCAAAAAATTTATTAAACTTTTCAACCAAAGTTTCACAGTTGCTATCCGCCAGCAGTAAAAAATACCTTGGAGCGCAAAGGGTTAAAAGTAATAATTGATCTATTATATCTCGCCCCGTGCCTTATATCGAAACATCGATAAAAAGATCAGCGAATAAAAAATTATTATTTGATACAATGTTCGAACGTATCTCGAGCGATCCGAACGAAATATTACCAAATATTGTGTTTTCGTCCCCGAATTCCATTATCGGTTCGAAAATTGATCGAGCCGTTGCCGGACGTAGGGAGAGGATTATTTCCAAAGCGCCGATATCAATTGGAGTGCTAAAAGCACGTGACTCGCGCGTAATACGGCGAATTTTCCACCCACACTCGCATTATCGTTAGGTTGTTACAATGGGGCCGGTGCAAAATGCGTCGCAGCGGTGGTTGCCACCCTTTTACGCACGGGAGAAAAAAAAAGGAGGAGGGTAGTTAGTGGACGTATCCCGGTTATTCGCGAACGGGGGGTAGAAATGGTGATACAGGGGTTGAAAACGAAACGAAACGCGGAGTTACTCTCAAGGGGATCGATTCGGAACGGTCCACGGGCATATAGGGGCTTTCGTATCGATTGCTGGCACCCATCGAATGCATCTATGCAACCGAAGCCTTGTCCCTCGTGCGCCTACCCTTTCGTCTTCCGTTCGTCATCGTTCGATCAACGGATTTTTCCGTCGGTCGTGGAAAACTTTTAGCCGTGGATGACAACGAAAATGATCGAGCTTTTCATGCAAATGGACTTTCATGGTTCGTAAACCGAGGAGCGTTTGTTTCTGTGAAGTATCGACTGTGTGGGCACTATACGAGTTCGGCAAGTTCGATTTTCGATGACCAACGCGACCTACGTGGTATACAATCTTAAAAATTTGAGATACGGCAGTTTGTGGATCAGGGTGTTGGGGATTTTAGAAATATTGGTTGTTGGGAACTTCGTAATTTTGAATACAGGTTCGTCTAGGTGGTTGGGACATTTGGGAATCTGCGTAGTTGGATGTTTGGGGATTTTAAGATTTAGGAAGCGCATATTTAGAAACTTGGAGTCTCAGTCGGATGGTACTTGAGAGCGTAGTGGATTCAGGAACTTGAGAATGTAAGAATTTCGGGATTCAGAGATTTGGGGATTTAGGATCGTTTGGGGTCCCAGAGAATTAAAAATATAGAATTTTCTGGGTACAGGGATCCGGGAATCCAGAAATTCGGAGATCTAAGTATGACGGGTTCTGAAAGTACCAGTATTCAGAAATATCGAGTTTAAAGAATATTGGAGTCCAAGGATTTGGAAATTCAGGGATTCGTAGACTTAAGAATTTACGTATATATGCGTTTGGGTCTTCGGAAATTCGATGATCTAGGGATATCGGGATTTAGGAGAACCAGGATTCAGAAATACCGGTATCTAAAAATATTGAGATCTAGAGATTCAACGATTTAAAAATTCGGAGATTCAAAAATTCGGGAATTCAGATATTCAGAGGTTTAATGATTCGAAAATACAAGGATTCAGGGATGCAAGAATTCACGAATCCAAAGATCGAAAGATTCAGTGATTCGGGAATGTACGGATTGGAGGATCTGTTGTAGATTTGTAACCTGAATTCCCTAACGACTTCCCAGAGTCTTTGTCGTTTCCTTTTGACCCTGAAAATTGCCATCTCGATCCTCGTACAGTAGCTTCTGACAAGCAGCTACTTAGCCAGCGAAGTTGTCGGTGTTCGTCATCCGTGCACCCGTGCCGAGGTTCTAAGGGGACCTCTTCGGTCAGGATTAAGAAGACACGAGGGTGGAAACTGCACGGCAGTTTGTATTGGATTTGCATTCCGCTAGAATAATGGCACGGAGAGTTTCCCGAAGAATGGAGGGAGCCTGGGACAGCGGATAAGACGGAAGTTTCTGCGATAATTATGATCCTTTCGTTCAACGGTATCGACAGTTTGCCCGGCGGGCCACTCGAGAAGAAAAGGAACTCGTCAAGAGGAATAACGAACGAGACCCTCCATTCACGACGCATTATTTTATTTTTTAACAACGTACCAATGAAATTAATCCTTTGCTTTGGAATTCGAACGGCTATCGCATTCCTTACGTTGTTCCATTAATTCTAGTTAGCCTATGATATCAAAATGTGAAGACCAAAATATGTGTCTCCTGAGTTAGAGGTAAGGTTGGAGTTATAGTTACAATTAAAGTTACAGTTAGAGATAGAGTTAGAATTAAAGTGAAAATTAAAGTTAGAGCCAGAGTTAGAGTTAGAGTTAGAGTTATAATTAGAGCTAAAATTATAGCTAGAATTCGAGTTAGAGTTAGAACTAGAGTTAGGGTTTGAGTTAGACTTAGACTTAGAGTTACAGTTAGAATTAGAAGTACACTTAGAGTTAGAGTCATAGTTCACGCAGTATTTTTGAATGATCATGTTTCGGACTATCATCTTTGAAGATTACTTGGTAATTTACTATTTCGAGTATCATGATCGTTTCTATTGAACCCAGTTTCTATTTATCGAATCTCATAGATATTTTAGTTTTTCAATAAATATTATGTTTCTCTTCGTCAAGTATCAGTTACTATACAGTAGCAACTATGTCACAGAATTCAATTTAATATTTTCTTACACTCGATTGAAACAGAGAATCAATACATTTTTCTCACTTACCTAATTCATCGAACTATCACATAGTTAGCTTTTCTAACTAAATATGAACGACTAAATATCATTTAGTTAGATTTTCTAACTAATTGTGAGTGACTAAATATCATTTAGTTAGATTTTCTAGTTAAATGAATAGCGGAGCCATCATTTAGTTATCATTTGGTAACCATTACAAGAGCCGAATATTTTAGTTCTGCAATTCTATTGATTTTGCATCGTGCTCCGATTGTATCTGGTCTCAAATGTGATCTCGTATAAGAAATTCTATACAAGATGTGTTCATATTGTACACGATTTAGATACCGCTCGTCCGAAAAGTTCGTCGAGCAACAGGTTACGAAGGGACAATTTGCAAACGGCAATGGCGAGGATACGTTGGCGTGTGTCCGACATCTTGGAGACGTTTTTCGGCCTCGTGAACGAGAACGATGCTTGTCCGTTCGTCTGGCTGCCTACGTGGGTCCGGTCGACCCGTTTTAACCCACGTACGACGCGTTAATGAACTTGGAAAGATCGCTGCCGAGGATAATGCCGGTCTAACCTTGTACACGTCTTAACGTTTTTAAAAGTCGGCAGCAGGGACGAGTGAATCACTTTTCCGTGATTACCGTTTGTCTAAGGTCCGCGTCTCGTGTTCGCAACCGTGTTTCTTGTTCGAAGCAAACGCACCGGATCCTTTCGGGCGGTTGATTCAAACTGCCGCGCCTTTTTATCCTGCGTGATACACGCTCTTCCGATTTGTTCGCCGGAATCTACCTCGTGTATGTAAATAAGCATGGTAAACATTTACCAATAGCGACGTTATTTTGTACAACTTTTGCAACCCAAATTTCGCTTTGAGACGGGTGTCCTATGTAACTTTCCTTTTAATCGTTTTCAAATGCCTATTCCGAGCGAATATATTCTATGGAAGAATAGCAACGTTATTTTGTAGAACTTTTGCAACCCAAATTTCATTTAAGTTTCGCTTGGAACAGGAGTTCCAAACATCTTCCTTTTAATCATTTTCAAATGCCTATTCCGAGAAAATAAATTGTATGGGAGAATATCAACGTTATTTTGTATAACTTTTGCAACCCAAATTTCGTTTAAATTTCGCTTTGAACGGGTGTTATAACAACTTCCTTTTTAATCGTTCTGAAATGCCTGTTTCGAGGGAATAAATTCTATGGAAGAATAGCAACGTTATTTTGTAGAACTTTTGCAACCCAAATTTCATTTAAGTTTCGCTTGGAACGGGAGTTCCAAACATCTTCCTTTTAAACGTTTTCAAATGCCTATTCCGAGAAAATAAATTGTATGGGAGAATATCAACGTTATTTTGTATAACTTTTGCAACCCAAATTTCGTTTAAATTTCGCTTTGAACGGGTGTTATAACAACTTCCTTTTTAATCGTTCTGAAATGCCTGTTTCGAGCGAATAAATTCTATGTAAGGCTTGTCTATTCGTAAAATATTCTACCTCGTTAAAAATTTGTATCAGTGTATTTATTCGTTCGCTGTTTTTTTCTGAACTTCGATCAGAGAATAATACTTTCAACAGATTTTACTTTTAGCAGGTTTAAAATATACAGCGAGGGACAAATGTATTCATACACTTGGAATGTAGAAATAAAAACAACATTTCAATATTATTAAGCATATTTTATCATCTACAGCTGTATATTGTATATAACATTGTATGTTATACAAAAACTTTCTCGTTAAAAGGTTTGATGAATTCTTTGGGACTTATCGTGGCACTATTATTAATTGTCTAAATTAGATATACATATATGTACTTAATACTTTGTATATGTATATTTAATACTTCAATAGACATTTCTTAACGAAATTTATAGAATTGTACATTCCATATACAAACATAATGAAACACCCAATATTGGCAATTAACAATAGAGATACGATTAGTCCCAAAGAATTCATCAAACTTTTTAACCAAAAAGTTAAAAATGTATATATAGTTTTTTTTCTATATTTAAATATAGTTTAAAATTTTATATTATATAAGGTTAAAATTCCAAGTTGACGAATACTTTTATCCTTCATCGTATATAAAATATCTTAATACTATAACATATGTATAAATGCGTACCAGTAACAGTAAAATGAACATATAAAAATACCAAATAAAGAGAAGATCATAATTTAGGCATTGATTGCCTACATGTAAACGAACATTATTATCAAGAATAAGGATAATTAATTTATTTGTTGAGAGAAATTGATCGAAGAAACATGGCTATATGATTCTGTGTGTTGTCTAACGCGTGTTAGAATACGTCCTTTTTCATATGTTTGCATTTGGCAAAGATATTTAGGCATCCTCGACCGTGTACCACATTTTCGAGAGTTTATTCCTTCGGCAACAAATTCTCGGCGCAAACAATATATCCATCTTCCGTTCGTTTTCGAGGATATTAAAATACTCGAAGCAGAGGGAAAAGACGGGAGATAAATCGATGAAGACGAATAGGTCCGAGTCGACGGCGACGATGATGATATTAAAAATGCCGGCTGGTAAATGGTGTAATTTTATTTGTGGAAGGGCAGCCGGTTCGGGTCGTTTCTCAAGCTTTAAAGCAGGTGCGCTCGTTATCGCTGGCTTTACCTCGAAACAAAAGCTCGGAAAAGTACGGGGACGAGGTGGGAAGAAAAAGGTAGATAGATAACGTCGAGGGCCATAGACACGAAGTGGTAAAAATAGGAGAAAAGGGTTTCTTTGTAACGACTTCTTCATGAGTCCGCCGACGAACGCCGCGAAGATTTTTCAACATCTTTCGAGAGCTCTTTGTTCACCACCTACTACCCGAGCAATGATTTCAGAGCAACAATTGCTCGCGTTTGGTCTTCTACCAGTTCGAAGAATGATACTAACTGTCCTTTGTATCGGGGTTCGAAAGTTGTCGTTAGCGCCAATCGAAGATCATCGATTTTTGATAAAAGAAAACTTGTTTGCTGTAGAAATCAGCCGATTCGTAACTCAGTTCGTACAAATAAGATGATTGCACACTGTGTGTGCAGCTTGTTTCTCGGATAATATTTCTATACCAAGTGTACAATGTAAAGTAAAGTAAAAAGACAACATTACAATTGATTTACGTTTATTTTAAAAATAGTTAGATGATATTAAATACTTGTGTTACTTTCAACAATTAAGAATAGAATATAATGCAAAAAGATTGCTAGGAAATTGTAGAAAGGAAATAAAATAATTCAGTTGAGCGATGAAGAAAATAATATAAGCAGGAAATACATTTTTTTTTAAATGGACGAAGGGGCTAAGTTAAAACGAATGCTAAATTTTGTTTTTCTACGTTTCTAACAAAATATTTCGGAAATGACTGTACCTAAAATAGGAATATGGAACAGATTTGATAGAATTCAGTAAGGTTTGTGAAAATAATCATAAACTTTATTTTCAATTTTAACGTATGTACGCATTCAATGCATACGGCACTTCTAGCGTCAGTATTAAAAATGGTATCACGAAAAATGAACGAGTAATTTTATACAGCAGCTCGTCCGTAATTTCATCGCACGCTTCTCTCAATCATATTATAAAAGTTTCGCGAAAAGGTTAAAGTTCGGTGAACCGCCTGCAGAGCAAATCCGTGAAGTTTCAGTTCGGAATGAAAATTAGCCGCGTATATTCCGAACAAGAAATTAGTTTATACTGATCAAGAGACACTACTCGTTCTCTGTGCCGTCCTCCGTAGAACGTTCCGCCTATCTTTCCCAATTATCAATTAGACGACTATTCCTGTTTCGGTGATTTAGATAGCCCGCGTGTCGGGCCAGAAATTAGTGGACCCACGCTAATTAGCTTTTACCGGGGCTTAAGGAGAACGCCGTGCGAAAGCAATTATCTAAATCAATGCTTCTAACGTGTATCAAAGGAAATATTCGAGTAGGGACACGAGGTGGTGGTATGTGAAATAGGTGTTACAAAGATACTCGATATATGTACGACACTAACGATACAAAATTTATACTCTATTTATCATTTTTATATCACTATCATATTATTATGTCACTATTATCATTATTATCATTACTATCATTACTGTCATTACCATCATTACTATTATAATTACCATTGTTTTGTAACGAGTACTGCTTTCGCAAAGGGGTTCTAGTTGAGATGATTCTAAGCAACTTTTTCCTTTGCAAAAATGACGTTGAGGCTCCGTTTTTAAATTATTAACGAAAAATATGTACATCCGCTGTGATCATATTTTAATGTATTAAACAAATTGTTTATTTTAATAATTTTGCATCGATTACCGACTTCTGAATTATTAATAAAAGATATGTACATCTGTTGCTTTCATATTTCCATAAATTAGAAAGTTACTTTCATATTTATATGAATTAAACAAATTTTTCATTTCAATAATTTTGCACCGATTACAGGATTATGAAACATAGCAAAGTAAAAATGTTACAAATATATTTAAAAATATTTGACGAGAGAAGATTGTTTAACGGTAAAATGCGTTGTTATGACCGTAAAGTGTTGAGGATTTATATCGAAAGTACCTTTCATTTTTCGAGGAAAAAAAAATGCATTAGAACGACACTGCATCGGTCAACCGACATTCCTTACAAATTTGTCAGTTTCACGAAGACCACACAACAGCAATTACAGGTAAAACAAGCTGGCTACTTTTCGAGCCAGCCAGAAGACGAGCTCAATGGATTATCTTCGTTTTCATGGGGGTCCGCCACCAAGTCGGCCTTTTTCATCCCGGTTTGATACCGACGTTCTTAGTAGCTAGCAAGGTGGTCTCTTCACGGCGTAGTCATTTTTTATTCCTAGTAAAGGATCCGCTGAAATTCATAATATTTCCGGTGTATCGGGCGGTGTAAAAACAATTGTTATAAACGACACCGATTCGTCGATATTCGTTCGACAGATAAAATACCATCATAATAGCCAGCCATCGTCATTACCATAAAATAATGGATGTGGCATTTATACCTACAGTATGTATACACAATTGGCTATTTACACATACAGTATGTGTTCACAGTTGGCTATTTATACACAGAATGTGTTCACAATTGGCTATTTATATATACAATATATGCGATATACATCCAGTGATTGTGTATACATACATGTGTCTACAATCATTAAAATAGCATTATAAGCGATTCACCTAACATAACTTAACTTATTTAACTAACTAAACTTGTTAACTTGTATACATACCTTATGTGTAATAGCCACATTATGTATGTATAAATAACCAGTTGTGTATATGTACTATGTATAATATAATAATCACGTTATGTATGTATAAATAGCCATATCCTAAAAAAATATCATTAAATAGTTTGATGATTTTGCGATAGTAGATAGTCATAAACAAAACAAAACAATAAATGATATATTTTATTTTTGCTTCCATGGAGTTGCCAGAGAAGGGGTTTATATTGTCTCCGAGAAACTTTCCGATTTATCGATCAAACGCATTCTCCTATAGGTGAGTGCTCGTAGCTCGTTAAGAATCCGAGCCTGCCTCTTTAAAGGGCCATCTTGTTTTCATTCCGGAATGTTGAGTACGAGATTACGGTAGGGACTCAACTTGAACCAAATTAATTTAATCCGATCCGTATGTAAGACACACACGGCTTAGCGGACGTTCAACTCTTTGATTCTTTGAACCTCTTAAACGAAGAAACTTAATGGTTCGAGCATCAAATGACTAACAGGGTACATTCGGTGAATGATACATCGCGATTTTTATGTAATTTTTATGTTGATTCAACTTAACTGTCGGAGAGAAATCGTCGTTTTTATCCGTAACGAGTTTTTTATTTCATATGTTCGTAGGTCGTAACGTAGAGAAAATAACGCAAATAGACTTGTCTTATGAATTGTTATTTATATGCAGATGTTCATATGTGCAGTTATGTAATAGCGTATTTGCATGGGATTTGTTCTAAATATTCGATCGCGTTGGATTTGCAAATTTAGGGATTTGGAAATTTGGGGTTTGAAGATTTGAGGATTCGAAAATTCGATAATTTGGAGATTCGGAGATTGGAAAATTTTGGGACTTGATACTTTGGAAAATTGAAAATTTAGGTTCCAGGAAATTTTGAGGTTTGCCACGTTGTGAACTTGGGAACGTGAAAATTTCAGAATTTAGTGATTTCGAACTCCGTGAATTTGGCAATTAGAAGACTTGGATTTTAGGAAAATTAGGGTCTTAAGGATTTGGAATTTTGGGAATTTGGAAATCTGAAGATTTGGGTTTTAGGAAAATTTGGGATTTTAGGATTTGGAATTTTGGGAATTTTGAGATTTGGATTATTGGGATACGGGAAATTTTGGGATTCGAGGATATAGAACTTTGAGAATTTGGAAAATTGCAGATTTGAGTTTTAGAAAATTTCGGAATTCAAGGAGTTAGAACTTTGGAATTTTGGCAATAGAAAGATTTAGGTTTTAAAACATTTTGGGATTTAGCGATTCGAAACTTTGGGAATTTCGAAATCTGTAGATTTGGGTTCCAGAAAAATTGGAAATTTTGTGAATTTGAAGATTTGAACTATTGGGATATATGAAATTTTGGGATTCAAGGATTTGGAACTCTGTGAATTCGGGAATCTGTAGATTTGGCTTTTTGGAAATTTCGGGATGCAATAATTTGGAACTTTGGGAATTTGGAAATCTGGAAAATTCAGACAATTGTCAGGATTTAAATATTTGGAACTTCGTGTAACCGAGTATCTGAAAATTCGAATATTTAAAAATTTGAGAGTTCAGAGATTGAGAAACGCAAAAATTTGATAATTTAGAAATCTTCAAATTCACAAATTCACGAATCGAAACATTACCACGCAATTTCTGAAAACTTACAATTATTCGTTCTACAGACTCTTATAAATACGACGGATTTTCCACGCACACGCGTTCGCATTCCGCTTGTGTATTATCGCTGAACGTTGTATTAAGTTCCCAGGAAATATGAACGGTGCATGAATTTCATTTTCCCGCACGGCTCGTATTTACGAGCAACCCGTGGATCCGAAGGCACGTCCTGTTCCGTTAAAATAACTAGGCTCGTAGGAAAGATTATTGTTTCGCCGAGGATCTCGCGGTGGCATCGCGTTCACGCGCGTCGCCCGGCGTCGTTTAACGCGGGGACCACCGTTTTGCATACAAAACAGACAACGTTACTCATCCTTTGGAATAATCGAGTCTTATTCACATGCATGCCAGTTTGGCGTGGCGGTCTGCGCCGTGGTCAAGGAAGCTTTAAGGATACATGAATGTACACCGACAATCTCACTGTTTGACGCTTGTAATATCGTACGGTAGACGTTCTCTTCAACGTGTTCTGTAATCCTTTCGTTCTCACTCTCTATACATATATAGTTAACAATAGAAGAACAGGTATTTGGAAATTTGTGGAATTAAGAGGTTTAGATGTTTTGCGAACTTGTGACTTTGCAGAGTGTGGGAAGTTCGAAGTACATGTGAGGATTTTAGAATGTGTAATTGCCCGATATATAATTGGATATGTAATTGGTGTATGGTGTATTTTGTATGTATTTTGATGTCTGAGGACCGGAGAAAATGACAATTTCATAGTATGGCGATTTGCAAATGTGGGGATTTTGATAGTTTGGAAATTTGGGAATATGAAAGTTTTACATTATGGTGATTTGTAACTGAGGAGATTTTGAGGATTTAGAAATTTGAGAATGTGGGAACTTAGGAACATGGTGCTGTAAGGATATGTAAATGTGGAGATTTGGGAATTTTGGGATATAAGGATTTTGGAATATTTGAATTTGGGTATATGGGAAGTTAGGAACATGGACATTTCACAGTATGGCGATTTGCAAATGTGGGGATTTTGATAGTTTGGAAATTTGAGAATGTGGGAATTTGGGAATATGGGAATTTTATAATATTTCAATAATGGGATATGGGGATACAGGCGTAAGGAAATTTTAGGATATAACGATTTTGGAATGTTGAAATTTGGATGTATGGGCTTCTGGGAATGTGAAAATTTTACATTATATGGTGATTTGCAAATGTGGGGATTTTGATAGTTTGGAAATTTGAGAATGTGGGAATATGGCGATGTTAGGATTTGTAAATGTTCAAATATGGGAATTGTGGGATATAGAGGTTTTGGCACATTGGAATTTGGGGATTTTGGGGAAATATAGGGATTTTGAAAATTTGAGAATATAGAAATTTGGGAATATAAGTATTTTAGGATATATAAATTCTGTAATGCAAAAATTCTATGATGCATATATTTTAGAATATACCAATTTGGAATATTGTGACTTAGCAATACATGCAAATTTGAAAAAATATGACAATATAAAAATTTGCAAACACGAAGATTTAAGAACTAAATAATATGAAAATATAAAAATGTATAATTTTAAACTGCAATTTCCGTCATTAAAATACGTCAACAATAGCACAGTATCACAGTAAAAGCGTAATCCACGCATCAAAAATATTTCATACCGTGAGTATCAATAACCGGAATGATAGCCAGTTAAAGAAATTCGATAACTTTATTAATTCGGCTCCGAACGCATATTTATGGTTTCCATAACGCGCGAATTCAGCGAGTTATATTAGAGAATTTACGAGTGACGACAGTGCGAAAAAGCTGGGGGAAAAAATATCGTCGCGCGTGTTCTGGCAGCCCTTCAAACGACGCATTTTCGAAAATCAATTTTGCGGCCAGTCCCTAGCGAATTCAGCTGTCGCAATTTGGAATCGACTGGTCGTCGAATAACTGGAAATTAAAGCGCCGATATCGAACATTCCCATCGCGTTGTTGCGGAAATAAAATTTCACGCGTGCCATAGAATTTTCCCCCAGCCAAAATGGCTCGTTTTCTCCAAAATGTCCGAACAATTCGCGAACTTCTTTCGCGACTTTCAATTTTTCTCGATTTTTACGCGACGAAGATGTTAGTATCTTAACACTAAAACTACCGACGTGTAATGCACAATAACTTTGTAGTTAAAAGTGTAGTTGAAAAATAACACGTTGACTGCCACATGAAAGCAATTGAAAATTGCATTATTAAAAAACTTATTGCAAAATGCATGTTAACCTTTATGGAGATGAAGAATCTTTCTATAAACTGGCTTATGTATTGTTCATTAGTTATTTTCATATTAAATAAATCTTAGAAAATATGTTCACGATACTTTGTTATATTTGTTCCTCACAGTTCCAAATAACTGGAGGTAAAAATCCGAATGAACTCCAATAAACTTTATTTATACGTAATGAATTAAGGCGGAACTTTGTGCATGTCTTTTGTATAACTTTCAATATTTCTTTTTAGTATGGTAAATTGTATAGCAATCACCGTGTAATGGTACACAACAGGTTTCGCAAATATATCTCGTTTCACTGTGCTTTCTATTTCAAGAGCATACTCGACACGTTTTAGTCCTCTTTTTATCACAATCCTAGCTTAAACAACAAGAAAAGTAGTTTCTGTATAATAGAGTGAGCTCGATTAACACTAGATTTACGGAGGTTCAATGACTACTTCTGTCTAAATTAAAAATGAACGATAAAAACAAATAACTAATGAACAATACATAAGCCAGTTTATAGAAAGATTCTTCATCTCCATAAAGGTTAACATGCATTTTGCAATAAGTTTTTTAATAATTTTCGTAATTGAAAATAACACGTCTAAGATCTGTCACTTTGACGAGTTCTGTAAACCTAGTGTTAAACAGAATGAACAAAGTTTCTCAAATATTCTATATACGCACTGGATTTCATAAATTGAAACAGAAAATGCAAATGCAACCACGAATTAACTCGTGATGGGTCAATAACGTTTGTGAATAAAAACACGAGTTAACTCAATAGTGTGTTAATACTGTGTCAACAATGTATTGAAATAAAAACGATACATACATTCGATGGGGTGAAATCGACGAACGCTCAGGATAATATTTCATCGAATATTTTCCGATACCGATAATTACTTATTCTGGGGCAACTCGATTATTATTCACGGGTTCCGTATTTCCCAAGAACGGTGGGGTTATGCAATTAATTGTACGTCAATCGTTTCACCGGATCTAACGGACACGCGATCCAAGGACAACCTCTTTGGTTGTACGCTTTCTCGACAACCAACGTAAATAGGGTCAATCCTTTCGGCATCGCGAGTTGATCAGGAAATTTAACGCGAAAGAGAAAATTATGGTAAATGCAATCCCCTGCAACCGACAAACCGTTCTTGCCAATTTAGAATGGTATTTCGCCTATTGCACGAACCATTTGCCGGCGATATACCGTTGTAACGCCGATTGGTATAGCTGTCGCGTTACGTCTGTTCGCACGTTTTGGAATCTCGCGAATCGCGGGAAGAAAGATGTGGATTCGGAAATTTAGAGCTCTGGGGATTCGAAAATGTGGATATTGGAGGATTTGATTGGGTTAGGATTCGGAGATTTGCAAATTAGGATGTGCGAAAAATTGTGGTTTAGTTATTTGGGGTTGTGAGAGTTTCAGGTTAGGTAAACTTGTGCAAGGGATATTTTAGATACTTGGCAATTAGGGGTTTGGAAATTCGGGAATTTCGGGATTGTGAAAATCTGGGTTTGGGAAATTTTGGATGTGAATATGTGAGGTTTGCGAAATTTGGAAATTTAAGAATTGCAGTTTTAGAAATCTTGGGATTTGGTAATTCAGGGATGTGAAAATTTGGAGTTTAGATATTTGCGAACGTGAAAATTCGGGGTTTGTGAATTTTGCGATTGTGGATTTTTGATAACGTGGAAATTTGTTATTTAGAGATTTGGGAATTTAGGGATTCGGGTTTTAGACATTTGGAAATTTAGGAATTGGGGTATTAGAAATTTGGGAATTTAGCAATTGGGGTTTTAGAATTTTGGGAATCTAGGAATCGGGATACTAGAAATTTGGAAATTTAGGAATTGGGGTATTAGAAATTTGGGACTTTAGGAATTGGGGTATTAGAAATTTGGGAATCTAGGGATCGGGGTTTTAGAAATGTGGAAATTCAGGAATTGGGATTTTCGAATTTTGAGAATGTAGCAATTGGTATTTCAGAAATGTTAGGAATCTGTAATTTAATGATTTGTTAATCTGGTGTTTAGAAATTTTCAAATGTGAAAATTCGGGTTATATGAAATTTGCTTATTCGGAAATTTTATAAGGCGAAAGTGTATCACTTATAAATGCGGAAATTTAGCAATTAATATTTGAAAATCTAGAAATTTGTGTGTTAAAAACATGAAGAATTCGAGAATGCGCATTGAATACCTAGTATAATTAATAATTAAATTTCATCCACTTCCCGCTACGTTTCCCTCTCGTATATCATACCAAAGTTTACAAAGAACGCGAAGCTGTACGACAGCATATTAAATTACAGCAATTTATAAAATACGTGACAGATACATCCTGCACCTTCGTCATCCTGTTATGGCAAAATGCAACGAGTCGTGTTCGGATCGCTGTTGGAATTCGAAAGTTTAGCCGCAGTTCCAGATCAATCGACGATCACCTTGTAGACACGTTGTTTCTCGCGACGAATAAATTACATTTAATCGCAAATTGCTCGCTATATAGAGTTTTACTGTCGCTGCATAAACGATCTTAATGAGTCCATTGTTAACATAGGCCTGTACCATCGCGTTTGCCACCGTGTGTATGCTCGTGACGCCGTTCAAACTACCGGCCATTTCCAACCCATTATTACGGTAGCAGGTTGGGTCCTCGATCATTTCCAGACCCACCTATTGTCCATTAGACGGCGGATTATTAATGTGCTCGGCCACGATAGATAAGTCCAATCGGCGACTAGTTGCAGACAGTGATTTCTTAAGTCCTCAGACACTGTAATTTCTTCGTGATTTCAAAATTCGCGTGACTCCCCGCAAATTGATATCGCTATTATGATTTTCAGTCTGCTGTAAATACAGTGCGTCGTTGGTCAGCGTAATACTACAGTTTATAGTAAATTCTATGGGAATTATACTTGTATGGAATTACAGTATTATGGTAGTATGTAGTTTATTTTATCTGACTGGGACAATCGTTTAGGTTAACGTTTTGAACACCTCTGTAATTTCGAGTTACCTGGTTTGATCTGTATGTTTAGTACATGTTACATGAACTCTGAAACTACCAAAGGGGTCAAATGATCGCTTTACAAATTTCCTAGTTTATGATAAATTTTGTTAAGATACTTTTCTTGAAATCCATGTTGATTCTCATTGAGATAAAGAATTAATGTGTATTGATTTATGTATCATCGTTTATTCATTTATTTTTTAATATCATTCTTAACTTCAAAATAATTGTGTATTATATGTCGGTCGTTTCAGTGTTAAATATATGTATGTATACTAGGGTGTGCAATAAGTTTCTTTCTTTCTTTTATATAAAATACAAACGCACTTAGAGGAATATTTTGCAAGTGAGACTGAATAATTTTTGAAAGAAGAATTAACGAGGTTATCTGATAGAGAAAGAGGGTGATGCAGCAGAACAATTCATATTTAATGCAACAAATCAACGTTAAACAATAAATGTTCCTCATTGCTTTCATATCAAAAAAAGAAGAAACTTAGGAGACACCCTAATATTTTTCGAAGAAGCTAATTGTTTCCTTTGGTAATAATTTTTGTTAATAAGCTTCGTTAATAATTTATCACCGAAATTCACTCCTGAGTATCTCAATGCTTCATCGTTACATAAGTATTGGTGATAAAGAATCTATTAAAAGCCTCGATGATCAAAGTACTACTACAGCCCTTGGTCCAGTTAGTATCAGACCATGAAGCAAACATATCCTCACAGTCGGAGAACCTTCTCTTTAGAAATGTGATTAGCGAAACAGCTTCCCCTATGTCTTCAAACAAACTAATTGGTTCCTTTGGTCATAATTTTTATTAATAAGCTTCGTTAATAATTTATCTTTGAAATTCTTTTTTGTATACCTCAATACTTCATCGTCATTATATGTTCTCGTGATAAAACGTCTATTACAGCCCTTCATGATGAAAGTTCTACTACAGCCCTTGATGAAAGTTCTATCACAGCCTTTGATCTAGTTATTATCAAACCCCGAAGCAAACATATGCTTACAGCCGGTGAAATTTCTATTTACAAACGCGATTAGCGAAACAGCTTTTCCCATATCTTCAAACAAACTAGTTGGTTCCTTTGGTAATAGTCTTTAAAATTCACTCTAGCGTATCTCAATGCTCCATCGTCATATCATAAGTACTCGTGATAAAAAATCTATTAAAACCCTCGATGATGAAAGTTTTATCGCAGCCCTTGATGATGAAAGTTCTATCACAGTCCTTGATCTAGTTATTATCAAACCCCGAAGCAAACATATCTTCACAGGCAGTGAAAGTTCATCCTAAAAACGCGATTAGCGAAACAGCATTTCCCACGAAAATACATTTTCAAATAACGAGATATCGCATGACGGGCTACATGCACGAACACATACGAGTGTCGTTGGCTCACGAAAGACGTGGGTGTCGTTCGTACGTGGGCACAAATGGCAAAAAGTCAATTTCTCGTGTATCTATTTCAATCTCCCGTGACTCGTAGCGGTCTCGTTGAAAATCGGCTGCCAACTCGAACGAGCGAAACAGATCGAGCCGTGGGAACTGGACTTCAATTCGAACGTTTCGCGTTTACAAGCCTGCCCCTTCCATTTTGTCGGTCGCCGACAAATTCGCTGTTTCTCCGTTTCGGTTCCGCGATCGTAATAACCAGCCGTTGTTGCGTAACGTCGGCACATTTTGCCCGGTTATGCGTAAATTAGGCGCGATTCACGGCTTCGTGAATAATGATACAGCCGGGAACGTTCACTGGTGTCGCGAACCTGGCACAACGCTGTTCATCCTGATGTTTATTTTTTTTCTTTCCTTTTGTCCTGATTCGAAGATGGAACACGAAATTTCGTCACGAGTCGGGGTTTCCTGCGCGAAAACGACGCGCGTCCGGAATAATTGAGTCATAAATAAAGCAGAGACCGAGACAACGATTATTCGTAATTAAACGAAACGCTGTATGAACATCGCGTTAGCTCCAGGAACGGTTTAACATCTTTGGAGCCCTCGAATGGTTCGGAGATTTTGGGATTTGGAGACTCGGGAATTTGGGAACATGAGGACCTAGCAATTTTGAGATTTGGGAATTTAGGAATGTGGATATTTACGGATTTTGAGATATAGAGATCTGGCAATGTAGGGATTTCGGGATGTAGGAATTTGAGGATGTAAGAAGTCTGATAATTGGGGAAGTAGGAATGTGAAGATGCAAGGATTTCGGGATGTAGAAATTTAAAGATGTAGCTATTTAGGGATATAGGCATTTGAAGATAGAAGAGTTTAAAGATATCGGATTTTCGGGATGTAGGAATTTGGGAATGTTGGAACATGTGAATGTAAGGGTTTGGGGAAGTAGGAATTTGGGGATGCAGGAACTTGAGGATGTTCATATTAGAAAATATAGAGATTTGGGGTGTAGGAATTAGGGGATGAAGGGATTTCGGTGTATAGGAACTTGGGGATGTAAAGATTAAAAATTTAGAGATCAATAGAAATTATGGATATTTGGGAATTGTCTCATTCTCTAATTTTAGAGCTCCTAGAGCCTCGAAACATTTCTAACCTCATTTTTGAAATTTTTACAATTTTGCATCCTTAAAACATCGAAGCTGCGTATCTTCTCAATTCTGCAATTAAGAACTTTCAATGTTTGGAATTTCAGAAATTTCGAACTTCCACTCTTCGAAACTTTGATACATTACAAAATACAGGGTGTCCCACAATTATGGTACGAGCCGGAAAGGGGTGATAGGTGATGCTATTCTGAACAACCTTTTCCTTTGCAAAAATATTGGATGAGGCTTCATTTTTAAATTATTAAGGAAAAACACCGACCAATGGGAGCGCGAGGATCTCGCGCGCTTGGAGAATGAGGTGTAGGCCCGAGTTTTAATTGGTCACGGTCGCGATTAAACATGCGGCGTGCACGATTCTGACGTTCTGATTGGTCGGTGTTTTTCCTTAATAATTTAAAAATGAAGCCTCATTCAATACTTTTGCAAAGGGAAAAGTTATTCAGTATAGCATCACCTACTACCCCTTTCCGGCTCGTACCATAATTGTGGGACACCCTGTATAATCCTCGGTGAATGGAAGCATCTATGATATCCGTTTCCTCGATATCCTAAACACGTGCTTATATCTTATTTAGCGCTTAATCCGAGACTGATTATTATCCAACGAAACTTTGACGTAAAATCGCGATCACGCCAGCGTTTTCGCGACGTAAGTTACGACTCTTTATCCGTCGGTGTTTTGCGATAAACTTTGTACCGTTACAAGTTTTTGTGACGAAATTTATGCTCGCGAAAATGCCGTGCACGCTCGTGTCGCGTTCGCCGTCGCGAAATTTGCTGTTCCGTGCATGTAGATTATTCTTTTCCATTTGGCAGAGATGCCTTTGTAAGATTGTTGCGAAATTTTACGACGTTTACAAGCGATTGAATCGTATCCTTAATGGTTCCTCCTGCAACGTGTCTTATTACACGCGCATATATCCATCGGAGACGTTGCTTTTTCTTTAATAATTTCTCCGAAATGTTTCTTGAAAAATTATTTGCCTTCGGGGGTCAACACACGCGGTGATAAAATATTTCGATAAAATATGAAGACGATACAATCGATAAATTATTTGTCTAGAAATAATTACACGTTACTTTATTCGAATAATCAAACGATTCTCCGAATTATTTATCGACCGTTCCTACACAACGTCTCATAAAACGCATGATTTACGCAACATGTATACATATTAGCTGTTTTATCTCGTGAACCTAAACTCATGAAGTGATCAACGAATAAAATTATCTCCGGTCTCTTCGTTTAAAAAGTCTGGTCATATTTCATTTTCTTCTAACGCAACCCTTTCTTCGTAATACACTGTTTAACTTTACTCTCGCATTTCCTCTACTTTGACTTTCTTCGTGAATAAATTTCAATTTATCCATCAATCGAAACAAGGGAACATGTGCAATCCTAACACACCGATTTAAATGAAACTTAGGTGAGATGTAGTTTTGAAAACAAATTTAACACGTAGTTTTCTTATCGATAATCGTGCGTTTTAAGGGGTTGATAATGAGCAGCAATGTTTGGGGTTGAAAATATGGCGTTTTAAATATCTTGATAACTAGAAGGGATAGGAACATAATTTTTTATGAAGAATTTCATTAGTTTAAATAATATTTTAAAAAATTAAATTTTTTATACAATTTTTATTATGAAACGTTGATTTATATGTACACATATATACACGGACACGTATTTTCTATTTTTGTCCACAGATCACGCATACGAAATTACTTGAAAATAAATCAAAGTCTAACAATAAAAACTGCATACAAAAATAAAATCTTTCAAATATTAAACAACTGAGATTTTCCCTAAATTTTCCTTACATCTATGTCCGTCATTCAAAAACACGAAATTCAAAGAAACATTATGTTCCTACTTCTTCTAGTTGCCAAGATATTAAAAAAAACATACACTTTCAACCCCAAACTTCGGAGTCCATTATCACACCCTCAAAACGCACAATTGCCGATAAGAAAAATACGTGTCAAATATTTTTATCTGAAAATTGTAAAAGAGTGTACTAGTTTCCAACCTAGTACAACTTTTCAAAAAAAGTTTACTTCCTTTAAAAAGTAGAAAAGAGAATAAATAAAGTATGATACGTAAACTGGCCTACACGATGCATCTTCGTCTCGACTGAAGTTAACATATCGACAAATGTTGCTTGGTAGTGTTCGTAATTTAAAATAAGGAACGTGTCACGAGTCGTTTCGACTCGTACGGTAAATCCAGCGTTAATCAACGACTCGTTTCGAATGAATACATTTGGCGTGCGTGAATCGTGAGATAGTGAAGCGTGTTTCGTATCGATCGCAAGACTATTGGCATTTAGCTTCGCACACATGCGGCGCCGCTTCAAACCGCATTCTCCAACGCACCGTGTATACCACGTGTTCACATTGACACCTGTTCACTTTCCAATAGCTCGTGTCTGCCGGCGAGAGTTCATATTTTCGATACTTGCCAGTGACTCACGTTGTCCCTCAGCCTGTGCATCATCGATGACGGTGAATCCTTGAGATGCTTGCCAAAGGTGAAGGACAGTTAATTCCTCGCTCGATGAGAATGATCTTCGATGCATATCCAGGCGAACAACGTGAACGGATCACGCGTGAAGTATGAGGATATGCAAATTAACGATGACTGTTGGACGTTGGTTCGGTGTCACAACGGTATCGTAAGCTGGTAGGTGGGAATGAAAAATGGCCTAACAGTGAGATCATTTGAAATTTTGTATCAATCCGAGACGCTCTCGTATCACTTTACGATCGTAGATCGTATTGTTTCATTTCATATTGCTTATTGTTGTTGGACCGTAGATTGTATCGTCGTGTTTTATATTGCTTATTGTTGTTGGATCGTAGATGTTCTTGAGAATAAGTATCTTTATAAAATATTCTCTCTTCCGATTTAATCTTACTAACCGGGATTTTATGCTGAAATTTAAAGACTGTGGGAAGTTGAAAATTGATGATTTGGAAAGTAGGACTTTTGGCAGACGAGTAGAGTAATAATTTAAATAAAAGTGACGTGAACATATTCAGGAACGAATTTTTCATTTCAGTTACAACAAAGAAAATTGTAATTTAATTCGGATTTTTTCAATAAAGAAAATGTAATATAAAAATGAAGTTCACGAAATGAAGTTAAAATGCAATATAAAAAATTCAGAATTTAAAAAACTACAAATAAAAAATGTGAATATTTACTATTAAACAAAACTCATTATAATTGTTTAAGGCATTAGTAAATACTACTTGATGGTGTCACAAATATATTTTTAGTTATATCCTTTTCGACATGTACACATACATACATATATATACATTGACATAGAGTTTAATTGTCCATAAAAATGCACATAAATTTTAGTAAAAAGATACGTTTGTTGTTTATGAAACAGAAAAAATTGATATCGTTAGAAGACTTATATTCTTGACAGTGTGTATAAAATAAATATTATTACATGTACTAATAACTGCAGCTATGAGTGTAATTATACAATATATGTAACAGTCATTGTAGTATATAATTATATTTATTACTGTACTATTAGTGTATTATATTTTTATAACAGTTTCAGAAAAGAGTAAAGCTTTATGTAAATTAGAAATTGTATGTCCACATATGTGGCCAAGGCCGTGAAGAGATTAATATCGTAATAATCGGTATTCGTTCTCGAATCAATTTATTATTTTTCCTGTCCAAATTCACACGTTGTTCCGTTCATTAGTTCTTCGTCGTTCTTTCAGTCGACAAATCCAATTACACTCGCTGGACGTATACGGTAACCAGAAGTCGCGTAATTAATGTCATTACTCATATCAAGAGATCGGTTCGTGCGAGCGGGACTTTACGACACCGAAAATACATTGACACGGTAGTCTCGTGCGAACGAAAAAAAACGATTATTTCTGTTACAACATCGCTGTTACCCACGAATACAATGCGAAGCGTTGGGCAACGCGAGATACTAATCGGTATTAAGAGAGAATAACGCGACCGATCTTGATAACAGGGTGAAAGATCGTGGCAACAGTTTCGTCAGGTGTTTGAGACCACCCACGCACAGAGAAGGGCGTGATCGATGTGTTTACGCTCGAATCTGGTAACTAGCATAATACCGGCGAAAATTCGTAATAACCGTGTTCTCTTATTCTATAAAAAGATCTCCATGTTGTTTTTCACGCATATTCGAGGGGATGTAGGAATTCGAGACTGTAAACATTTGAGGATACACGAAAATGAATATGTAGGTACTTGGAAATATAGGGATTTAGGGATGTTGGAATTTGAAGATGTGGGTATTTGGGAATGTAGGAATTTCGTGGGGTAGGAATTTCGGGATTTAGGGATGTAGGGATTTGGAGACATAGGGATTTGGGGTGTAGACATTCATGGATGTTGAAATTTCGGGATGTAGGAATTTTGGTATTGAGGAACTTGAGAACGTAGATATCTGGGAATATAGGGATATAGGTATGTAAGAAATTGTGGATGTATTTGTAATTTAAGATAAGGAATATGTCATGATTCATTTTGGCTCGTTCCGTAAATCTAGTGTTAAAGCATACAGTACAATCGATAAGATCGAAATGCGATTAAGAATTAATAAAATGAATTATGTATTTTTGTTTAATGATATGGGCTAATTGTGTTTTTGCGTGTTCTTAATCCAATTGTAATTCTGTACAAGGAATGCATGCGTGCAGCAATGGTCAAAGAAGAGTTCTTGCATCGGTGGGTTCGTGTTAATGCACAAAAGTGATTTCTTTTATTCTTTAACAAGCTGTTTGACGCACTGCGGCCCCTATTATTTAATACACGAATATTTTACAGTCCGCTGGTGACTGTGGTCACCGGCGCATAAAGCGTAAAGGTAATAATGGTATAAAATTAAATTACAGTCAGAAATTGTCATTCATTCGATATTCGTAATTCTCTGTTTCACGTCGGTGAGAAATTCCTATAAAATATTGAATACGTAATAAGTTGAAACATTTTAGTTCGTTCGAAACGTTTGAAACGAAATTATCGGACAGAACTTTCCGATAGACCTAATAAAACGCGTCTAAAAAGATTTCCTGTTTCGTGTCCATTTGTTAAAACGAATGAAAGTCCAGCTACACGAGAAAACGTCACGTACTGGAAAAAGGGACAGAGTCCAACTCTTTGAGGCACAGAATTTCAGAAAATAAAGTAGACCCACGTTGCACAGAAAATTGATCGCGTTTTCAATTCAACAAAATTGCTATATTTTTAATAACACAGAAATGATAATACTATAATATATTTGGCATCGTGTCTCTACCCGAAAAATGGCGAAATATTGTTAATAATAATGGACCATATTTGGTTTAAATAAAATCATTTTCACGCAGTAAGAAAAACAGTTGAATTTTACTAAAAAAAAAAGCGTTACGAACTTTTTCCCAGACCCAATATAATAAATAAATATAATTTCGTTATCAACACTAGAAATACCATCATTAAATGCATACTTACTTTAGAATTGAAAATGAAGTAGAAAAATAAATAAATGAATATTGCTGCGTCATCTAACATACACAACCATTCATTAGCTCAATAAAACATGACAGATATATTGACAAAGGGTCGGCTACAATATTTTATGACATAAAATGTCAAACCCGAAACCAGTCATTTTGACTGGTTGGTAGTTCTAGTGTTAAATGAGAGCGAAATATATGTGTGACCAAAAAACGGAAGTTACTTATGGCTCGACCTAATAATATAATTAGGCGAACGGATGAATTAAGAAGTAAGGCACTGACAGCATGTATCCCGTGATAGAGGAACGTGCTATGGGATCAGGTATTTCGGTGTTGCCACGAATTTTCGGGCGGATCGATCGAGAAACTGGAGCAAGCTGAATTTTTCAACGACCGCGACCGAACTCGACTAACGTACACGAACGAAAGTACCACGACAACGAGCACGAATTATTGTTCGCGATGACGGTGATTAATTACTATGCACGGCCACTTAATTGGCCTTTGCTGCTTAAACATTCGTCGGTTCGTGGCACAGGAACGTCGTTTGTGTCGCTCGATGCCGAGAAACGACGGAAAAGCTGCTCGCGGTGACAGAAGCATTGCGATTGGTCGGCTCTAATTAATCCAATTAATCCGACACGATATTCACCGATGGTAATTACCGTCTAATTACCGTTCCACGTACGGTTTTTGTCCTCGGACGACTGGACGGACCGTCTCGATGTCCTGAAAGCAATATTGTCGTCATTACGCTAATGGAGCCACGACGGTCACCTCGCATGCTCTAACAGAAATTATGTTCCTCCTGTAAACATTGCTCTGGCAAATACATATCACGAATTCTATTCGAAAAATTAATTATTCTCTACTCGCTGTTTTATTTTTTATAGAATTCCTTAGTCTGAATTTGCAAATCTAACAAGGATTTTGCACTTAGTTGCAATCATTCAAAGTTTATCTGGTAAATGCTAAGCGCATGAAACAGTGTCTTAATAGTGAAACATGGCACTGTTTCATTTCCTTAGCGTTCAGAAGATTATCTTTGAATAATTGCAACTAAGTGCAAAATTTAATAAAAACTCGCTACTCGTTGTTTTATATTTTATAGAATCCCTTAGTGTCACCTTGCAAATCTAATGAGGATAGAATTTTTGTGTTTAGTTGCAGTCATTCAAATATTGTCTTGTAAATACTAAGGGTTTGAAACAGTGTCTTAACAGTGAAACTGGGCAGTGTTTCATTTCCTTAGCGTTTAGAAGATTATCTTTGAATAATTGCAACTAAATACGAAATTGAATAACAACCCGCTACTCGTTCTTTTATATTTTATAGAATCCCTTAGTGTCACCTTGCAAATCTAATGAGGATAGAATTTTTGTGTTTAGTTGCAGTTATTCAAATATTGTCTTGTAAATACTAAGTGTTTGAAACAGTGTCTTAACAGTGAAACTGGGCAGTGTTTCATTTCCTTAGCGTTTAGAAGATTATCTTTGAATAATTGCAACTAAATACGAAATTGAATAACAACCCGCTATTCGTTCTTTTATATTTTATAGAATCCCTTAGTGTCAACTTGCAAATCTAATGAGGATAGAATTTTTGTGTTTAGTTGCAATCATTCAAAAGATTTTCTTGTAAACGCTGACGGCATGACACAGTGTTTTAAATACTGAAACAGGGCACTGTTTCATTCCCTTCGCATTTACAAGATTATTTTTTAATAATTGCAAATAAATGCAAAAATTCTATCGTCACTTCACTCGCAAATTACGAGAGTGGAATTTTATAATGAACATTCACGAGATAATCTTCGTACGATGTAACGAGGCGCAAGCTTAAATTTAAGAATAAATCGATCGTGATCCGAACAATTAAAATTATTCCGCGTTATTACGCGCGAACGAAATCGTGAATATTATTTCGATAAACCATAAACGAGATATTATTAGCAATAAAATGGAATTACAAACCCCGCTAATTGCATTCGTGTTTCTTTTGTTACAGGTAAGTCCATTATAATCTGGTCTGCGCGTGAGCTTCAATTACCGGGCTTCTCATCAACGGCCGATCAGAGAGCGATAATTAATTATCCACGCGTTTTGGGATGCAATTTCCCAGCAGTTCGGTTGATATTAACGCGTAAGGGCCCTGTACGGGTTCCCAGGTATGTAATGAAACACGCCGCAAGTATTCGAATTGCGAATACACCCTCGAATCTCGTCTCGCAGGAACGCGTTGCCCCGCTTAACATTTAATTTACTAATGAATGATTCACGAACGCATAATTCGTTATCCTCCCCGAGGGATTAATCTGCTAAAAAGTGGATCGCGTTGATTCGTTTCATACCGTGTTACGCGATTATTTCGTCGAGATCGAGGGATAAATTAATTGCTATTAACCCATTAAATGCCAAATTTTTATTTCATCTCTACTGCGCGGGTTGTCAATTTATGTATCAAATGCCTTTACAAGTTGGACAATGTTGAAACAAAAAATAATTGTAACAACCAGAATTTAAGCATGTACCGAATACACATTTTATTTAATATAACCTTGTTGCAAGTGATACAAGAAAAATGTAAATAAAAATGTATATTCAAATCATCATTTGGGGACCGTGGCAGCAAACGGGTTAATTTGATGGAAAATGTCACGAATGTGAACCATTTGACGCTATGGGTTCTTATCGTGTTAATCGCCATGAACGAACCTTTGCATAGCCATCAAATTAATTTAATATTAATTCCGAATAAAATTGCGTGGCTCTTAAACTGATCCTCGTTTAGGCAGCTGTAACTTTGCACGAAGTGATGCCAACGATGATCAAGTACTTTTATGCACGAAAGTAAAATTAAGTCTGATATGTATCGTATCGTGTAGTTCATTAAACAATGACGATCTACAGAAATTATCTGCTTTTATTACCGGAAGAAATGAATTTTTCCGAACATATCGATCTCGATCGGTTTACATAATCATGATTGTATCCGTAATGATATTATGTTCGCGCAAATCACGCCTACTAGTCGATGGAATAAAGAATCTTTTTTCTATGCAAACAAGCTTCTATTCACAACGTAAGTACCATCAATTAACTCAATTTTCTTGGAAAACTGACGAGCCGTTTCTCTAATAGCTAATACAACGTGCACGGTATAACTGTCGATAATGATCATTAAATCTGCGCGTGTACATATAATACACTTTTGTTCCTTCTGTAATAAACTTTCTCACGTTCAGGTGCTGTGTGGGTTGTAACGATCTACCTCCAAGTAAACTAACTTGATCCACTGTGGATGAATCAACGAGTTAGGATAATTTAAGTCCTGTAATAGTGTACGGGCATTAGCTATTGCGTTTCCATTAAGTTTCATAAGCAGCTGATTTAGAATAACAATAGTACGGAACGTGTTAGATCGTTATACAATGATGGACAAAAGTATTCGTACACTTGGAATATTATATGGAAAATTATATTTGAACATTTAATATATACATATAGCTGCATATTATATATAACACTTACAATAACAAGTAGCCCAAAAGCGAAGGCAATAGCACCATGTAGTATTTCTACGCTTAATTATTTTAAGTGTTACAACACCTAACATTAGCAATTAATAATAGAGGCACGATAAGTTCCAAAGAATTTATCAAACTTTTTGACTAAAAAGTTTTTGTACAATATACAGCGTTACGCATAATATACAGCTACATATGATGAAATATACTTAGTTACTTTATTATACTTTATTATAGAAAATATTGTCGTTTTTATTTCTACATCCCAAGTATAGGAATACTTTTGTCCCTCATTGCATATTTTAAACCTGTTAAAAGTAAAACCTGTTGAAAGTATTTTTCTCGGATCAGAATTCAGAATAAAGCAATAAACAAATAAATAAATAAACGAACATTGATACAAATTTTTCACGGAGTAGAATATTTTATGATTAGCCTTAAATGAATTTATTCGTTCGAAATGGACATTTGAAAACGATTAAAAAGTTGTTTAGGAGATCCTTTCAAAATTTGGCTTGAAAGAGTTATTCAAAATGACATTGCCACATTGATAACTTTTTAATAATTATCGGTACTTGGTGCATGAAATTTTTAACTCCTCCAATTAAAAAGTTAATTATTTACCCGCCGGATCCCGCGAGTGCACACATTTGCACCCCGTGCATTCATCGCGGGCACGGTCGCCCATCGCTGCCATAATTGACTACTCACGGCCCACGATAAAAGAGTCATTTCGTTCGACTTCGCTTAATTGCTACGCGATTAAATCGCGTTTCTTCGAACTATTCGCGATTTACACCGTTTCTGTACAATGTACGTTGCAAAGCTGCGAACCATCGTTAAAGAGGGTAACGAAACCACGATGATAATGTTTATCCCACCGAGTAACGAGGTGCGCGGCGAGAATAGATCGTTCCGGATTCTCACGAAAATATTAAACTGCGATTCTGTTCCGCGATTTTCGCCTCGCGATGAAATCGGTTCCATTAACTCGGTTCCCAGGCGTTTCGAACGCGCTACGCGAAAAACCATTAAACTAATGAACGCAACGAGTGATTTTAAAAGACGCTTTATCGACTGCGTTACATTTTAACGAACGCTTAATTAAATCGATAACCCCTTGGGTGTGGAAATTTATCGGCGGGAGAGACCTTCGCGTGATTTCCTTCTTAATAGGCCATTTAAATAAGCAGGTCCATCTTGACGATTCGCGAACATTCAAGATCGAAACTGCGGACATTTTTTGTCATGGATGCCGTTTCCGTTGTCGATTTCCAAACGCACGTCAGGACAATTCGTATTTTTGTTATGTACTGTGCTCTCGTGGAAGCTACGTTTGTGCCATTTTCTATTCCGAAGTTAAACACGGCGATCATGTATCGACGATCCAGTTCCATTATTCCTGGACCGGAAACACGCCGCGCTATTCAAGGAGAACGGACGGAATCAAAGCTAAGGGTGTATTTATAGGTTGCCTTAGGTTGAACGATAATTATTGAACGATCCAGTTAGGGGTGAGTTATAATGAAAGAATACGGTGATAGTGCAAACTGAATTGGAGAGTTTGTTGATCCGTTTTGCTTTTAAATTCGAAAATTCTCAAATTTGTTAACTCTTCAATGTCCTAGTTTCTCAAACTTGCCAATTATTCAGTTTTCTAGTTTTCCAAATTTGTCAACTCTTGAGTTTTCTAGTTTCTCAAATTTGTCAATTCTTAAATTTTCTAGTTTTCCAAATATTATCAACTCTTCAGTTTTCTAGTTTTTCAAATTTGTCTATTATTAAATTTTCTAGTTTTCCAAATATTATCAACCCTTCAGTTATGTAGTTTCTCAAATTTGGTAATTCTTAAATTTTCTAGTTTTCCAAATATTATCAACCCTTCAGTTTTCTAGTTTCTCAAATTTGTCAACTCGTCAATTTTCTGGATTCTCAAATTCCCAAATTGCCACGTTTTTAAAATATTAATTCTTCGTACTCTCAATTGTCTAAAATCTCAAATTTCCTAAAGTCTAAACTACTCGAATTCTCAATTCATCGACATCGCAATTTTCCAAATGCTCGCTTTCTCCAATTCTAAGATTTCCAAATCCCCAATTTCCTAAACTTCAAATTTTTCAATTTTTCCAAATCGCTGAACTCCTATATGTCAAAATTCTCAAATTTCCAAATTATATAATTTAACGCTAAAACTGTCAACGTATAATGCACGATGACTTTAAAGTTAGAAGTCAAGTTGAGAAATGAAATAACAAACGACGAAACATAAAGTAATATACATATTAATTCCTGACGGGAATCGGCATAGATTTCAAGAAAATCATCCTCACAAATTTTATCATTCGAAATAGGAAATTTGTAAAACGGTCATTTGACCGCTTTGGTGGTTTCAATGTTAATACTCGTAAACTTTGTGGACTCGACAGTTTACCTACAACGAATACTAAGGTCAGCATCCACCATTTTCTGCAGAATCATGCTCATCGATGTACATACACATTCGTACCTCGTAAAAAATATTTCCACATGGAAATCAACAATGAACGAATCACGGAAACACGATGTATCGGACATCGATATGTTGAATTGCAGAAAAAAGTTGCACAATAAAAGCAATATCACATCACTATCTCGATGGATATGAATATTTACCGCATTTTCCGCACAATAGATGGGCTGCAGAGAGGTTCGTAAACCAGTTTCGCTAATTCCTCGATTAATATGTATACCCGTGCGTGGAGAGGGTGTAGAGAGTGAATGTGTCGCGTTCGACGAACAACGATAACGAACGTTTAACGCGGCCGAAACGAAGTCGGGGGTGGATCCCGGGTCGAGGACATGAATAAAAATGTAACCGCGAAACGAAAGCGATCCTTTAATCACCCGGTCCGCGGGACCGCTAATGAAAATCTGCGTCCTTAATTTCACGGTTTTGTCTTGGCCGGAAGGAAGGAAAACTCGGCAGGCAGGAGAACTCGACAGAGGGTAAGACAGGGGGGTTGGGGGCTACTGAAAGCCGGCAGAGTCGCGAAAAGGGGGATGTAATTAAATAAAATCTAACCGAGGGCCGTCGAACCCTGGGAAAAATTAATTGTACCTGTGCACGCCGAAAGCCGGCAAGATTTCCACTTTTAATTGCGAGCCCCGATCATTCGTGCACCCCCACTCGTGCATCAACAAACTTCCTGGCCGGACAACTTTATCCTCCCCGATGTCGTCTTTTCGATCTTCGTGTCTTTACGCGACACTTTTTTAACTTGTTACTTTAACATTCTCTTTTTGCAGGAAATTAAGTGCTATTGGAATCGGGTGTCAGTTGCTATTGGGATATGGGGAGGTTATTTATTCGAAGATAAAATAAATCAGAATGTCCTTTTGAAGAATCTAATTTCATTATTGTTGTGCATTTACTAGTTGGATGGTGGAAATAATATTCAGCATATTACTCACACATTACTTTAATACAATATTACTGATCTTGAGAACACAACGGTTCAATTCGGACTAACTAATTACTGTAGATTACATTTCTTACATTACTAGACGTCACGCGTGCGCATCACATGTGCGGTACCATTAACCCGTCGGTAATGTCGGACTCCTACAATTATAAACGGCTCGGAGGGACGTCTGGACTGTTCAAGAATCGAACTAAAAGTAAAGAGACTTTTCTAAGATTCGCAGTAAAACAGGCACTCACTTATTGAGGAAAAATAGCGGCCTGGGTCTGCAACGTTTTCGTCCAATTGGCTCTTAGGTATAGACATTGATCGACGGTGACAGAGTCAAGGATTTCTATTATCGTAGACCCAATGACTGTGAACATAGATTTATTTTTGCTAATTTTCTAATGACAATTCAACAGCTGCTTTCTGCTCGATTTTCCAAACCCTCTCTGCCCGTTGGAAAAACACACGTGACATGGAAAGCGACCCTAACATACAAAGTAAGGACCCACGCGCAAAACGTTAGAACAAGTCTGGGTCCTCAAGGACCTCCAAAACTTTCCAACTAAATTTATGACTTAACCGCTACATTCATGTTTAGAACTAGAGTAAGATTATTTGTGATTCAATAAATTGACTATTTAAGGTTAATACGTTGACTGCCACCCGAAAGCAATTGAAAGTTGCTTTATGTAAGTATTTTCCTCTTTAACAAAACAAACCAAACATTCTGTTATTTTCCGTGGTTCCGAGTAGCTAATGCGAGTATTTTCAAGTAGAAGAATAAAGAAATTTTGAACAATACAGCTGTTAAATATGTATATAAATTAGAGTGTTACCCATATATGGGTGACGTGGCGTTCAACGTGTTAAACCCATATAATTTGAATCAGGTTCTCCAACAAAGATACAAAAAATGTCGAGTCGCGTTAGTCACGAATTGTACACCTGCCGGCAACAAAACGAGCCGTCACGTAATTCGTGACAAAGCGTTACGCTATCTATCTAAATAATTTCTCCGTTTTTGCGTTAGAATTTCGTTCGAGTTCGTTCTCCTGTTCCATCAGGATGTACCGCGAAGTTACAGACATTCCATCTGGTCGTCGAGCACTCGAAACGGTAAATTCGACACGAGATCCACGAAGACAGTCCCGGCATAATTATCATAAAATATCGCATCTGGATGACTGATTTACGCCCGTAGCCGCGTGAGAGGTCACGCTCCAGGGAATTCGCAGTCGAAGAGTGATCCGTCTAAACGCGTGTGGGTGCGGAGCGGTGTTTATGTACCGGGTGTCTCGATGTCGGATTTCCTGGCTCCGATACGCTTCGCTGTGCAAACCACGCTGTTCCACTCACGGTAACGTTACAGACACGCGTCCTCACACGCACACGCGTCGTTTGTTACCTCCGCGTTTCTCACGGTATCCATTACGGATTTATTTACTCGTCGCCAGACTTCAACGAGACGTGGCGCTCCTCGCACGAACGCGAGATGAATTTCAGATACATCCAGGCTGTTGCGCTTCCAGATCTCCGATTCTGGATCCTAAATCGGCCGAAAGCAGTTTTCTGTATGTATATGTACATACAGTGACTCACGGAAGCATTTGAACACTTACCACGAAGTACTTTATTAATTATAATAGGTACTTTATTAATTATGATAGTATATTGCACTATGACACTTACTGAAATATTATTAACGTAGTAACGAGGCATGATTCTTTAGATTATATTCGTAAAGGTTTGAACAAATTGAAATATAAACTCAATAGATATGTATCATCTCGTATAAACATAAAGATAGAGGATAATATCGTTTTATGCAGGATAGTATAACCTGTGTATGTATGTACAATGCATGTATAACTATCTGGGATGATTTTATATAACTTGACTTTCGCGGTCGAAATTAATCACGTTTTCTGTTTGATTAATAAGTTGATTCGATGCTCGAGAAAAACTCGAGAGATTTGGTACAACGCAGTACTTTTACCGATAATTTTTGTTGCGTTTCCTTTTCTTGCATGTATACGTGTCACGTATACGCTTAAAATACGCTATTTCGCTATGTGCTTACATGACCTCATTTAACGTTGTTTCGTAACCCTTTGTTTCCTGCGAACCTATCTTAACCGTTCAACGAGGTATTACTGTATTTACTCGTCTGCATATATAACCGCGTAAATATAATTACACTGTATTTCAACTTTTGAATTTTGTCTATAAATTTAATTTTTATATTTAGTTTCTAAATTTCATTTTTATATTTAGTTTTTCAATTTCATTTTCAAATTTAGTTTTTAAATTTCATTTTTAAACTTAATTTTTAAACGTTTAAAAAATTAAACAGTTAATTATATAGTGTAATATTTATGCAATTATGTATATGCATATGAACAAACACAGTAATACACCGCTGAATGGTGAAGATAGGTCCGCAGGAAACGTTTAAAAATTACATTTAATTTCAAATAAAATTTAAAAATTAAATGTGCAATATCACATCATATATCATTCGTACATGTATACCGTATCATCATAGAATAAATTGTCTCAACGATTATTCGTCGATTATTCTAGTCAAATAACGGCATTCTGTTGAAATTGAAATTAAATACGTAATTGTTTGAAATAAAACGCTTCCCTCTTTCCCGTCGACAATCTTGATCCCCGTAAAATACGGGAGATAAATCGGGAATAGGAAAGAATAGAGGCAAGGATGCGAAGATGAATGAATCGAAGTGGTCGAGGCGATTCCCAGTAGGCGATACCTGCGTGTAGTGTGCAAGAATGCGATTCGATCGGATTTCGATACCTCTCGATACTCGATACACGAACTTCTCGGCGAACGATACGTGCTTACGCAATCGGTATCCACGGCTACGAGCGTTGCACCTATGCGTCACGCGGCGTCCAATTAATTAAATGAATCTCCGCGAGATCGAGACTGTACGGAGCCGCTTGGGTCGATAGCATCTTTCGATTGTCGGATGAAGCTAGCGACGGCTATTCAGACGTTTTTTTAACGCGTCGATCAATGTTGAATTTTTGTACGAACTCGTACACTCGTTCATCCGTTCGTTTGAACATTCTTTATTATTTTTTTTAATCGAATTCCTATCGTCCTTAGTTCCGCGATATAGACAGTCGTATGCCGGTGATTATGAAAGTGTTGTAAGTCAAAATTAGACGTTTGAACACCTTGCTTATTATATCATTCTCAAAAGCGACCCCCTGTTCCGATCAGTCATATGATAATAAACTTTACCATCAGTTTATGAATGTTTCAAATAATTCCTCATTGATGTAGTAAATATAATCATACCAATCGTATTAATTGTATTGATTACATTGATTATATTGATTATATTGATTATGTTGATTATGTTGATTATGTTGATTATGTTGATTATGTTGATTATATTGATTATATTGATTATGTTGATTATGTTGATTATGTTGATTATATTGATTTTGTTGATTTTGTTGATTTTATTGATTATATTGATTATATCGATTATATTGATTATATTGATTATATTGATTATATTGATTATATCGATTATATTGATTGTATTAATCAGATAGATTATACTGATTAAATCGGTCATATTGATCATATTGATCACATTAATTATATTGATCATATTGATTATATTGATTACATGGACTATATTGATTATATTGGTTATATTAATTATTAAATCTTAAAACAAGCGATTGTAAGGGAAGAAAATAATTTGAACGTTTGAGAATATGGAAGTTTGAAATTTCTGAAGCCGGAAACCGACAAGTTTGAGGTTTTCACGGATCTCTGAAGTCTACTTGATGTATGCACACGCGAGCGTCAAAGTGTTAATGGCGGCGGAGTTTCGAACGTACCAACAGCTGAGTACACGAAAGCAGTTATTACACAATGTTCTCTTCCGTTCGTGTCGGTTCGAGGTTCATCTCGATCGACACCTGAATCGACTCTGACCAGCTCGCAGCCCTTGTCTGGCTGACAAAAGCGGGCACTCGCATCGATCGATAGCCCAGATATTCAACTAACGCAAACGATAAGATAACGCGAACGGACAAAACGACGGTGTACGAGCCGTTCGACTAATCGCGAACATGGGTCTCGATCGACTATTACCATCGCGTTCGAATCCCTGTCTTTCCCGGCCGGCTGCCGGTTGACCGATGAACGATTATCGACGAGCATAATGCGATTGTGTAATGGCCGAATAAACGAGGGAACGTCGATGATTAAACGATCGCCGGTGGCGCGAATCGACGCATCATTCTGGAACACGTGCGAAACGTGTGCGGATGAAAACGATTAAAAGAATCTCGTTACCTTTTAGTTAATAGTGTTCATGCAGAGTTACTTATACAGTCGGTTCATCGTAATAATTAATGCGCAATTTTCAGATAACGTATCACAATTCTGTTATGGACTTAGAACCTCAATTTTCATTGTGCTACGTTAAATAATGCACAGTTCCGTAACTAATTAATCATAGAGCAAGGAAACGAATGTAACTGCATTTGTAGATTTGTTGAATCATTTACATCTGGTTAGAAATATCAAACGTGGAAGTTTCAGGGCGATAAAGAAACTGTGCGATACAAGTAAAGTTGTAGGGGCAAGATTATTTTATTTTTGCTCATAACATTGTAAATCGGATTATTATATTTTTGAAAAACATTATAAATCAGATTATTTTATTTGTATTCATAACATTGAAAATCAGATTGTTATAATTTTGAATAACATACAAATCAGTTTGCTTTATTTTTATTCATAACATTGAAAGTGAGATCATTGTTCATAACATTGTAAATCAGATTATTTTATTTTTATTCATAACATTATAATTGAGATGATTTTATCTTGGTCCATAACATTGTAAATCAGGTTGCTATATTTTTGAATAACATTATAAATCGCGTTATTTTATTTCTGTTCATAACTGTGAAATTCAGATAATTTTATTTTTGTTCATTATAAATCAGATAATTTTATCTTTGCTCATAACAGTATGAATGAGATAATTTTATCTTGGTTCATAACATTGTAGATCAGATTATTTTGTTTCTGTTCATAACATTGAAAATCAGATAATTTTATTTTTGTTCATTATAAATCAGATAATTTTATCTTTGCTCATAGCGTTATGAATCAGATTATTTTATTTTTGTTCATAATATTATAAATCAGATGATGTTATAAGAATAGTGAAGAAATGTACTATCAGAATTTTATAAAAAAAAAGTGACGCGTCATCTGCAATAACGCAGTAATTTATTGACGATATACTGGCGGATAGGGAAACGACGTCACATAGGAAGCTAATAAATCTTCATTTTATGGCGAGCCGGACGTCCCCATGGGACATTTACGTCTGCATTTGCCCTTTCCTATTACCGAATAACTGGTTGGATCATCGCACCTCCATCGTGTACACCCTATACGCTGATTTCATCCTCGTTGGAAATATTTCCTCGATAAATCGATCGAAATCCGCCTAGGTTCGCGGATTGAACGCTATCGCTTTTTGGCAGTCGCTGTTGACGTTGATCGATGGTTCGATTCTATCGAAACCGGCAATTGCGAAATTAATATACATAAATCTCGCAATACAATGTGTCAACGAATATACATACGATATCTTTATCCGTTCTAATTGATTTGTGTTCCAATTTCTTATTTCATCGAGCAACTTCGAACTACGCTCCACAGATGATGGTTCTTGTTGGCTTTCCAACGTGAAAACCGGAGTATTTCCTGAATCGATCTCGATTCGCAGAGAAAATCTTTATGGAAATGTCTACCGTAAACTGTTTGTACAGTATCGGTGAAACGCATGGATGAATTTAGAGATTTTAAGCTTTGGAGATTTAGGAATGTTGGAATTAGTAGATCGAGAAATTTGGTAATATGAAGATTTAAGAAATTTTTTTATATTGTATTATAGATATTTTTGAGAGGAATCTTAATTGGGAGTTTGAAGATTTAGATATTCGAGAACTTTGAAATTTCGGCAGTGAGAAATTTAGAAAATTATGAGTTTGGAGGTATTTGAAAATTTGGGAATGCAGAAAATTAGGAATAGGGGAATCGTGAAATTTGGGAATTTGGAAATCGAAACAAATGAAAATTTAAGAATTTGGGAAATTGGAAATTTGGAAATTGAGACACTTGAAAATGTAGTAATTTAGAAAGTTAAGAATTTGGAAATTGAGATATTTGAAAATTTAGAAATTTAGGAAATTAGGAATTTGGAAAATGAGATATTTGAAAATTTAAAAATTTAGGAAATTGGGAATTTGGAAAATGAGATATTTGAAAATTTAAAAATTTAGGAAATTGGAAATTTGGAAAATGAGATATTTGAAAATTTAAAAATTTAGGAAATTGGGAATTTGGAAATTGAGATATTTGAAAATTTAAAAATTCAGGAAATTGGAAATTTGGAAAATGAGATATTTGAAAATTTAAAAATTTAGGAAATTGGGAATTTGGAAATTGAGATATTTGAAAATTTAAGAATTTAGAAAATTGGAAAATTTACGAATTTAACAATTTGTATAATTGGGTATCTCACTCAAAATTGTACCTGCAGAAAGAATCTAATAAAACAATCTCCTGATTACATGATCGGTAAAAACGAAATCATGGACCTAGAACCTCAGGTATACGATTTTGTACCGGTTTCTCCTTTCGCAGGTTTCGATTGTAAATTCCAGATTTTCCAGTAACGGGCACTTTCTCTCTCGTTCTCGTTCTTAAACGGACCGACAAAAGTTGTTTTGGTAAAAATCTCGATCCGCGTTTACCCGTTAACCTTTTTTGTCGGTCGAAGAGAACTGGGGCATTCTCGAAGGTATTCCTAGAATTCTTTAACCGTGGTACAATTAGTTAGAAAGTAGCCATTTTCGTTGTTATTTCACGCACGAGGGGAAAATGTTCAATCAACGTCAATGCGCCTCGTGGTCCGCATGCAAATGAAAAGCAACCCTCTTCCTTTTTTTGGGGGCCGTGTTCACGAACGCATACCGAACGCAATCCTACGACTCCATTTACTTTTTTCTTCGTCATCTTTTTTCTTTGTCATCCCAGGGAATTTTCTCGCCTCCAGGGCAGCGCATTAAACGAAACGAGTAATCGGCCGCTGTGCTCTGCGTGTATCATTTGCCCTTCAGAGTGTTTTATCCCAACGAGATTTTAGGGGTGTCCAACCCTTGTACGTGTCACAGAAATCTCTCCCCTTTCGCCCTTATTTTTTTTGTTCCATTTTTAGCACGGCACCGGTAGACATTAGTTGTTTCCGGCAAAATGTGCTTCATAAAAAAATGCACGAGATAAGGAAATATTTTCTCTGGGTAGTACCGAGCCAATTAGACACAGTCGTAAAAGATTTCGAAGATTCTTTAACACTGAAACTACCAAAGGGGTCAAATGAACCTTCTACAAATTTCCTACTTCAAAAGACAAAATTTGTTGAGTTGGTCTTCTTCACATTTATGCTGATTGTCGTCGAGGTAAAGAATCTATCAGTGTATTCATTTATGTTTCAGTGTTTGTTCGTTTATTTTTCAACTTCATTTTTAACGTCAAAATAATTGTACGTTATACGTCGGTAGTTTTAGCGTTAAAGGTATTACGTACATATTCTATCTATACATATTTAATAGTTTAATTCGTTCACTTTTCTAGCTGTAAATAATCGAATTAGTTATTTGGATCTGTGAAGAATAAATATAACAAAGTATCGTGAACATATAAGGTTTGTTCAAAATGTGAATACTAACTAACGCAATTTTCAATTGCTTTCATGTGGCAGTCAAAGTGCTAATATCTTATTAGTCGTTTTCAGAAAATTTTAGTTTGTACATAAAATTATTTACAATTTATTTACCCCGAAGGTTTGATGTATAATAAAAATCACATTCGGGCATGCTAAAATTGATTTACTATCGATATATTCGAAAGGAACGTGGAAGTTGCGAATGTTAATTAAAAGGACAATATTATTTTGTGTATTCTCGTCAGATAATAAATACGGAAGTCGTTATTTGTCCGAATTAGCCATTAGTTAGAGTGACCGTGATGCTCGGTAATGTCTGGTTGAAAATTTTCCTGCCCGGTGTACCGATGGTCAGATTCGCCATGGGGATGGCTAAAGGGCAGTTTCTAACAACCGTGGAGTGTGCAATACATCATATGGTGGTCGGAACGTGTTTTGTTCCCTCGCACTGTCGTCCGGCACTGCCATTGCAGAGTTTTCGGGTAACATGCCAGTCTGCACTTTGTTACAAAATTGTTTCGCCATTGTTTGCTAAACTTTCGCTTGAAATTTATGGTGGCACGAATTGCTAAATGGCCCTTTAACGATTTTTCACGATTTTCGTCTCTGATTCATGTTTACAACCCCCCTTGGGCAATATACGAGCGGTGTCTCTTTTTTTGATATGGCTCATCTATTTTGTACCACCAAATTGCATACCTATTTTGATAAATTTCATACTTGTCTATGAAGTCATTAACTTTATATACATATATACATATTACGTGTTCAAGAAATTAATTTGCCTATTTATACAATCTATATATAAACAACTGGCTATTTATATAGTATAGAGTACCTATGTATATAAGTTAGTCAGTTTAGTTAGGTAACCTAGTTAAGTTATGTTATGTGAATCGTTTATTATGCCATTTTTATAATTAGGTACACATATTGCAAAAATATCCAATTATGTATACATACTGTTCGTACAAGTAGTCACATCCTTGAAAAGTAGAATATAGTGTATTAATTCATGTTTAATATAATAAAAATATATTGTGTTTATTATACATGAAATTAATCAAAACGATGTAATCAAAATGTTCAATTTATTCTTCGACTTATTATTCGCTCTTCAATTCTCTCTGGATAATTCAGAAATTCATCGACCCTCTTCACTCGAAGGTATTCTTACTGGTAGCGAAGCAGTAACTCTAAAACTTTGCAGTTAAAAAGTTTGATGAATTCTTTCAAAATTATTATGTGTCCACTATTAATTGCTACTATTCGCTATTTCGTTATGTTTATACATCACATGGGGCTACACAGTCAATTTAGTTAAAAAATACTTATTCCAAATTACTGTATTCAACAAAATGGTGAGCGTGAGTCACCTTTCCAGCGGAAGGGGTTAAAGTAAGTTCAAAATGTCTAAAAAAATTGCCGAAGCCTCGAGAAAGCAATCGAAGCGTCCGAAAATAGAAAATAATTAACCTTTTGAACTCGAGGGTTCCTTAGCGGAGTCGTTTAAAATTTGTCTTTAAACTCGAGGGCTCCGCCTAGGAGACAATGCAAATGATTTTCAATTAGAATTTGAAGTTTATAGCGAACGTAACAATGATAATACAGACGCCTATCCGTGATAACGCAGACAATATTGAACTAAACCAAACTTCGAGTTGCTGGGAGTACGAATGAAAAAAAAATTGGAGTTAAAGCGTCTAAAAAAATTGCCGAAGCCTCGAGAAAGCAATCGAAGCATCCTAAAATAAAAACTAATGAACGCAAACAGTTGTTCTCCCGAGGCATCTCATTTCAAGCAAAGCAACTACGAAACGTAGAATAGAAAGCTTCCACGTTCGGACGCGTTTTCTAGCTTCACCGTTTCTGAAGCACCGATCGTTAGAATTTCTTGGTTGGAATCTCCACGGAGCGTCGTACGTGTCGCGAATTAAAATACGTTTCATTAATCCTGAGAGCGGCGGGGCTCTCGTTTCTCCCTCGCTCGTTCACGGCCGCCTTCTCCTCGCGCGTGAATATTAAATTGTTTACGTAGCGGTCTACATCCCGCGGATCGTCATCGTCGACGCGATATTTTTTTTTTCCCTCCCTTCTCCTCTTCTTTCTTCTTTTTTTTTTTGCACCGCTCCCTCCATCATCGCCAACCCCCGTCCACGGCACACGGAGTAACGGGGGCGGAATAGGTCGATCGATGGGGGATGATTCTGTGCAACGAGGGGTGCAGAATTTTCATGCCCGAACGAGCGAGCCCCCCTCGCTCGTAGACGAGACACACGGGGTTGTCGCCCCCCATCCCCCCATCCAACCCCGTTCCACCCACCCCCTTTGCAACCGCCTGTGTATAGTTTATGTATAGCCGGCGGCTAAGGCTAAAAGGGATGTCGGCGCGGAACGCCGCTGACTTTGTAGCCTACGTCCTCTTCTGGACCCATCTCGTTCGTTGCGTAGCTTCTGGGGAAACTGGAGACTTCCGCGAAATTTTACGAACACCGGACGCTGGCGGAGTCGTCGTCGAATTTCTTGTTATTAGGTTTCTCGACACTTTGACAGCTGTTGCGGCGCATTCATAGAATCATAAAGCCATTGGGCTTATTTTTAACTTTAGAAAATTCATGAATAATCAAATACTGCAAGGTTCAGGAAAATCCGATATCAGTTGATCTTGATGTCCCCCTATTAGGTATATTTAAGGGGGTTGCAAATCTGGGGTTTGAAGATTTAGAAATTCGAGAACTTCGAAATCTGAGAAAACAGAAATATAGAGAATTGGGAATTTAGAAATTGAGACATTTGAAAAGTTAGGAATTTGAGAATTGAGTATTTGAAAATTGGGGCAGTTGGAAATCTGGGAACTTAAAAAATAGGCAATTGTGACACATGAAAATTTAGGAATTTAGAAAATTGTAAATTCGAAAATTGAGACACTTGAAAATTTAGAAATTTAAAAAATTGGGAATTTGAATGTTCTGTCCGTTTATGAGGGGGAAGAAGACGATGCAGTTTTTAATACATTTAACAATCTACCGATCCAAGCTTCCGAATATAGTTCGAGATGGTTCGTCGAGCTAAATTAACCTTCTCCGCGATTTCCGATGTTGTCAAAAAAGGATTTGGCGTATCATGGCCTTCATGATATGGTCATCAACCAGAGATGTCCGCCCAGAGCGTGTGTTGTCACAAAGGTCGAAATCACCTGCTTCAAATTTTTCGAAATCTCCTACGCGTTCTAACCAAAACAGCATCTCCGTCAAAAACTATTAACAAATTTCGATACACTTCGATAGCATAGTAGTTCGCTGTAGTTAATTTCGATGGGCACATTTGTATAAATGCAGTTATAAAGAGACACAACCATATATGGCTCAAAGGAGCACGCGTATGTGCGTTCAAACTATAAACGAAATTATCGGCTAGAACTTTCCGGTAGACCTAATATTATCCATTCTGACTGTATAGTCTAGCTTCGATGATCGAAAACTCGAGAATTATAGAAGAAATTTTATAACTGGATGTGGATGTTTCGGATTTATGATGTACGTCTATAAAATATATGTATATTATACAGGCATCCTTGATTTTCATTTCAATTAGCCCGTGGTAAAAGAGATCTTGATCGGTGAACCGAGGTCAGATATAAAGTTAATTGAAATAGAAGTTTCTCGTGAAAAATTGGGTCACTCGTGGGAAAACAGGTAAAGTAAAACAGTTTCCGTATAAAAGAACGATAACTGTGTTAAGTAACCTTGCTTTGTTCGTGATCCAATATCGTTTATACATTCTGTCGTTCGAACGTTTTATTATATCTTGTATATACATATACGCATCTGACACAAGGACAGGCTACAATAACCTGTCTTTCGCAGCTGCTATTAAGATTGACATAATGCGAAGAACATGTTTCATATAGCACGGAAGAGTAGCTGAACCTTATATAGAATCGAATCGTTGTGCTACTTAATTGCTATTTGCCGATTGATTCGTTTCCGATAATTAATATCCAGTTTCATCGGATTGAAAGTGGAACGTAAATTTAATTACATAAGTGATCAATTATCGAGAGATAGTAATAAGAATATTAGTTTAATTTTTTTATTGAAAAGTAGTTAATTTAATTTTTTTTTCCATTAAAAAAATTAATATTATTATTAATAGTATTATTGTTACTATTGTTATCAAGTGATAGAATTAATATTACTAATTATTAATATGGTAATACTTTATAATATAATACAAATTATGTTACCATATTAATAATTAGTAATAGCAATGATTATTAATATTCCCATATTAATAATTAGTAATATTAATGACAAAAAGTTCACGAAGTTGTAGTTGCTTTTTATTTCCAATTTTCGATGTAATTATAAGCAAATCGATGGCAAAAAGTACACGAAGATGTAGTTTCTGTTTATTCCCAATTTTCCAACGCAACCTTGAGCAATTCGATGAGAAAATTGCAAACGATGACTCGTCTGCAACATGATCAATGGATCGAACGAGAGTTTCGTAAATGGTGAAACATTGCCTCCTGTAAGTGGTAAATTCACGTGCAAGAAATGTCTACAGGGATAGAAGGAGATGGGGTGGGTTAAGTTAGTCTGAAGCAGACGTATTGTTCAGAATTTCTAATAGGTAACCGTCTCGAGTGCCAACTTCTAGTAGACGGAATGTCTGCAAAGTGTCTTAGTCGCGCACATACATCCCAAGATACGTTTTACAATTGTTTTATAATAATGTAACCTTCGTAGCATTCGCAGAAACCCTTCATGACTTTTCTGTTTTTCACAATGAACTGTTCTCTGTGTTATACATCTATATATTGTGTACATACATCTACATATTGTGTACATCTACGTATGTTGTTCTAAATGCGAGTTCCTTGTTAACATAGGTTGTAACAGATAGTCACATGTACGAATACATAGTAGTACATACCAGTACTAGTAATGTTATAGTAATACATAGTAGTATATAAACAATATTTAACGTTTCTTACATACATGGAAATAAAATATGTCGCGATCAAAATCAAACCGATGTGTTACAATTGGATCAAAAATAAACCTCGCAGTCGTATTTAAACCTTGAACGATGATCGATTCCCGTAAATGTTACTAATTATTCAAGAACCTAATACCGTACCAACGTTTGCATGAATTAATGACTAGCCACAAACTAGAAATAAATGGATGGAAGCTTAAATTTAGACGTAACTCATCCTGTCTTCCAGCCAGTGGGGACTAAGGTGTTCGTAAATAAACGTCATGCACGTATTCCAAAGTGTGATCCTGGAATATTTCCAGTTTTAAACGAAACTGGAACATCAGAATTTTAGAATTTCAATCGGCTTTGCCAACATTGCGAAAGCTCCGTCTACTCGAAAATTAATGGCAGGAAGTAGCTGTAACGTTCATGGATATTGATATTTATTAACCTTTTTATTACAGAAGATGTATACATACGAAGTGAACCGCATAACATAAAGAAAAATTATACAAAAGTATACTGCAATCATATCGTTGCCCCAGAACACTATTAGGTTAATAAATATTTCAGTCGATAATAGAAAAATGTGGTGATTTCATCACATGGTTTACCATCTTGGTTATACACGATTTAAAACCATCTAATTTCTTAACACGAAATAGAAAATTTCGAAATTGCTTATCGTCTTTCTAAATGACAGTATCGTCTGACAATCAATATCGTACAATTATCGTCTTTTCTACGATCTTTCTACGATGTAAATCAGTTCCTGCATATTTCGTATTTATTTTGATATAATGCACGTATCCATTTTGTAGCGGTATACAAGTTAATAATTCAGAGACCGAAGTTATTAGGGTGTCCCATAAGTGTCTTCCTTTTTTTGAAAGAAACGAACATATAATATTTATTCACATTTGATTTGTTGCATCGAATATGAACTCTTTCATCCCTCAAGAAACATCATTATTTACTGTTTCTAAAATTATTGATCACTTGCAAAGTATTCCTGGAAGTGCGCTCTCATGTCATATAAAAAAATGTAGAAACTGACGGGACAACCTAATACATTCGAAGAAAATATCGGTATAAAATATCGAAATTAAAATAACGAGAAGAATATTTCCACGGTGTCGATCCATTTCCATCGTTCAGCATAAACCGGCTACAGATCAATATCGAATAGCAACAAACAGAACATAGCGAAGTGAAGTTATTTCAACCAGGGTGCATCCGCGTTTTCAACCCCTAGCGACAGAAATATCCCGTCGTCAGACTCGAACAGTCTGTTTGCCGCGTATCCCTTCGTACACGATGGCCAGCTTTCTGGAGCGATCCTGGAACGCAACGTTGCAGGGTTCAGGCACGCAGTAGAAGGGACTAGCTAGGGTAGTTCACCCCGGTATCCATCGTTCTCCCCCATTATCATATGTCGACGATATCATCAGCATCCGATAGGTTAGCACGGCAAGTGCAAGCTGACATTTTAATACGCGTGGTCGACGGTGGTGGCTAGGGGATTCCAGCGTCCTCCATAGAATCCCACCCCTGACGACCTGGATTTTTCATCGTCGTTGTCCCTCGTGATTAAAAGCGTGACGAGGTCCGAGCTGGCGTAGGTGGTCGCTATAACCATGCCGACGTCTCTTGCATCAACATCGATCCTCATCGAAGCGAGCATCAAACGCGAGAGATCGGTGAAGCATAACGACACGATAAAGAGAGAATCCTCGATCATTTTCTTCGTAACCCCCTTTTTCACCTGCGGTTTTCTTCGACTTCGTTCGACGAACCCCGCGATCGATGCTTCTTGCAAACACCGGAACCTTCCTCGCGTTAACCCTTTCCGGTCCTACGACGTACGTGGCACGACGTCGCGATTCTCTGGGAAATAATTTAGGTGAACAAGTTGGTTGAAAATGTATTTCTTTGCCACTTGTAATATATTAACACTGAAACTACCAAAGGAGTCAAATGACCCTATTACAAATTTCCTACTTCAAATGACAAAATTTGTTGAGATGGTTCTCTTAACATCTGTATTGATCGTCGTTAACGTAAAGAATCAATAAGTGTATTTATTTATGCTTCGTTGTTTGTTCATTTATTTCTCAACTTCATTTTTAATTTCAAGAGAATTATGCATTATACACCGGTAGTTTTAGTATTAAAAATATGTTCGTTACACATCCAGCATTATTACAATACATTTTATTGTAAACCCCCTTCTTGATCTATTTTGTAAATTAATTAAACTCTTCCTGCATGATTTTTAGAAATAGCTGAAGAAAATATATGCTGTTACTTTTGAGGTTAGTGGTCAAGAAAAGTTAGCATATTTCAAAAAATCATTTCGAGTGGCAGTACAAGTCGCTAGCATGTCCGGAAAGTTTCATTACTGCTAGGAAAGATTGTGAACTTTTAAACCAAGAAATAAATGCTGCTTTCGTGGTTTGGTTCAGATATGAAACATGATGCAGTGAGGGGTTAAGGAACTGATGGCAAAAGAAATTAAGGACCGTAAAGAGTTAAAGGATGGATACATTGCGGACGATAGAGATTTAACGCGTTATTCATTATCCTATTTTTAATCAATGTTACCAAATATCTTCAAAATACTCTGTTATATTTATTCTCCATAGTTTCAAGTAAATAACGCGAGTATTTTCACGCGAGTCAGTGTTGATAGCACACATAAAGTATTTCATTTCACGTGTATATTTCATCGACTTATTCTCGTACACGAAACTACCTTACGATATCCGCATATATCACATATGAACAATTACACTTGGACAGATTACACCAACTTACATGTTAATTGAAATTGGAATCGGAACTGTCGGTATTATTCGTTGATAAAATTTGACGCCATCTGAAATTCATCTCGAAATAGGTGCAAAATATGACAAGTACTATGAGTATATCGTATGGTACAATGTCTGTATATGTAGTTTAGAATAATTCGAATTATTCGACACACGGAACAACGATGTATGGTAGTTACTTTGTTCTGGAGTGAATTATAAAATTCATTAATATAATGTATCGTTCAGGACCAGTTCCGGCCATCGAGTGTTTTTCTTTACCGATTTTCTTGACACGTAAATTCCAAGTTCCATTAATTACGCGAGCTAATACGCTCCGTGCAGCTGCTTGCTCCAAGTCACTCGATCCTCGTTCTCAACGCAAACTCTGTTTACGCTTTTACGCGATAAGCTGATTTCCCGCGTTAGGGAAAAGATGAGAGGAGAGGAGAGAGAATATTTAATCGTAAGCTTGAAATACGTTTACGCGGGATATTCGGTAGAACAGACGAGAGTGAGATTGAGTGCACGACAGCGGCATCCTTCGCTGACAGTAAACACAAGGGGTGAAAAGGATCGTGGAAGGGTGAGTAGTAACCGGAGCCAGCTTATTTAAGTGTATTTCTGCTTTATCGATCTGGCACTAGATTCACTGTGCTCGGCTGGCATTATTAACCCCTCCAATGTTTTTGATTCTGCGAAGATACTGCTTTCGACAGATCTTTTGCTAATTTGACAGTCAGCTTATTCGCATTTATATAGTATGTATAGCACACATAGTATGTGTATATATGTGCTATATCACATATTACATGTGTTATGTTATCATATGTATGTATGCATTACCACAGATCATACATATATGGTATACTATCATATGTATATGCATTGCCATGTATTGTATGCCGAATGTCACGCTACATATGCATTACCACATTTTATATGTATAGTATCCAATGTATAGCCAGTGTTTTTTAACTCAAGATTTCACCATTAACCATACATAAAATGCAGCAAGTATACAGTAGGTAAATCCATTAATTAATATTATTGAAATGTTTGTAAGCAGTTTGTAATCACACTGTTGTGCAATGAGGTGTGAAATTATTAACCATTTGCATTCACCTTCCGAAGGGACGAACACTCACTTTGTTTAATATAGCAATTTAGAATAGATATTTTTTAACTAAATCTGTAGTGTTGCGCGTATAATGTATAAGCATAATGAAACAGCTAATGGTGGGAATTAATATTAGAGAAATAAGTAAATGTAAGAAAATTAATCAAACAGATTTAGAATTGCTATCTGCCACCAGTAAAAATATCTTGGAGACAAAGGGTTAAACCTGATGAAGATCCTGAACAAGGACCAAAACGTTGATCGTATTTACTTGGTAAACACTACTGCTGGTAACCTAGTAATAAAAAAGGAGATAGAATATACTCTTATATTTTATAGTAACATAAAACATTTATATTAAAAATATCTCAAAAACACATGTCACCAAATGAAATCGTATAAACACACGAGATGCATAATGCAGTTTTTCTTGTCTACTCGCACGTCCCCGAATAGAAAATGCGATAAATTTCCCTACAAAATAAACAATGTTATATCATGCGTCAACGGATGAATATGTTATTATTTAAAGTAGCCTTTTCACGGGAGCGTGCAAAGACTCCATTAAAGTTTCATTTGAGTGGAAGTTAAACAATGGTTCGGAAGAGTAGATCTCATAAGTTCGCCGGTGAATGATCATTTTATGCGGCGGTCCATGCATAAATGGATAATATTCTTTTCTGTTTCGTCGTCACGCATCGGTAAGCGATTTTTATTCATCGATTCGAAAAGCCGCCGCCGTCGGTGTTTTTGAGCGACGCCGTGAAATCCTATCGTGGCTCGACGGAAAATGGAAAACGGATGCCGTTTTCTCCTGGTCGAATGCGCGGGAAAAAAAAATATATCGTGCACCAATTGTTCCTCGCGAGTGCATCCGGTTGAGTACCGGAATCAGAATGTTCTGTTGTACTCCTCATATGATATCTGATAACCGGACAAATATGTAACTGTCTCTGTGAAACAGTGCACGAAAAGGAATTAACCAAGCAATTATGATTTATTAGTTCAAATACTAATTAGTTAAAATATAATTCTGTTACTCGTTTAGTAATACACTTAGTTGAAAATAAAATGTACTCCACAAAAGATTTATGTACAACAATAAGCGTAACGAGATGGTAATTACTTAAGTATATGAGTTTTTTTAATTTAAATCTGCGCGCGCTTTCAAAATGGCGCCGTTTGCGCCATCTTGCAGCGGCTGTTTAAATTAACGGAACGGGAAATTGTATTTTTTATCCATTAAGCGTCCTTCGACATTCGCGAACATATTAATGTTTATAACATTCTATAATGCTGCTCAATAAATAATGTTACACTTTTCTTGAAGTGTTGACGTAAAAACATTTTTAAAAATCGTTTTATCGATCATAAAACTGTGGCCATCTAGCGGGAACTTTGAGAAACTAGTGTTCCCAAGTGAAATTTCTATTTTCTCAGATTTTTGACGCTTATCACACATTTTATAATAGCAATTTGTTTGAGATAATGTTAGTAAATAATTTTTGGTATGTGGAAAATCTTAAGCATACGAAAAGCTGTTTGGAATTATTAATTTATCAATTATTATTTAACAGTTCATCATTAGATGATGATGTCCGTGTCGCTGTCTCATTTTTATATTTTCTAAGTACAAAAAAGTATGTTAACACGATAATTTTACACATAGACTGTAAAGCATTATGCCAGTTCGAGCAGGTAGAGAAAGTCGTATTAAACTATAAAAGACACTAAATCCAAAACGATTAATTTACAGAAGCTACCGATAGATGGCTATAAGAATTCTAATCCGTAAATCGTACATTTATACATTTTCAGTGTGAAAATAAATATGATAATGTTGTCTACATATATTACATTATAATTATTATAACATTTGACACACAAAAATTCCTTATCCGATTAAAATCACAATTTTTTATTCGTTTCATTTTTCATCGACAGATGGCAATAGTGGTGTCGTTATTCATGTAATTAATATAAATTTAAAAAGCAATGAGATATTTCTGTAATGTTTACTAACGATTAATTTAATTATTTTATAGTAACATCAAGTTGCATCATAACAATGTAATGTACAAATTGCAGAAATGTTTGAAAGTGTTTCTATTGGAAGTATAAATCATCGGAATATATACCAAAAAGTTTTTACGTTCCAAATATTTCTCACTCCCCGAAATCAATAAAATACCGTATCAATTACTGCTCGTTAACCATTTTATTATTAAAAATACCGCGGCGAATCTCAATTTTTATTCGAGAAAACATCTCCGCAATCTCGTGTTGAATATTCATACGGTTGCAATCGTACAAATTGAATTTGCGGAATTCACAGGCATCGAATGTTTAACACTGAAACTACCGACGTACTATGCACAATTATTTCGATGTTGAAAATGAAGTAAATTGAAAAATAAATGAATAAACGATGAAACATAAACGAATACACATCTTTGAAATTAAGACTTCATTATAGTTTTGAACCTGTACCGTTCGATTCACCTATGTATTAGGTCGAGTCATAAGTAACTTCCGATGCAGCTAAGTAGAATCTATTATTCGTGTCCACCCGTTATGTGTTAATGGGACAACGACTTTTTTTCACTATATAGATGAAGATTGAGTTAATCCTTTGTCAACTGTTTTGTGTGATGCATGTTACGTTAAACTGTTTTTCTTAACCTCTGAAATGGAGTCGTGTAATGCCTTGGGAATTTAAGCAAAGCAACAGCAGAGAAAATAAGCAATGTATGTATATGGTGGAGGTCTAATAACTGATCATGCAGTTAGAAATTGGTTTGTAAAATTTCGATCTGGAGATACAAGTTTATTTGGCATCATGGCTCTACCCGAAAAATGGCGAAACATTGTTGATAATAATGGAGAATACTTGGTTTAAATAAAATCATTTTCACACAATAAGAAAAGCAGTTGTATTTTACTAAAAAAAAAAGCCACGAACTTTTTCCCAGAGCCAATATAATAAATTAATATAACTTCATTATTAAATGACAGCAAAATAAATATGTAAGAAAAAAATGGAAGTTATTTATGACTCGACTTATAACGTACGACGATACGATTGCAGTGAATTGAAGAATCGACGAAGGGACGATATTATTGCGAGAAGTGTGCGGTTTACGCGACGCAAAGGAAGTCGATGCGCGGATAGCAATCGAGAATTTCCTCCCTCGAGTTTCTTTACTTCCCCTTTTCGCGAACTCTTCCACTAGCTCGCATCTCTCGGAAGTTTCCACCGTCTGCGAGCCACCCTATCGTTTTTATTCTCCTCTGTTTCGTTGCTGCCTTCTGAGGGTGGAAAGAAATTATTGAATGCCGTGGGTGCGACGTCGGCCTAAGAAGTTCGAAAGGGCCGCGAGTCTTTAGCCCGGAATCGTTTAAGATAGAGAAAATGCATCCCGGACCAACTTTTTCATCCCTTCTGTCCCGTTCAAAGCGGCCGAGCAACTCGCGTTGTCGTTTCTGCTCGCGAGACGTGGTCGATAACGCTTTAAACCTGTACCTTTCTCGCTTTCCAAGATCAACTTCGATGCAAGAAATTGAAGATTTGCAGGAAGAAACTGGAAACGGCAATTCCTGACTGTTCGCGGGGGTGTTATAGCTTATTCATTAACATTAATACTACCAAAGGGGTCAAATGACCCTTTTACAAATTTCCTACTTCAAATGACAAAATTTGTTAAATTTGTCTTCTTGACATTTATGCTGATTGTCTTCAAGATAAAGAATGTATAAGTTTATTCCGTATATAAGAAGAATTTATAAGTGTCTTCATTTATGTTTCATTGTTTGTTCATTTATTTTTCAACTTCGTTTTTAACATCGAAATAATTGTACATCATACGTTTGGTAGTTTTAGCGTTAATGTTCAATCTTGAAATCTGGGTAAACATTTATTGACCCTGTGTACTTCTAAGATATTAGGCTATTATACAGGGTGTTACCTGTAACGTTACTCACGACTTTCCACCCCCCTGCAGCCACCTTCAAAAAAAGTTTAGAACAATATTTGCAGAGTATGAAGGGCATAATAGATATGAGAAGAGCAAATTTCGAAAACAATTTTTTTTCTTAGCAAAGTCGAGGTTTACAAGTTGAGGTTTCTTTAAATAGGAACATATAGTCTTTTTGTTTAATATATTTAGAGAACATCGAGACGAATTCAAAACGTACATTACGTGATATTTTTTACTAACATACTACTCGATTTATAGAAGTGGAAATGTAAAATATTTGGCTTTTGATTTTGGCAAATACGATCTTGTGTGGAAACTAAAAAGAAGAAACAGAAGAATGGCAACGAAATAATAACATTGAAGAAACATTTCGTGTTTGCATTCAGTAATCAGAGTGAAATGTGACGAAAAGCTAAATACTTCACATTTCCACTTCTGCAAATCGAGTAGTATGTATGTAAAAATATCATATAATATATGTTCTGAATTCGTCTTGATGTCCTCTCAATATAAAAAACAAAAAAAAATATGTTCATATTTAAAAAAACCTAAGGTGACTTCGACTTCGCTGAGAAAACAAACTGTTTTCGAAATTTGCTCTACTCGTATCTATTGTGCACTTCATACCCCGGAAATATTATTCTAAACTTTATTTTAAGGTGGCTGCAAGGGGGTGAAAAACCGTGAGTAGCGTTACAGTTAACACCCTGTATACCTCAACCGCGATCGCGTTAACCCCTTGTACTACGATTTATTCAGCATGTGCCTCAGACATAACGAACTATTAATTGCTACAACATTAAAGTGATTAAAGAAAGTTTGAAAGTCAAGATAGTTGCTCATTTAGTGATCCTCGGATGCGCAAATTACGATTAGATCGAGGTTGAACATTCAAGCGTATTAAAAATATTAACAATGTTTACCATATAATTGAAGAGCGAGTGCGTCACGGGCGTAGCTCGTAGTTGTAGGGTTAATAGAATCGTGTCGTGAATTAAGTAATTGTGATCGTTTCCTGCGATCTTTATCGCGAATAAATGTATAGCGCCGCAATAATAATACTACCTACGCGCATTCGAAACGGATTGCGTGGACGCCCACGACGGTGGCTCCTGAAATTCCGCGGCATATCCCGCTGAAATCCCGTCGTCGTGTTCCCGGGAAAAATGCCTGGCATCGTCTCGCGAAATGCCACAGGGGCATCGATAAAAATCGCGACTTTCAGCGACGAGTGCGGCAACCAGACCGAGAAACATTGGGCCGCCATATGCGTCGGGCATAAACCCACTGACTCGGCGGCATGCTCTTCTTTTTATTTCCCTCGTCGAGTAACGGGTGACGGGAATAATAACGGCATACGGAGGTTTTCGAGGCCGACTGGACTAGAGCTGTGTCCGTCCTTGTCCCCCGTTATACGTAACGTGCACGTCCCTGATCGTCTGGAACATGCTGCCCGTTGCTTTCCACGGATGTACAGTCCACGGCAAATCTAGCTATCCTAGGGAAAAAAAATCACGACCGATTATGGGCCTCGAGCTTGTTCGTTTTGAGAGATTTGAAAATTTGGGATTATGAGAGTTGAGGTACATGAGCTGTTCATTGCATGCATGGATTAACTCATGCAGTCATATAAAAATTGTAACATTATTCTTATTAATTTTATACACCGTTAGATGACACATTTGTATTTATGTATTCAGTAACTTTTATTTAAATTTATGTTATAAAGGGAATTTCAAAGAGAATTTAAATTATTTCATTGTTTGTCACGACTTGTTGTTTTGTGGAGTTGGTCGACGTGTGAACGGCTTATATGGAGATTTCGGAATGCAGAAATTCAGGTATATAGAGATTTCGGAATGTAGGAATTTGGGTATATATGGATCTCGAAATGTGAGAATTTGGGTATATAGGAATTTCGAGATGTTCGAGTTAAGATATGTAGCAATTTTGTGATTTAGGGATTCGAGAATGTGAGAATTTGAGAATATGGGAATTTACGGATGTAGGGATTTGAGGATGTAAGAATTTCCAAATATAGGAATTTGGGTATGTAAGTATTTGGCGATGTAGGGATTTGAGGATGTAGCGGGTTGGGGATTTAAGGATTTGAGGATGTAGGAATTTCGGGATGTAGGAACTTGGGGATGTAGGGAGATGAGGATGTAACGATTTGGGGTTGTAGGGATTTGCGGATGTAGCGATTCAGGGATGTAAGGATTTGTAGATGTTGAGATGTGGGAATGTAGGGATTTGGAGATGTAGGTATTTCGGGATGTATAGATTTGGAGATGTAGATATTTGTGAAGTAGGGATTTCAGAATTTAAGGATATAGAAACTGGGATCTATGATAATAGCGGTTCATAGGGATTCCGAGATGTAGAAATTCTAGGATATATGAATTTCGGGATATAAGAATTTCGAGATATAAAAATTTCGGAATATTGCAGTTTCCGAATATAGGAATGACAATGGTTCATAAGTATTCGGGAATGTAGCGACTCTCACATATAAAAATTTCGGGATATAGAAATTTCGTAATTCCTTGGTAATTCAAAATATAGTAATTCCGAGGCAAAAATTTCAAATCGTAGTATATGTATATGTAAATACATGTATGTATATTAAAATTCACGAGTACACATATGTACTGTTTGGACATCTGTGGGTCTTGGATTTCGGTGTCGAAAATTTCTGAAACCCCGGAATTTACGGTCCAGAAATGGCAGAAGCTGGAAATGTGAAAATTTGGAAACAAAAAAAAAATGTACATTTCGTATCCACGTTCGCAGGAAGCGTACGTTACAGACGACTATACGAACCTTACAGAATTATTGCACATTACATCGGTAATCACCCACATGGGCCAATTAGAAAGACACGAAGAAAGTTTACGAGCGGTCGTATTGCGAGAAGCATATTATTATGGTTGATTTAATTCACTCGTGTATACGTGGATCTTGAACGTGGCAGGTTTATTTCCAGTTGTCTGTTTACAACTGATAGTGATTAAAATCAACGAAGAATTTATGCGAATATGCGCGAACGCTGGCGATACTGAAAGTTTCGAGGATAGTCGGTGAAATATTGTGCCGTAATTGATTCAATAAGAAACAGTGTTCGATACTTGATTATAAATTATGGTCTGACTCGTACTCGATGATTCGATGATGATGAAATTTTTACTTTATACCATAGTGAATTCTTTGAACGCTCGGTTCGATACAGGTATTAGAGAAACGATGTTCTAACAGCATGAGGAAGCAAATTAACCTGTTTATACTGTTAGAAGATTTCCGGAATGTGATCAAATTATGTCAGACTATTTATGTTCCTTACCGTCCAATGCAAATAACTTATTAAAATTTATTTCGTACAAGAAGCGTACAGTAAAATTATATAACGACGAGCGTGTGTGTTGTACGTGTTGCAGTTTTCGATACATCCGTACAGAAAGCTGAAACGTAATTCATTTTCTGAAGGGGTTAGGTTTTATGTTTAAATATACACAGCATTTTATCGATTCCATCTGCATACAATATACGGAAATGGGAATTCATACGCGGAAGACAAGCATAAGTCTTCGTAAGATATAAGCAACCTTATTATTATGAGAAATACTGGTATCTTCAGCATCAGTTTGACACACAAACGACGCAGTTAGCCTCGATCGTGCACGGTTATATCCGTTTCCTTAATAATAGCTAGGTGAAATGGACAGATACATCCTCTTCCAACATAAATGGGTTAACCTGTTCGCAGGTAAATTGAAAATCTGCTTGATCTCATGTCGTGAAAACGTTTCGAACATCAATGAAATCAGACACTGGCTACGAAAGAAACTAGACTATCAAGGAAATCAGACACTGCCTGTCGAAGAAATCAGAAATTTATCTAAGAGAGACTCGTTAGTCTCGGAATACGTATTACGTTCGTTTAATTTAATTGGCACGATAATAATTCAAAACTTTATACGACTTATCGTCGCTCGACCTAAATCCACACATGAGCCGTTCAGTGCATATATCGAATTCCCAAGCTCACAAATCCCCAAATTACAAAATTCTTAAACACCCGAATTCACAACCTCACAAATCCCCAAATTTCCACCTTCTCAAATTAGCGAATTCTACATTGCCAAAAATCCTAAATTCACAAACTCAAAAATTCCCCAATTCCCCAATTCCCCAATTCCACAATTCCACAATGCCCCCATTTCTCAATTTCCCAATTTCCCAATTTCCCAATTTCCCAATTTCCCAATTTCCCAATTCCCTAATTCCCAAGTTCCCAAGTTCTCAAATTTCAAAAATTCCCAAGCTCACAAATCACCCAAATTACAACATTCCTAAATACCCAAATTCACAACATCACAAATCCCTAAATTTCCAAATGTCCACCTTCTCAAATCCCCAAATTCCCAAATTAACGAATTCCAAATTGCCAAAAATCCTAAATTTCCAAGTTCTCCAATTCTCAAATACCAAAATTCCCAAAGTCTCAAACTTCAAAATTCCCACATTCCCAAATTCCAAAATTTAAAAATTCACAAATTCCCGAACTCTCGATTTCTCAATCTCACAAAAATTCGTAAGTGAAGTCTATTTTCTCAAAAATAGGCAAAAACTGCAAATTTTTGAGGCTCGTAATTTTTTAACAAATTCGAAATCTTCAAAATGATGACTTCAACCTCCCTAATTTCACATAGACTATAACATATTTTGATTAAAACAAAATCGAAGATGGTGAGGTCAGAAAGTGATCGATTCAGCGTGGTATGATCCATGTTTCTAAACCGGTTACAGCGACGTAGTGTTACGTAAACACAGCGAAAAGGTTAATGAAACGCGAGATTGGCAATGAATAGAAATTCGCTGAAACATTGTTCACTAAATGGTTCCATAAACGTGATGCACGCAACGAAGATGCAAGAATAATGGAGGCAGACGTTTACTCGCTTCGTAGGTTGTGTAAACACGCTTAATGATGGAATCGTAACGCGCCGCCAGTTAACGTCCCGCAATTAATGCGCTCTCATTTGGCATAGCGAGCACGTACGAGGAAATTTTTCTTTTTCCCCTTCGGAAAAAGTCGCCGAGTCGAGTTTTCCGTCTTCCCTCTTTTGTTCCTTCAATTGAATTTCCACGGATCACTTTGTTTCGTCTGGAGAGTTCATATCGAAAGTAAGTTTATCGCTCGTTTTTTTCCTTGTCATCGAGACTTTCCAATGTTTTTCTTCGTTTCTTATTACATCGGGTACGGTTATGCGTTTTGGAATGAATTATGATCAATTTCGAAGTTGTCCTGCGTACTCTTTCAACGTCACCAGAATATTTTGCAGACAAGAATATGTATGCAGGCGTACGTATGATGTTTTAGTTTGATTTTATATGTTCATTTATTCTAAATAAAATTTATTCCAAATTCCAAAACTTTCGAATTCCCAAACTCCCAAATCTCCACTTTTCCAAACTCCCAAATCTCCACCTTTCCAAATTCACAAATTTTCAAATTAGCAAATTCCGAACTTCCTACAATCCTAAATTAACAAATTTCCAAACTCTCCAATTCCCAAATTACCAAATTCACAACCTCACATATCCTCAAATCTCCAAATTTCAAAAGTTCAAAAATCCTAAATTCTGAAATTCTCAAACACCTAAATTTCCAATGTTTTCCAACTGACCAACTTCCCAATCTTTCAAATTACAGAATTGCCAAAATTCGAAAATTCCATATTCTCAATCTCTTACCCCAATTTCGTACATTTCCCACTAAATTCCTATGCCGAAATTCACGCAACTGTAAGAAATTGCTTGGCGAAAGTATTCGTGCACTTATTTATTGTAAGTGTTACAACACCTAACATTGCCAATGAATAATAAAGGTACAATAAGATCCAAAGAATTCATCAAACTTTTTAACCAAAAAGTTTTTGCATTAATATGCAGCGTTATGTATAATATACAGCTATATACGGAGAAATATATTTACATATGTATAACATAGAAAATATTGCTGTTTTTCTTTCTACATTCCAAGTGTACGTGTACTTCTGTCCCTCACTGCATATAAATTCTAAGCATGAATATTGTTAAATATACCTTAAACAAATCATTTCAACTCAAGTAACTTCCGTGTCACCTAAACACGATTGACACGACGATCAATGGGTTAAAACCCTCCAAATGTTTGAACAAATTACACCGTTCTGTAGTGTCGCGTAGCGGGTGTCAAAAATTTGAACGATAACCGTCTCGAGTCTTCAGGGTTGAACACAGTGGAACGAATTCACCTGACATACAGGAGAAAGTTCGAATCGCCGGGTACTTTACAGCGATCTCGATGGGTATCGAGTTGTTTCGCCGGTAGCCCGTGCAACCGGTGACCGTTTCTCCATACATCAGTCGAGCAGCACGTTTAGGCGTCCTTAAGAGCCGTTTTACAAGCGGCGTCCTCGCTCGTAAATAAACCGGGGCTTCTCGTACGAGCGTAAAATCGGTCGAACGGTTCCTCGATTCTTCGAGGCGTGGAACCGCGAGCAAGGTCGCGATAAATTCGCCTTGGTCCGTTCAAGAGGAACCAGGAAGAGGATAAAGAAGAAAAAGTTTGATAGAAAATTCGAAATCGACAAATAGTTGGAGTAGGCCATATGGTTTTTATTGGGATATGGTGAGGTGATTCATTTAAAAATAAAATAAATCTAGAATGTACTCTTGATGAAACTAACTTTATCATAAACGACTCGGAAGGACGTCTTAACTGTTCAAGAATTGAACTAGACTGAAGAGATTTTTCTAAGATGCACAGTAAAACAGGCACTCATCTATTGTGGAAAAATAACGCCTTGGGTCTGCAACGTTTTCGCCCAATTGGCCCTTAGGTATACACATGCCCTGAGGCCCATTGACTCCGTTGACAGAGTCAAGACTTTCTACAATTGTAGACCCAGTGACTCTCAACATAAATTTATTTTTGCTAATTATCTAATGATAATTCAACAGTTTTTGTCAGCGTTTCCCCTCCCTCAGTAAAGTTTCTACGAGCCCAAGTGCTCTAAAGACCGAAAATACTAAAGATAGCCCCCTAAAGAGGGAGTGTCCTCGGTACGAATTTGTTGTCTCCGAAGAGACATTCTTGTATAGGCTTTCGCCGAGAGCAGATGTAATAAAGAAACATAGTATTAGGTCTACCAGAAAGTTCTGTCCGATAATTTCGTTTCAAAGGAGATTTCGTCTCTTCTTAGTATGTAACAAGATTTGACTGCTAGCTTCGTTATTAGAATCAAAATCATTCATATCATCATTCACTGCTGCTACAGCTATAGAAATTTACAGAATTTTTTGTATTCGTTTCTTGGGTTCAATATATTAAATGTCGACTATAGAAAGCATTGGTCTATTTTTAGAAATGTTAGTTGCCCGTTGCTGATGCTTAACTGACAACAATTTCGACAGGGTTCACCCTGTCACCTGCCACGTGACATACGACTGTAGATCGAAAGTACTGTTGTCACGTGGGAGATGACCTACGACCTATTGCTGGTAATAGGTAGAGGTAGGGATGATGGTCAAGGGACAGTGTGACTCGGGAACGGTATTAGGTCCAGGATGAGTAAGGATTTGGAAATCATGACTAGTCCGTTTGGATGAGGATGAGTTTGTAGTGCTTGTTTGTGACGTGGTGTTTATGCGATTGCGTTGGACATCCAACACAGTGATTCCCGCGTTTCTCGTGGTCTTCCTCTTCTTCCCGCTCCGTTGCACCCTTCCCCCTGCACGGATGTTCACCGTTAGATTTATTCAAACGCGCGAATCCGTCGAGTGATTTCAAATGCCAGCAAGGCATACTCTCTATTTCCCTCTTGGTCGCCTCGTTCTCCGCTTCTTTTTCTTGCTTCCTTGTCGCTGGATCTGCTTCGAGCGTAGACGCGATGAGCTACGAACGCGTTCGTATAAGTAAACGGTTACGGTTACGCTGATGTTGCGTTCGTTTGACTCGAAATTTTCATTTTGGAGAGCTTCGCTACGTCGTGTTTTGATGATTGAGTTGTTTATTCTTTGAGAAGGCTGCGAATTGCAGATGCGATTTTTATTGAACGAACTACCGGTGAATAAGTGAGTCAGGTGTGGACGAGGAGGGGGTTTGAGGACCTCGTTCGGTCAATTTGCCTACTTTCTCAGTGAGCTGCAGGGGAATAACTCCCATCGTATTGCCAAATAATTATTTTCCTTTTTTGTAAGCATAAGTTTATAAATCTCAGATCCCCAATTTTCAAATTTATAAACGCTTGATTTGTTAATTTTTGAAATTTACAAATTCTGAAATTTTGCGAACTTCCACTTCAAGATTCTAAAATCTACTGACTCACAGATTTTCGTTTCCGAAAGTATCTAATTTTCAAGATCAAAAATCCTCAAACTTTCAAATTCTGAAACTTCCAAATTCGTAAATATACAACTTCCAAGTTTTCAATCTTGCAAATCCCAAATTTCCAAAACCCTAAATTCATCTTCATATCCTAAGTTTGAAATTCCCAAGGGTAACTAATTCTGAAGTTCTCAAATGCTCAAACTTCTAAATTTTCAAATTCCCAATTTCTAAATTTCTAAATTTCTAAATTTCTTAATTTACAAATTCTCAAATTTACAAATTTAAAAATTCTCTAATATCCAATTTTCAAATTTCCAAATTCTCGAATTCCCAATCTTCAAATTTCCAATCTTGCATAACGGCAAATTCTCAAATCCCCAACCTCAAAGATATTCATATCACCAAGTAAACAATTCTCAAATTATCCAATTTAAAAATTTTCAGGTTCCAAACTTTAAAATTTTCATATTTCTCGCATAACGCCAAATTCTCAAATGCCAATCGCAAAAATCATCTTGCAAATCCCAAATGTCCACAATACAAATGCCGGCACTCCCAAATATCAAAATCTCAAATCCAACAGAGTGTTACAACGACTGCTACCTTTATCCATAAAACGACTACGGTCTCTGAGCGCAATAAATAAATAAATAGCGTGAAAACTAAAATTGGACAAACAACGAGATACGAATTTTATATAAATCATAATGAAACGGGAATGCTACTAGCCTGGCGGAATCCGGCGAGACGAACAAAAGGATGAATTGTGAATCCTTGAGGAAACTCACGAAGAATGTTGTCCTTGTTCCATGAATATTCTCCGTTCTTCATTCCGCCGAGCTTCTGGATGTAGTCGAGCTGTCGAAGTTTCTGCATTGTTCTGTCAGACATCGATATTTTTCGCTCGGTTCGAACCACGGTGCCGTCGATAGCTCGATATCGCGTGCTGGACATCCGGTGAACTTCGTGCCAGATACGTGCACGGAATAATATGGGTCATTCGATTCGCTCGTTGAATCCAGATCCTTTTTTTTCTGTTATGGTGTATGGTCCATTCAAGTGATTTCAGAGAAGATTGGATAGTATAGCTTCAGATGTCCGAGTTGTATAAGGGGAGTTTAGTGAACGGGAAAATTATTTTGTTAAGGATTCTTCGGCGGATACCGGTATAGAATTTTTGCACGACTATTTTCTTCTGTATTCGTTTCTCGATTTAATCACATCGATATGATTGCACAGATAATAAATCGATTTGGTTATTACTTTATTTTTATAATGTTTTAGTTTAACTTTGGTAGTGTTCCATAGACCTCATTTAATTTTCGAATACTTGATAGTTCGTATTTAAATTTAGGTCTTTTTTGGTCCTTTTTTGAAGGTCGGACTATCTTTTTAACACTAAAACTACCAAAGGGGCCAAATGTCTATTTGATGAATACTTCAAACGACAAAATTTGTAAAGATGGTTTTCTTGACTTCAGTGCTGATTGTCATTAAGGCAAAGAATCTATAAGCGTCTTCATTTATGTTTTATCGTTTGTTCATTTATTTTTCAACTTCATTTTTAACTTCGACATAATTGTGCATCGTACGTCGGTAGTTTAGTCTTTGTGTAAAGATATTTTCTAGCACTACTATGAACAGATGATACGGTTATGACATAACTAAAGTGAAAGTTTCATCAAATTTTACTTTTATCCTTCACAAATCTTATCTGCCATCTCCACGTTAACTGTAAATCTCGCTCACGTGTGTGTGACCTACTAGTTAATGTGTTCAGAAAATTTCTTACACTCGAAATCGATCACAATTAGTAACTTATTGATCAATTTGGTCTAATCAAAAATCGTTTATTGTCTGAATTTGTATTACTAAGAGCTTTCAACTAATTCGCTCATGGCACGACAGCTAGTAATAACGAGAAGCTTTCCAAGTATATGATGTTTCAAAGAAAACGAGGTTAATACATATGCTATTAAAAAAATGTGAATGGCCAACAATGAAAATTCATTGTTTCTGCGAAGTGATTGCAATAAATCCTAGGTGGCGGCAATGTTACTTTTCAATTTCGAGTAACAAGGCAACTATTACAAATTCTATTATGCGAGCTGATCGGAGAGTAAGGGCGAAGGGAACGTAGCGCGATTGGCGAAATTTATAGTCGCCTACCGTGATCCAGGATAATTCCGAATAAATTTGTACTGTGATGATATCCGTCGGGAAACATATTGTCGTAATAAGATACTACCGCGAGTAGTATGTCGGGCGTTTATAATGCATCCGTGTTAAATAAAATGGTAACCGTGGATTACGGGAAGTAATCATGTGTCGTTTAGAGGCGATCGACTTTGCAGTGGCAGTTTCAGCTTCCGTTGTCATGTCGAACTCCTGCTTCAATCTTTAGAAAATTCTCCTATCGATCATTAAAGTCCGTTTCATGCTATTCTATTTTAAACGAGACAGTCCCATGTATCGAAAAAGTGATATTTCAAGTATCTCGATGTCTACGAAACGAAAACAAAAGTGAATCTAAAATTACTTATTAATTTTTATAGCATATCACATTGCATATATTATTCCATAGCACATTACATATTAGTTCACATATTATTCTATGACATATTGCATATTAGCTCACATATTATTCTATAACTCTTACATATTAGCTCACATATTATTTTATAGTACATTACATATTAGTTCACATATTATTCTATAGCATATTACATATTAGCTCACATATTATTCTACAGCATATTATTAATCTCCATAGGAGTAAATGTGGTGCAGTTAATTTCTCTAATCGAACGTCTGTAGTGGTTCCTGAAATTAAGAATGACGTTCAATTACTTCGTACGAATTACATGATTTATTTAGAAGATGTGGTAGCGAATATGAACAGTCGACGTTAAATTATTAGGCACATCATGGAAGAGCAATAAATCTGTCCATTTTACACGACGATCTAAATTTCACTGAGATGCTGTCCTACCTTAAAAGCAGTGGGTCAGCCGACGTGTGCGAATGGGAACACGTACGGCAAGTAACGCGCGTGATAGTTTTACCATCGGGATCTTCCATTCACTAACGAGATGGCAAGAAAATCGGCTGAAAACACGGTATAAACAACTTTCTGCCAACAGGATGGCTCCAAACAGTGTCAACGATAAGTGTGCCTCATGCTCGATCTCTACATTGATATTCAACCTGATTCTACTTACCGATACTGTATACTTGCAGCCGGACCTCGATATCTTGCCGTAAGAACTGCTACGTTTTATCGATTTGTTCGATTTTCTTTTGTTCGAAATTGGATGCAATTCAATAGGAGAGCGAGTCAATTTCTAGATGATATTTCCTTTGAAACCGGGGCACGCGTTTGGGGTTTATACTTGCATAATCGAATTTGGAGATTTGGGAATTGAGGAAATTTAGCAATTTCAAGATTTGAGGACCTGGGAATTTAGAAACTTTGAAACTCGGGAAATTTAGCAATCCGAGAATTTGTGGATTCAGGGACTTCGGAATTTTTGGATTCAGAAAATGTGGCAACTGGAAGATTTGAGGATTTAGAGATTTAAGAACTCAGAAAATTTAGCAACTTGAATATTTGAGGATTTAGGAATTTAGGAATTTAGTGACTAGAAAAGTTGAGAACTGAGAAAATTGATTAATATGATGATTTAAGGATTTAGATATTCTGAAATGTAAAAAATTGAGAACTTAATAGCTCGGTAAATTTATTCATTTCGAAATTTAGGGACTCAGAGATTTTGAAATTTGGAGACTCAGAAAACAGCAATTTGAAGATACGAGGTTATGGGTATTCGGTAATTTACAAACTTGAGAACTTGGAAACTCAAGAAATTGAACAATTCATTTTCAGCATTGAATTTGCAGATCTAGAAATTTGAAAACTCAGGAAGTCTGGAAAGTTGGACAACTGAAAACGTGATATTTCCCTTAAATATAATAAGTTAATAGTTTAATTAATAATAAGTTAAAATTCAGCCATTTGGGATTTCAGAAGTTCGGAAATTTGAAACTGCAAGATCTCGGAAACACGAAAACTTTAAATCGTGAACCTGTCCAATTTCTCGAATTCCGAAAATTCGTAGCAAGCTCGACGCAAACACGAAGTATAATCGCATTATCTCTTATGTCCACAAATGACGTTGCGGAAGTCCGCGTGTATCCAGGCGCTCTATAATCGAGTTACGATCATGCACTCGAGGGTCCACGTAAAGGGTGCAATACAGCGGAGCCCACTGTATTCTTACAATCGAAGATTCCAGCGTGACGGCTCCAGTCGTCGTTGTTTATAATCGCCCGTAGCGTGTTCCGGATAGAGACGTCTAAGCGGCCTATCGACCACTCCTAACTTATACAGTTAGCAGCGAATGCTGGGTAAACCGGTCGTGAAAATAAAACATTTGAAATTGGCCAGACGAGCGTGTTCTTCTTCCCGTGAACGAAAGCGGACGATGAAGAAGAGACGAAAACCGCGGTGGGGATGTTTGAAGTCGAAAATAGCCAAAAATCCGCCGTTCTCGACTGCGTAGCGCGTTCTTCTTCCCTCGCGGTCGCCATGGCTAGGAAACCTAACGGTGCACGATCGTTGAACTTGCTACGATGTGACGGTCGTAGCCATTAACAGAGTCAAACGGAGTATGGGATTCATTGTCAGCACGGGAACGATCGTTCCCGGCTCTCTGAAGGAACGCCACTGTCGTTGTTGCCCTGTCTCGCCGCCGGGAAACATAACGATGCGATAAGATACGCGAATTTATTGAAGCGTAAGTCCCGGGAATTATCAACCGCGTTCCACGACGACTTCCAGTTTTCGAGGTTTATCACGATCCGACCGAAGGAGAAGGAATAAACGGCGAGAAGGGCAGAAACCGGCAACGAAAGATCGACCTAACGATACTACGAGACTAGGCGAATTACATAATTTGCAAGCTCCACCGAGCCGATCGGCGATGCTCAATCGGTAATGCGAATCTTGGTCCACATGCACGATAATTTGCCAAGTAATAATACCGGCCTGTTTACCCGGTCAGAAATAGTGAGTCGATGATTTTTGTCGTACGGCCGGGTCTACATATTTTTCGCGATGCGAATTGACCAGTTGAACGTTGTTAACGTTAATAAATTATTGATTCTGTATCGAATAAACACGTAACGTTTCCTCATTTTTCTTCGCTTTTTTTCGTAAAATTTATAATGGATGCACTTGTTCGGTGTTCCTCATATATACTCGTTATTAATCGATTTTAATAATTTTATGAGTTCATTTTTGAAACTAAATTTCGCAGTTTATAATTTGACTGCCGTGTCACTCACACTGTTAGTCGGAAAAGTATTCGTATATTCTCAGGAAACTTCGTTTCGATGCTATTAGTGTTAATAAATTATTAATCGTTTATTCGATAAAAGCATAACTGTTCCACATTTTCCTTTGCCTTTTTCGTCTAATTTATAATGGAAGCACTTGGTGGAGCGTGTGTGGTTCCTAAATTCTTTCATAATTTACGACTATGTGATAATAATGGAACCCTCTGGTCTGTATCGTGCGAAAAAAGTGAAAGAAAGTGGCTTTATAATTGAATTGAAAATAAAAATTCCTTCGTGGTGTTAATGTAACCCTTTGCTAGCGTATGTAAAGTCCGACTCGATGTTGTATTTCATTCCAGCCAGTCTAGCGTGGTGGTTGCCTCGAGGCTGACGTTTTATGACCGTTTAGAAATATGTTAAATATTTCGAGGAATATTTTCTCGTAATAGTGTGCGAATTTCATTTCTCTTTTACATGCGTTATTTGGTCGCAGAAAAATTATAGTACTGATACGTTGCACCGGTTGCGTTTGCGTTTGATGGAACGAAGCGATTAAAATAATCCGAATTCCAGTAGTTAACACCTTAATTGCTATAGCGGAAACGAGTATCCGCAGTAAGATACATCGAGGTGCTCGCGAAGTTCAAAACAACCCAGAATAATGACATCTGAATTATTAAATCCAGGTTACAAACGATATATGTTCATTTGATGCATCAGTTTTCAATAAATATTTTTAGACCGAAGGACTTTCGATTTATAAGACGGAGATATGCAAATTAATTGTCGATAAGTTATGCGTCGCACTTTCGAAGTTCAATGGATAGACGCAGATTTGTCTTTCTCTTAATATTAACATTAATATTATCTCGTGTATTTCGTTTGACCCCGATCCTTAATATTTTCGTTTCACGCTTGTTGATATAATGTCAGCTATTTCGCCTATTTCGAGCAAGCTGCTTCGTAGCAAATGAACTTCACTGTTCATCCTCTCTTGCTTCCACTCGATACAGTCGAGGAAAGTTTGTCATTAACCTCGAGCATACCTCGCGCCATTTGTCACGGTGACATGTACTCTACTGCGGAGAGAAAGAGACGCCGACGATGAGATAGGACGGACGGTTTAATGATGAATAAAGTACATACTGAATCCGTGTACTGAAAATTCGAGCACGCCATTGTCGACTCGGAGACTCCTAAACGAGACGTGGAACTCTCGCAAATTATGCTATTGAACTGTCTTTCTCTTTTCCCACGAACTCATCGACAAACGAAATATCGTTTCAACTATAATTCAAATATTTGCTTTTTATCTTTCGACTTTAAATATTTTATTTCCACGGAACCGTGTTCTTGTATTTTCATATTTATATTTATGATTAGCCCAATAAAGTAATCAATCATTATTAAATTAGTAAGAGATTCTCTGATAAATTTCGATTGCAATATCGAAGAATCGATATATCGTATCGAGGAATCGAAGAGGCTAAAATTTTTGCCTCGATTTCGATTCTTATGTTGGCAATGTTTGGTCGAATTGCCTTATATTATACGTAACATACAATTAACTTATAATTTTGTCGGCAAGTGCGTTGGACAGAGCGATTTAATTATCATTGTAATGTCCAGACAGGCGAAGATCGCGCAAATGTTAGGAGAATTTGAAACAGGGCGATCGTTGGTTGAAGGGTTGCAATTAAAATTATTCGAAATTCCATCGGGGTAAAAATACGGACCAAACTTGACGCATTCCAACAGTTATGTGCGTCACGCGTGAGAGACGATATTATAAGACAAGGGGTTAACACTAGAACTACGAAACATTCAAAATGACTGATTTCGGGTTTGGCATTTTTTATTACAAAATTTGATTTTGTCAAAATGTCTATCATGTTTTAATAAGCTAATGAATTTTGTATATGTTAGGTGATGTTGCAATATTAATTATTTATTTTGCTACTTTATTTTCAGTTTTGAAGTAAGCATACATTTAGTGCCGGTAGTTCTAGTGTTAAAGACGAGTTCGTAACAATATTGTACTCGGAGGAATCGAGAAGGTATCTCGATCTCGAATCGATATCTCGAGCGAGGAATTAACTTTGGCAAATTGCAAAAGAATTACGCGAGTCCGTAATATCGAAAGGAATATCGTTTATCAGGAAGTTTTATTTCTAATACAGGAAAAGAATTTAATTTGCATCAATTTGACCGGCAACAGAAAAGATTAGCGAAAGCATGGAAATATCAATAGCCCTGCGGCCGTCAATCGGTCGACGCACGTAATATGTACTCGGAACCGGCTCGGTTGTTTTCGTGCTTGCTCGGTCGGTCCCGACCGGCCATGCATTGCCCGCGTCGTTAGTTTGCGGCAAGCCACCATCGTGATCGTATCGTGCGTCTCGGATACGGTGCGGTCAGCGGGAAAATGTGACAATTTAAACGGATTCGTTCGTTCCTCCCTCGAAAATCCGAACGTATTCGCGATCGTTCGAGAAGATCGACGGAATCGGTCGCGAATCGCGATGTGTCGCGTACGGTGAGTCGACGTTCTCGAGTTACGTCGTGTTTCAGTGTCGTCGTGTGTTCCCTCGATTTGTGTCACAGTGTTCAGTGTTTTCGTGTCGAACAAATTTTTTGTCGATAAACTCGTGTCGCGTTCGGCGTGAAATTTGAAAAACCGAGAGACTCGACGCGGTATGGCTCGGTGTACGGTGACCGAAGGTGAAAAGTCCTCGAGCCGAAAGATTTTCGGGCGTTTATCTTGATCGTGCGACAGCGAAGGTGAAAGAAAAAAAACCGCAAAAATTTCTAGCCCGAGGCATCGGAGGCGTCGTATGCGGCTCTTCGTAACGCTTCGTTAAAAGGTAAATGTCATCCGATGCATTTTGAATCTAACGCTACGATCAGGTGATCATCCGAGGCATATCGAAACACGACGAACAACAGTTATTGTTTGAATTATTTCGCCGCGTTTATTACCGCGTTAACATCTAGGATAGAATGTTCCAGGAACGAAACCGATGATGGAGTATCATAGAACAGATTTGAACGATAAGTAGCGTTGCGTGTACAGGTTAGGTGATTAGCCGGTAAACCGTATTATTACGGCCCGGACTGTAATTAGCGCGCGTATTTGCAATTCGATGAATCGAAGTTCGTGTCCCTCTCTAGCGATCGATCGCGACGGTAATTTTAATACATTTCAAAGTTACGTAGGAAAAGGAACCATTTCGAACGTTCGCCGAATTCGTAATCTGAGAAAGGTAAGACCTGATCTGTGCATTAAAAATTAGTCAAATCGTGGGTTGAAAAATTTGAAGTAAATGACACTCTTTTTATAACTCGATACTTTGATAAGGATTTTTGTCGTTGGGTCACACAGGTGTGCTTTGCCTCGGGTCGGCAAATTACCTACTTTTACTGTCAATTTATTACCGTACTTTTAGGCGTAACCTTTCATTTCAGTGGCCAATGCCAATTTAGCTGTTTTGGTGTTTATGAATGTAGGGAGTTAGGAATTTGAGAATTAGTAAATCTTTGCATTTGGAAACGTGGAAGTTACAAATATTGGAATTCGGCGAGGTAGAAACTTGGGAGTTACAGAACTGGAAGTTTTGGAGTTGGGAAGTGGGGAGTTTAGGGAATTAGAAATTTGGGAGTTAGGGAATTGGCAATTTGGGAATTTAGGAAACTGGAAATTTGGGAATTGGCAATTTGGGAGTTTAGGGAATTGGAAATTTTAGAGTTTAGGGAATTAGGAAATTGGCAATTTGGGGGTTTAGAGAATTGAAAATTTGATAGTTAGAGAGTTGGAAATTGTTGAGTTTGGGGGATAAATTTGCGAGTTATGAATTAGATATTTGCTACTTGAGGAAATAAAATTTGTAAGTTGATGTATTGCCACTTTGTTAATTTGTATAACTAAAAATTGAAAATCCAAGAATCGATAAGCTGGAAATTCAAAACTTGACGATCCAAACATTTCAGAATCAATAAATTGAAAATCTGGGAGTTTGGTCCTCGGTTCTGCCAAATAAGTACACAAAATAGCACGATAAAAATTTCCACGCTGTTTGTATCTTTTTCGCAATTAAACATTGCGAATGAATTCGTCGATTCAGCCGCGTTAACGAGCGACTGCATACATCGTTTAGTTTCATACACATACAATTTTCGTTCCACGTTCAGAATGCGTTACCAGTGTCCTGTTTTTGCTAATGAACGTTTCAACGTCCGTGAAGTAGGAAGTCTGCATACGTTTGTAAACAAAATAACCTTCTCTACGTGCTGTTTACATCGACGACACAGCTGATAGGCTGGTTGACTCGAACGATCAAGTTCCAGCTGGAACGTTTGCATACGAATAACATTGCCATTAACTTAAAGAAGATTAATACGAGCTTGATAGAGTGGACGTGAACGGAGGTATACATAGGAAGGGCCGAATGAAATCGACATGCCTCTATCTGACGATTAAATGGATTTCACGAGATTCTACATAATTAAATGTAGTCGGCCACGGTCCGGTGACTACACACGCGAGTCTTTACACGCATGTTTTATTCCGTCCACATATTTGCCAACCGTTTTCAGATTTATTAGGTGTATAAATTAATTCGAAACTTCCTCGTACCGTGGGTTTCTTTTGAATCGGTATTCTAACTCGCGGCAGCTGTTATTTGTTGGATTGAAATTTCACTTCGTTTAATTTAGTTTTAATCCTCGAAAGGTGTTCCGAAGGGATATAAAGTTCCGTGTAGATTAGGTTGCTACGAGATTCTCACGAGGTATTTTCTAAGCTTTTCTTAGGTTTTCCTCGAGTTGCGGGTTTAGAACGTTTCTGTACACTAAACCTACCGGCGTACAATATACGTTTATTTTGAAATTAAAAATGTAGTTGAAAAATGAATAAACGCACGACGAGACACGAATTAATGTACACATTAATGCTTTATCTCGATGAAAATCAACTTCATCAAGGGACTTCAAAGAACCCACTTGATCATACGTTGTAACTTAACATTAGAAGTTTGTTGAATGGTTAATTTGGCCGCTTTGGTAGGCTTAGTTTTAAGCGGTTTTTGGATTCTACGGATGTAGGAGTTTGGAAATTTGGGGAATTGAGAATTTGGAAGAAATTGAGGAACTTCGGGAACTGAACATTTATGAATTTAGGAATTGGGGAATTGACAATTTAGAAATTGTAGAATTTTGAGAACCGAAGATTTGGAAATTTGTGAATTTTGTGAATTGTGTGAATTTACAACCGAGAAATTTAGAATTTGGGGAATTTAAAATTTACAAATTTAGGAATTTGGGGAATTGACAATTTAGAAATTTAGGAATTTGGAGGACTTGAAAATTGAGAAATTTAGGAACTTGGGGAATTGAGAATGTAGAAATTTAGGAATTTGTGAAATTGAGATTTTGAAAACTTAGAAATTCTGCAATTTTGATAAATATAATTTTGAAAATTTGGGGAAATAGTTATTTAAGTCTAAAAATTTGACAACACTGATATTTCAAATTTAATAACATTGGAGATTGGAGTTACGTCCTACATTTTCCCTAGTCCAATGATGCCTCCGTAGATTCTAAACTCTCCAAGCCCTAAGTTTTCCCTACATCATATCTAGGCTCTTTTAAATTTCTCTGTATTTCTCTTATTCCCTTGATATTCCTGTATACAAGAAACTACCCTCGCCCAACTTCCCATGGTGGCACCCACCGTAGAATTCAACATACTAACCGTACGAATCCCCGGAACAACTAAAATCTCGCAGTAGAGTGTCCAGTATTGGTCAGGATCGCGATCGATCCACAATGTAGCGAATCGCCTTTCGGTTCGTTAAGCGTATTACAAGCCGGCGAAAAATGCGTTGGCTCGTGATTACAAGATGGTAGTAAGGATGCCACGGCGCGGATCGTCGCTGCTAGGAAACGAAAGTTTACGACCGTGAAAAAAAGTTTGGTTGCTAGTAATGGGTTTTCAAGGTAAGACAGATCGTAATAAGCTCCCTCGAAGCTCCGGGCGCTGGCCGTGGCCGTGTAAGATCGATGTTGCAAGAAACCCACGGGCCTCTTCGTGTTATGATTGTTAAGGTTTTATTCAGCCGTTATTGCATCGGTCGTTAGTGACTCCTCTATTTCATTCCTGGCTCGTAGTTACGATTTCGAATTCTTGTTTTCCCGATGCTTCGAGCTGCTAGCTCGTGAACGATACGCTCTTCTTGGGCGAGGGGCTGAAAAAAAAAGAAATATGAACGGAGAAACGAAGAGGAAAGTTGCCGAAGAGCCGTTTACTCTCCGCCATGGAAAACCTTTGGGAGACATTAATAATTTATAAGGCTGCTCCTTTCGCATGCGGATATCGCCGAGGAAATTTTCGAAACCGACTTCCTGCTTCTGGTGGCGCGAACATCAACCCCTCTGATGCTACCGCGTTTCTCGTTTTTACGCGTTTAGTATTACGACCGACTTGCAGCGTTTGATCTGTCGCGCCAAGGTTAGATCCGAAAGGAACGGGACGCTTGGACTTGAGGGTTGTTTTATTTTTCTGGTATTACCTTTTGATCCGGTGAAAATTTTTGGTAAAATTTTTAGTACTCGGGTGGTGGCAGTGAGAATATGTTTGAAATTGTTCATTTGACACGATATAAGTTCGGGTTCTTTAAGTTTATAATTTTCACTTTTCAATACTTGAAGCACCAAATTTTTACGTTCACTATTTCTCAAACTTGAAATTCTCACATTTCTGATTTATCAGAATCCAAATTCCGACTTTCCCAACTTCTTGAACAGAAAATTTTTACATTTACGAGTTTTTGCACAAAAAATTTCCACTTTCCCAACGGTTTAGATACAAAATCTCAGCATTTCCAATTCTTTAAACCCCAAAATTTCACGTTTCAAACTTCTCAAACCCCACATTTTCACGTTTCAAACTTCTCAAACCCCAAATTTTCGCCAACTTGCCAAACCCATAATTTTCACATTTTCAATTCTTCAAACACAAAATTTTCATGTTCCCAATTTCTCAAATTTAAAAATTCAGCATTTGCAACTACTCAAACCCCACATTTTCACATTTTCAATTCTTCAAACCCAAAATTTTCATATTCTCAACTTTCCAAACCCAACGCTTCCAGGCTCTCAACTTCTCGAACCAGAAATTCCCACATTTCCAATTCTACAAACTGCGAATTTCCTTTCTCCACCTTTATGGATAAAAAATTCTCACAATCCCCGTTCTCCGTATCCAAAATGCAAACTGTCAACTTTTAAAATCTAAAATTTTCACATCTCCGGACACAGAAAAGGCCGATATGCCTGAATCCCCGAATTCGTATACACGAATTCGTTCGTTCGGCACAGACGAACAAAACGGCGATATCTGATGGTGAGATTCGTGCGAGAAGATAAGTTGTCGTTTGATCCAGGCGTTTCAGAGTATCCGAGGACAGATTACACGGTCGCTGGGTAGCTTGCGGTTCATCCTGACGAACGTGGTCCAGCGTTCCTGTTTAGTTTCGATTCAGTAACACGGCCAAGCATCAGCCCGAAGTCAGTAGCTTAACTGTTTTTCCGGATTATATCGTTTGGAAAGCTCCCAGACGTATCCCACGTACATTGCGAGAAAGGTTCTGCGAATGCACGCCTCGGTTGTTTAGTAATTGTGCTGTTCTACTTGAAAGAGTTAGCAGTTGAACTGCCTCGGATTAGTTAAGATATTGCTGGTTATCGACATACATATATGTATATATAGACTTACGTACGGACGTAACTTTCTACCTGTTGAAGTAAAACGTTCGTTGCGTAACCAATGAGCCGAGGTTAATTTGATCAAAGAAATTGATCGGACAAACAGTCCATTTGAATAGGCATGTTGTTTCATATACACTGATGGCAGATTATATTGTCAGGTTACTGGATATTACGAAATCAACGTGAAATTTTGTATTTATTCGTAGTTTAGGTTCGTTTGCGGATTAGATACGGGCTGCATCGCCGTTATTGGGATGTTTATTTGGGAAAATGTGGGGTCCTGATTTATTGGTTGCCGCTTTGGCAAGTTGGGAGTTTGAAGATTTGGACATTTTTTTTATCGAGGGATTTGGGTATATGAGATTTCATGTTTTGGAACACTAAAATAGCGGTATTCGAAAATTTGGGGGATCCAAGATTTGAGAATCTGGAAATTTGGAAATCTAGAAGGTTGGAAGTATGGATATTTGAGAATTTGGAAATTTAGGAATTTAGAAATCTAAAAATTTGGGGATTTAGAAATTGAGAAATTTAGGAACTTGAAAAGTTTAATATTCTGGAATTTCGAAATTTCGAATTTAAGAATTTGAGAATTTGGAAATTTAGGAATTGAGAAAATTAGAAACATGGAAACTTCAATAGTTTTGAATTTGAAAATTTGGGAATTTGGGGACTTAGGAATTTGAAAATTTGAGAATTTACTAATTGAAAAATTTGGAAACCTGGAAATATGGAACTTTGTAAATTTTTAAATTTATAACTTCAAAAATATTTAAATTTCTAATATTTGCTTATACTAGTAAATCAAAAATGTATAACTACTATAAACGATAGTAACATGTATTACTTTCCTCTTTTATGCGTAGATTTAAATGGAAGTTCGATCGTTGAAAATACCTACAGGTTTAGAATGACACCTTTTTCGAGGAATGTATTGATTTTGTGTGTTTCGAAAGTGCGATTTCTATCGTCTCTTGCTTGAGAAAAGTGGACTTTTTCAATCTCCCGAGTGGAAATAACGGGACGTAAATGTGATAGGCTTTTCTACTGTCAAACAGTGAACAAATATTGTTGCGAGGAACTTTTCTGGGAATACCGTTATCGTATTATTACGCATTGTATCGTGGGAACAGTGAACTATAAATCGGAGGGTAATATTATATGCATACATTGTCGTAATTTCAGTTTCTTTTTTTTTTTTTTATCAAGGTTCACTTGTTTTAGTAGCTGCATAAATATCATACATCGTGTTTGGTTAACTAGCATTTGGAAATGTGAAAATTTTCGAATTTTATAAATTTATAAATTTCGAAGTGTAAAAATTTGGATATCCTGAAATTTGAGGATTTAGGGTTTTGCAAATTTAAGAAGAACGTAGAAGGGTTTGGAAATTTGCAAACTTGGGAATTCAAACGCTTACTTTCGTCCTTGAAAACCAACGCCCTCGAATATCTATGTCCTCAAATATTTACATCCCCAAATGGGTATATCTTTCAAATACTTACGTCTTCAAGTACCCACGTCTCCAAATTTCTAGGTCCCCAAGTTCCTTAATCGGATATTCCTATATCCTGAACTTCTTAGTTTCCAAAATTAGAAAATTCTGAATTTACAAGCTACCCAAATTCCTCAGTCTCGAATGTTCACATTTCCATATGTCCCAGATCTACTCGTGCATGCCTGCTCGCGAGGTATTCCCAAAAGCGACGACACGTAATCTGTCCCAGAGACAAATCCTAGATACGTCACAATGTATTATAATATATATTTCGTAGAAAGCGAAAAGAAGAAATGTCACGATCAGCAGTGACAAAAGTACTTTTAAGTGGCGTGAACGACGAGAATTTCGGGCGGAACGCAGAGTCTCAGAAACGGTAGCCGTCTTTGGCAAACAAATTGCTCGATTTTGTTCAGCTTCCCTTTGACAAATCTGCGTTGTATCGTTGATTTAAGGAAGCATTCTGTCGAGCTCGGCAGAAGGCGGCTTCCCTCTCAGCTGATTCGATCTTGTTTCTGGTTTCTTCGTCTCGTTGCTCGTTTTTCATCGTCCTCTCCTCTTCTTCTCGCTCGCATAATACCAGCCGCTGTTACTCGCGCCTTTACTCCTCGGGCCATAGTTCGCATAACCGACTTACACACCGAACAAACGCGCGGCGAACGTTTCTGGCGAATTTAAATTAGCGTTAATTGCCATCGTCGAGGGGCAATTAGGTAACGCCGCTCAGATTTGCTTCCGTGTTTCTTCTGTCAAAGAGCAAAACGTCAGCTTTTTCAGCGTTGAAATGAACGGCGAAATTTTCACGATAGAATTTCGTCGTTTCGCTTTTACACCTTTCGTTTGCAACCCATTGAGCTTCTGCTTTTCTCGATTTCCGTATATTTTCCCGTCTTGTCAGTGCGAAAGCGAGGTAGAGTTTCGAGTGCAAAAGGTCCATATTTATATGCATAAATCGTTGGTATAATGGATGAAATATTTGGTAAAATGTTTTTGGATACCATGAATAAACGGTTCGAATAATCAAACAGTCGATGTTGTGGTAAGTCCATTTATGTTCGAATCTAGACATTGAAGGATTTGCTTTGGATTAAATTTAAAAATATGGGTAACAGCATAGAATAATGTTTTTAGGTTTCTAAGGGTGTCGAATTTATCATCCCAGTTAGCTTAATACTATTTAAGAAATAATATGATATTAAATGTTAAGTTGAGCCGAAATGTTAAATTGTTGTATTCCGGAACGTAAAATGTCTGATACGACTCGGTAACATAACATTGTTTTAAATTACTACTTGTGGCACATCAAAGTTTGGCGAAAACGAATGTAATAGTTTCATTAAAATGTCTGGCTGCTCGTTGGATCATAATATATCACCTAATAAACGATGCAAAGCAGTAAATATCGCGATTCGTTGTTTAATCCGATCGAGAATCAGCCTGATCACGGCAAGGATATCGATAAAACGCGTACATACTTATTTCCTTGGGGGCTTAAGCTTCAAACCGATATGGAATATGTGATGTTTTATGGTCGCTTTATGTCATCAAATTGTGTCCGATTTTATACGTTTCGAAATGCGTTATGAAACCGGCCATTTTATATCGGTAATATTAACGAGGATTTATGCATTCGTTTACGTTGGATTTATACCATCAAATTGATATACCAGAAGTACCATTTAACCGTAGTTTTATGGCATAAAATCATGTTCAATTTGTCTTTTAAAATGGACCTCTTAATAGAGGTGTCTAACAGCGCGATGAAATTCAACGATTAAGTACCAATCATTTTGTATCGAGATTAACGATTAACCGTCTGTATAGTAATTTTCTTCAAATTATAAGCTTGAAATTGACTCGCTGAAAACTACATCTGTCGTCGACGCATGTTACACTTTCTATGTTTCGAAATCGGCTATTCGTTACGTAACAGCGTAATATTTAATCTGAATCGGCGCAGAACGCTTGAAATATCGCTAACGAAGTTAATCGAGACCAATCGATACATTCGATCTACGTTTCCGAAGGCGAGCAGTTGGTCCATGAAATTCAGTCGAAGGTATCAATGATCGATAACGAGCTAAGCAGTCGAAGCATCATAATCGTAATTACTCATGATCTCGGATCGAAGAGTACTATCGTTAGCGTACTATCAACACGATCAACCGGTAACCATATGGAAGTAGTGAAATCGACCAATAACATTCTCTGCGTTTTGCTCTCCCGCGTCTTCTTATCGCCGCTGGTACACTCAGCTGCAAACTGGACTTACTTTCGATATGCAAACGTACGAGAACTTTACTATTTTTAAGTTTCCCGATTTTTGTTCGTTTAAATTTCCACATTTTAAATATCTGGACTTCAAAATCTAAATACCTAACTCTCAAATTTCTAGACTTCAGAATTCTAAATATCTAACTCTCAAATTTCTAGGCTCCAGCATTCCAAACATCTAACTGTCAAATATCTGGACTTCATAATCCTAAATACCTAACTCCTGAATTTCTAGGCTCCACAATTTTAAATACCTAACTCTCAAATTTCTAAACTCCAGAATTCCAAACCTCCAACTTTTAAATATCTGGACTCCAGAGTTTTAAATACTCAACTCCCAAATTTCTAATTTTCAGAATTCTGAACACCAAACTCTTAAATTTCTAGACGTTAGAATTCTAAATACCAAACTCCCGAATTTCTAAATTTCAATATCTCTACATCCCTAAATTTCTGTGATCCCATATCCCTAGATTCCCATATTCATAGATTCCTAAAGCAGCGTGTTCACATATGTCTCAATCTCCGTATCCCCACGTCTCCATATTCCTAGATTGTCGACTCCTCGCATCCCAAATAGCTATGTCCCTAAATTTTTAGATTTCTGAATCTCAAAATTTCACGAATTTCGATCACTCCAAATTTCTACACCCAATTCCTACATTCGCTCATTTCTACATTCCACAACTCCTACGCTCCAAATTCTTACGTTTCCAAATTTCTAGCTCTCCTAATCTTTAGATGCCCAGATTCCTACATCTCTGAATTTTCGTGTCTCAAATACGTCTCCGAATATCTAGGTCCAGAAATCCCTGGATTCAGTTCCTATATCCAAGAATCTTTAGATTCACAAGCTTCCATGTCTAAAAAACCTTTACTCCGCAAGTTCTTGCGTCTAAAAACTCTTGGATCCGCAAGTTCCAACGTTTCCAAATTCCTCAACATCGAAGTCCCTAGCTTCCCATATCGGAAACTCCTCAGACTCCGAAGTCCCCGAATTCCGACGTCCTGGAATTCCCTCGCTCGCGAAATTCTCAACGCGATCCCAAATATCGAGGTCGGCGAAAATCTAAAAACCGAGTCACCAGTCCGTTGCCCCTCGTTCGGTACATTTCCCTGGGGAAAGCAGATTTGCCGTCGACTGTACGGTGGCTAAGGATATCCCAGGGCGCGTGATACTGAATTTGAATGGTGGTTACCGAGCGTTGCAGTCGGCGTCGCCGCCGCTCGTAAATCTGCCATCGGCGCAAAAAATCGGCGGAATGTGATGTTCCGCGGGTCGAGCACTTCCAGGGTCGTTATCAGGACGAGTGCACCTGGTATCCTTGTTTCTGCCGCGGATTCCCAGGAGGCCTTCATCCGATGTTTACGAGGGATCGCGGTTGTCGTAAGTAGGCACTTCGACCTCCCTCCTCGCTCTCTTCTTCGGCTTCGTCTGGCTCTCGCCATAAGTAGGCAGTAGGTAAGGTTCTCATGGTAGCCGGAACAGATCCCCTCGAGATCCTTTTCCAGAGGCTTAAGGTCGGCCGCGTACACGCTTCCGTTTTCTCTGGCCTCACCGACAAATGTCAAAGTTCGTTCATGCAGCGCCGATGATGACCAACCGGGCTCGCCAGGGCGCGGTGCATGTGGCATGCGTTCACTTACGATTGTGGGTAGACGCTTTCTGCTCGTGGGCAGACACTTTCTTACGGTGGATAGTCGGCTTTCGACGTTTCTGAAATGGAACATTTCAGATTTCTGTGCTTCCACGTTGTTCGCTATTCAATTTCTTGGTTTAGTCGGTCGTAAGATGGGCAGTTTGACATTTCCGGGTATCCGGATTTATAGACTTGTTAATTTCTGAATTCGGTAAGTTGGTAGCCGGGGAATTTGACTGTTTTGTGTTTTTAATTTTATGGATGCGTTAATTTCTGAATTCGGTAAGCTGCACGATGGGCAATTTGATATTACCGCGTCTTCGAGTTTATGGATTTGTTAATTTTTATAGTTAGTAGCTTGGAGGATGGCTTATTTAACATTACTTTGTTTCTGATAGTATAGATTTGCTCATTTCTGAGGATAGTAAGTTGGCAGCTGAGGAATAGAACATTACTTCGTTTCTGAATTTATAAAGTTGTTCATTTCTAAAATTGGAAGATCTGTTTTTAATATTACTTTGCTTTTGAATTTATAGATTTGTTCCTTTGTAAAGTTAGTAAGTTGGAAGATGTGTATTTAATACGACTTTGGTTCCGAATTTATAGATTTGTTCATTTCTAAACTTAGTCAGTTGGAGAATAAACAATTTAACCCTTTGCACTCGAAAAGTGACTCAAACTCACCACTTTGTTTAATACAGCAATGTGGAACAGACATTTTTTAAATAAATTTATAGTGTCGCACATACGATGTACAAACATAATAAAACAAGTAATAGTGACAATTAATAATACAGAGATAATAACGTCAAAAAAGTTTATTATGTATCTGCTACCAATAAAAATACCTTCAAGTGCATAGGGTCAATATTACCCCTAAAACTACCGACATATAATGACACAATAACTTTGTAGTTAAAAATGTATTTGAAAAATAAATGAATAAACGATGTAACATAAATCAATGCACATACTAATTCTCTTGATGAGAATCAGCTCAGATATAAAGAAAATCATCCAAATCAAATTTTGTCATTTAAAATAGGAAATTTGTAAAACGGTCATTTGACCCCTTTGGTAGTGTTAGTGTTACTATGTGTTTAAACATCTAATTTTCCTAGTTCCCAAATTATCATACCTATTTCTAAATTTGGAATCTCGTGCACGCGGATGGCCGGTTTTCGGCCGGAAAGGATCGATCTGCCATCGATTCGGACCAGATCGATACTAATGAAAGGTGCGTTCTATTCCCCGCGTACAACTTTATTCCTCTCTCAGTGGTACGGTCTGATTTTGCGAAAGGATTCTGTCTGCTCGTCGAGTCTTTGCCGTGGCATCTCGCGGTAGGTGGTCCATTACACCTTGCGTAGCACCTGCTGTGCGATCCGTCGATCGCGATGATCGTACAGATCCGAGCGAAAAGCGGAGCCTGTTTCCTAGATCTTCTCAAGATACGCGAGCCATCGCGTAATAAGTGATTTATGAATATCTGCTGCTTGGATCTTCTTAACTTTTTACGAATTTTGAGAATCTACAAACGCGATACTTTGGCACGTTCGTTCGTACGACGCACGCATAAAATGTTCGTTGAGAACGAGTTCTCTACAAGTTTTATATCAGCAAAATCCAATAAAAACTTTACAGAATTCGTTACGTAACGTGAATTTCACTTATGAAAGAATTCGTTAAAAAACGGTGTGTTTATACGCTTGCGAATATTATTTAATGCAGGAATGCTTTGGAACGATCTTTTTAATTACGTGTGTACGTCGAAAACTCAAAAGCACCTTTACAATAATTCTTTCCACTATGTTTTCAAGTATTCCATCTCGGTGCACCTAAATTTTGTATTGATGACTTTCACATCTAGTATTTTGTATTTCTCTGAAATACCGAATTTGTTTTAAAAATTGTAAAAATATAACAGGTTATACGTACCCGTTTCAAATGTCATGAAGTGAAAGCGTATACCTACGTGAACAGTGGAGTTAAATATCAGAAAAATTGTTAATTGCTCTCAGATGGTTTTTCAGATTTCGATTACATCCAAATCGTCAATTAAGTGGTTTGTTCCATGCACTGTAGCGAGTTATAACCTGCTTACTCGA